>OX940800.1:38209269-38526769 GCA_954870605.1 Acer campestre | reverse complement strand
ATATCACAGGATCAAACCACTTTCGTCACAAAATACATCGGTTGAAAAAATAAGCAAACCCTCACGCTGATTCTATAGTTTCTCACTCTTGAATCTTGAATACCTAAGGTTGGTAAACCAAACCGAACCACTCTTGGTCAATTTAAGGTATGACCAAGTAAATAATGCAAATACTATATAATTCATTTGAAGCAGACAGAATTTCACATAAGTCCTACCTTTTTGGAGATTTGTCACATTTATAAATGTCTTTCTAAATTCATCACTTTAGTCCTTACTTTTTCCAAAACTCAACACTTTAGTCCATTTGACCAAATATATGAAAGTCAACTATTTTAAAACCTGTGAAAGTACATTTTTGCCCTTATTACTATTTAATTTAGCTAAAATGATTATATTAGCTTTAAATTAAATTGAAAAATAATAAAATTCTCAATAATAAAATCTTAAATAAATATATTACAAAAAAAATCTTAAATAAATAATAATAATAATATCCATTAATTTTTTTTTATTATTTTTTTATTTTTATTTTTTTGTATTTTTGTCATAATGGATATTAATTTAGCTAAAATGATTATCTTTCATAATTTATTTTTTTGTAATCTATTTATTTAAGATTTTATTAATGAGAATTTTATTGTTTTTCAATTTAATTTAAAGCTAAGATAATCATTTTAGTTAAATAAAAATCCATTATGAAAAAAATACAAAATAAGAAAAAATTAATGGATTTTTAATTATTTATTTAAACTTTTTTTTTTTGTAATATATTTATTTAAGATTTTATTATTGAGATTTTTATTGTTTTTCATTTTAATTTAAAATTAAGATAATCATTTTAGTTAAATTAAATAGTACTAGGGGTAAAAATGTAATTTCACAGGTTTTAAAATAGTTGACTTTCACAATTTGGTCAAATGGACTAAAGTAATGAGTTTTCGAAAAAGTAAGGATAAAATGATGAATTTGAAAAAATATTTATAAAGGTAACAAATCACCAAAAAGGTAGGACTTATGTGAAATTCTGTCTTTGAAGCACAAATGACAAACTAGATGCTCACGGTTCTTTTTCCTCTCTCGATGCAATAAGCCAATAAATAATTATAAAATCAATTTAGTCCCTAGATTTTGATGAAAGGTTATATTTTTAACCGTGTTTACTTTTTTGATGCCATGCTCCTTGCCTCCTTAACTCTTCCTAAATATATCAAATAGGTCCCTTTGAAACCTAAATTTTGACACTCAAATAAGACTGAATATGTAAAACACCCCTACTTTAATTTAAGGGGTTAAAAATACGATTTTACCCTCTTAACATTTTAAATTTTAACAATTTAACTTTAACTTTTAATCCAATAAGAATTAACATGTGTCACCAAATTTTGAAAATAAAAAATTAAAATTAAAATTGTTAAAAAAAATATATATCCTTGAATAGAAATTTAAAAACTCTGAAAAAATAAAAATAAAAGAATAAATAATTCATTAGGAACAAACAACTCCTTTACAAATTAAAAAATAATTGGATCTAAAAGCTCCTTTAGATCCAAGGCCTTCTCCCTCTCTTATGTTTTTTTCTCTCCATCCTTTTTCTTTAATGAATCACTGGATCCATTTTTTTTTCTCCATCTTCTCTATCAAGATCAAAACACACATTAACCATCCACCATCAAAGTCCCTTAAACTTGACAAATGAAAGTTCGGTTGTTGTCACCGATGACGTAGAAGAAGGTCTGGAGGGGATAGTAGCTCGGGGTAACTCTTTCGAGAAAAAGTGCCAGCGCATTGATGACCCGAGCTACTATCTGGTGGAGGAGATGTCAGGGGAATTGTTGAATCAACTGCAACCTCACAGCCACTTGCCATTTCTGACATATCAGCAGACAAGGAGAAGTCATTACAGTTTTACACAGTTATCGATTCAAGTTGTATAAATTTTGTTTTAAAAGAAACCAACGATCCTTAGAATGAAGTACATTAAATAGGAGAATGAAGGTTCAAATGCCACATTAGAGGAAGAAAAAAAAAATAAAACAAATAAACATATTTTCCAAGACTATTAAAACGAAACCCCCCATCATGTTCTACCAAACTAGCAAAACTATACTGTTGCATACCCCATGAATCCTCCTCCTCTCAAAAACTTTTTGATTCAAGAAGGAGGTGGTTCATCCCACCATGAATCACCTGCTCAAATATGTTCACGGCATAGAACAGGTTTCAAGATCATCTATATTTATAAGTACTAGTACTGTTCTCTACATCAAAGGACAAAGGAGTCTAGCAGAAGTTTTCCATAACAAGGTTAAATATATTTTATCAAATCCTTGGAAGAATATAGACATATCACTCTTCACATGCATGCATTCAATAAGGTGAATAATGATTTAAAAAAAGGTTTTGGCCATCATGCTAAATTACGAATTTGCATACCAATGAATCCTAATATTTTAAGATCATTACAATAACTTCAGTTGCACAAGCTGTTTAGTCATATAGCCCTATGAAATTAATAAACGTCCAAAGACAGGGATGTACATAAACCAGAGAAAAGCCGTTAAGTTTCTCACTTGGGAAAGAGAATGAGTTGGCTCTTGCAATATAAATTAAGAGGACAGAAAACATCATCTAAAGGCAATCAAGTGATTGATTGAGAGGAGGATTAGTATAATAATGAATCCATGAAGAACATTTTTAACAGTAGTATTCAAGGATAGAAAGTGAGAGAGAACATACCCTCAGACTGCATACATTTCATTCCCTATCTAAAATAGCATTATTGTTGCTTAGATGATGCAACATCTGCAGCTGCCTTTTTAACTGCTTCAAAAATCTTGTTAACCTAACAACAAAATCATACAGTAAAATCATACAAGCATAACAGAGAAGGAACTGGAAATCCTCTTAAGTAATCTTATATTATTTCTGATATATTCCTACACACTCTGTAAATACACTTTCACATCATCTCCTCCTTCCAAATATATAAATAATATATGGATACACAGCAAGAAAAACAAAAGGACCAATTAAAAACTGTATAGAGATCCAGTTCTCCTACCTATCCATCAGCAGAAGTAAGAAAACTGCAAAAATGTAGAAAGAGAATGAGATTTTATTGATTCTCTTTCTTGCTAAGATCTCTACACAAAAGCTGTTAAAAGTCACTTGTTCTGGCTAGGATTTGAAACACTTGGTGGCGCTTTTATAAGGCTTGTGCTTGTCTCCATGGCTTTCTGGGGATCTTTAACAGCTTTATTCGACTTGTTTGAATTTGCAGAAAGTGAAGTAACAGAAAATAGCAATCTCCTTGCTTGATTTCTGTCTCTTGGATGAAATTGTCCATCATGGTGGAGAGACAACATTGAAGACACGAGGAAATGAACTAAAATCAACCAAAAAAGAACCACCAAAGCTCTGTGAAATGTTGTCATGGTGCTATTTGCTTGGAAAAGAAATGAGTAAATGACATAAAGATAGATTTGGAGCTAATACATTTGAAAATATCTTTTAAAAGAAAGATGGAAATGCATTTTTGTATGCATAGTTTGTGACCAAGTCTGGAAAACTATAATATATAGATGTAACTTAAAAATACCTCTATTCTCAAAGAGGAGCCTGTTTGGTAATTAGGTATTCCATCTTTAACTAGGTATAGGCATGTGAGTTCCATTTCCTATCAGGTTAAGAAATGACTGGACCCAGATAATAAAAAAATTAAAAAAAAAAAACTGCCTTTTGTTTAAATTCCAGGAAAGCAAGGAAATTTAGGTAGGTCAAAGACACATAATATAAAAGCATGTTAGGAACAACATTTTACAATTTCGTAGACGAATATTTGACTAGCCTCAGTTCCAGTAACATTTTGCTTCTAACTGATTTCCATTGTTTTTTAATGGGTTAGAACTGGGAAGCAGCTGAGCATGTGATGCTCAATTGAGTGTTATATTTCTCTGACATCTCTGCAATCCTCAAATATTAAACAACATGTCTCATGTGACTTATCACATGAGACCAAATCAATCACCTCATTTTTCTGTCCTTCCTGGTGTATTATATCATTCATAAGTTTTCACCCCTATTAAGTATAACAAAACACAGCTAAAGTTAGCTGGTTAAGCCTTTTTTTTCATTCTACATGTACTATCCACCATCTTCTAGGAAATGCTAGTTTCTCTTCCACTTTTTACCATCCAGGGATATTCACTACTTTGACTTGGCTCTATCTAAATCTTCTTTCATTATATCCCTATCACGAGTTTTTCTCTTATAGGCACACAACTGTGAGCACACTTATCCACATCATCACTTTTTGCCTTTTCTAGTAAAAAGTGATGAGATTGATAAATGTGCTAAAGTATGTTCACAGTTGTGTGCCTACCAAAGAAAAACTCGTCACTGCATTAATGTATACTTCTAATTTTTACAGTGCAGTGATTCGGCAACTATTGCTGCCATAGCAGCAACTATTGCTACTGTGGCATCAAATAAATCTTTTTCCCAACTAAACTTGGCTGGCTTGTCAGCAGTATCCTCCAAAATACTACGGATTCATCTATAACTTAACTACAATTATGAATTTCCCTTGGCCCCCTGTTTTCCTAATATTCAAGATGAATTGAATAGAACATGAATCTCAAACATGTGACAATAATTTTAAAAGAAGTATCCACTTGCCTAAACATCATCAGCAATATTTAAAGCAAAGTTAAAGAGATATTTCTACATTTAGGCAGCAAATAATTTTCATAGGGATGGAAAGCTCCGTATATCCATAAAATGCAATCCTATATACCTTAGCTTGCAGAAAAATGGTCATAGAAGTCTGCCAGGCAAAATTATATGACAAGATCTGGTCAAGGAACTCCTGAGAGTTGTATTTTAATAAAGATTTTGGTGAAGTTTTCTTTGAATGTGTGCTGAGGATTCTCACTGTTCAAATAAACATGTGGTCTATCACCAGGATGAATATAGAAGACAGTGCTGACTTCCAACCCCTTTGAATGAGAGATCAGACACGGTTTCATACTTGCTTTGACTACCAGGGTAATCCTTACAGAATCATGCAAGATAAACACATGGATTCTGGATCAGATTCTCAAAAAATAAAATTTGACAATATTTTACATACAGGAAACAGTGATCCTGTATTAATCCAGAGTTAATAATAAGAACTGACTGTTTTGGCAGCTCTTTATTCCAATTTTAAAATCCAATAATTTTCCCTCAAGTAATGCAAGATCCCATAATCCATTTTCAATGAAAAAATTACTCAACAAACACAAAGTTTACACAATTTATCTGTTTGGCATACAATAACCGCATCGCATTAAACTTTATCACTATCCAACAATATTGAAACATCATCCTTCCAGATAAGATTACCATAACCAAATTGTCTAGCAAAAATAGAAACTAACTGCTCATGAATTACATCTTCAGATGGAAGCACAGTACCTGTCTCCCTACTCAAAGATGTGACTTCTTTATCTGCAATCCCACAAGGCACAATATGCTTAAAATATTCCAAATCAGGATCAATGTTGAATGCCAACCCATGAGATGTAATTCCATATGTTATCCGAACTCCAATTGCACCTAGCTTTCTCTCTCCAACCCAAACCCCAGTTTCACCCTTTTGTCCAGGACAAGCTTTCACTCCATATAAAGATGCTAATTCAATCATAGTTAACTCAAGTTTCTCCACATAATTTCGAGCACCACATACAATATCCCGAAGAGAAATAATGGGATACAAGATTGCTTGATGTGGACCATGATATGTAATGTCTCCTCCTCTCTGTGTGTAATGGAGTTCAGCTCCTATCTTTTTCAGTTCAGTCTCAGGAATTAATAAATTGTGATCTGTCCGCCGTTTTCCAAGGGTATATGTAGGTGGGTGCTGCAGGGACAAAAGGGTATCCGGAATCTTTTGAATTTTTCTATCGGAGACCAGCTTTTCCTGCAGCTTAAGTGCATCCAAGTAATTTACAGTGCCCAGTTTCCACACTTCAAGACTTCGTGGAACTCTCATTCCCTGCAGATCATGAAAATGAATTAATTCCATAGCCTTGTTTCATCATCATCACATGGTGCCATTTTAAATTATTAGGTATGTTCACATGGTGTCCACTATCCACAATAGACTAGAGATGCCATTTATCATATTCCAATTCCCACATCAGCAAAACTTTAAAGAAAGCATATGCTACCCCACACATGTGATTTTAAGCCAACTTATACAATTCTAAACTGTGAATTCACAAGTTTCATTAAGTCGTGAAATGGGAAAGATTTATTATGATTGAATCGGCCTTCATTTCATTTAAGATTCCTAAAAGGACATCATATAAAACAAAAATATAAACTAATATGGTCATCTTGTTTGCTAGCAGCTGAGACAATCATTGACCATTGATGAAGATTCAAGATCTACAAGATCTTAAAAACGAAACGGGTATGGCCGAAAAGATGATAAATAATAACAAATGCGAGAGTAGCAGCAAATGAAACATTAAAATAAACACCACTGCATCCACAGCTCTACAACTGCACAACATCCTCATTTATACTCTATTTTTTATTTTTATTTTCCCTCATGTATATATATCCCAACTTCCCAGAAGAAGAAAATGTAAATGAGTCATTGACAATCCACATTAGCATTTCATCGAACAGTTGATAGACAAAGTCAAATGCAACATTTCTAATCGACATATACAATGAAGAAATCATACAAATGACAATCAAAAAATGAATTAAAAAGAGATTATACAGCCAATCACAAATATGTCACACACAAAATTTTTTACAAAAAGTAAATTAAATGAAATTTCGGATAATAAGAAAAGCAGAGACTCACCAAAAACTTGAGAGTATGACAAGAACAAATATCTTCCACGAGGACGCCAATACAATAATCACTTAAAACTGAAATGCTCTTCAAACGCACCGTTTTAATGTGGATTGTGGACAGTGGAACCGAAAGTGAGATTTTTATTTTTATTTTTTTTTCTATTTCAATAAAGGAGGATTTACAATTTAGTCCCTACGTAATTGGAAAACATCATTATTTTACTTATCTTTACAGAATTCGTCAAATCCATCATTATATTATAAAAATAGCTCATTTAGTTCCTTTGACCAAAGTTTTGACAACCAATTGTCACATATTATCTGAAAGTCTATTTTGTCGCACACAGATGGAGGTCTATTGATCCAATGGATCTATGAGTGAAGATGTATATGGGTAAACACGGTTTTACGATCTGAGATAAATCGAATCAAACCAAAAATATGTATTCGAGTCGAGTCACCATATTAAAACAAGTCAATCCAATTCAAAAAAATGAAAGTTGAGTTTAAATGAGTCATTGATGATTTTTTCTTGTCAAAAATCGAACTGAACTGAATAAAAAGAGTAAATATTAAATATGTAAATGTATATATATATAAATATTCAAGTTAGTGTGCACCGATGTAAATATATGAGGATATTGAATGTGAGCCACTAGTTTTACATGTTTTGACTCAAGTGTGTATGCACTTGTCAAAACTAGTGGCTCACATTCAATATCCTCATAAAGTTATATCAGTGCACACTGACCAAATCGAGACTGTATATATATATATTATAAAACTTAATATAAATAAATATAAGGTTTTTTATGACATAAATAAAAGGTTTATTTTAAGTAGTTATACATATTTATAAATTATTTTATGAAATATTATATTTATATTGATTTAAGTTAATAAATACTTTTTTATTTTATTTAATATTATATATATATATATTAACAAAATAAATAAATAGAATAATTTTAATTTGACCAGACCCTAGAATCAACACATCTCTCGCTCTCACCAACAACTCACGCCGCTGAACTCACTATGCCATACCATCTCTCTCACAATCACACATTGTAGTGTCAGTGTGTCACACACCCAAAAGACTTTTGTTTTTGTTTTGGAGAGGGAAGACCAAATTGATCTTTATTTCGCACTATGTTATTAACATTCTATAATGAATGTTATTATTATTATTATGAAATATAATTTGAATTATGATTGAACGGATTATGGATTATGGATTATTTGGACTTCTATATATATTATTAAGTCAAATATTTTTTATTTTTTTTAATATTTGAAGTTGTTGAATTATAGATAAATAGGCTATAATATGTGAATATATTTTTTCAAATATGGACATCAAATTATGGTCCAAAATGACCATATAGTTAAAAAAAATTAAAAAAATAAATAAATTAAAAAAAAGGATAAATTTTTCATTAGGTCTGATAAGCTCATCAAACCCAAAACCATATTAAACCAAACCAACTCGAATCGAGAAAAGCAAGTTCAAGTCAAGGCGAGTCATCCTGTTGAGATGGGTCAATCCGATTTAAAAATATGAAAACCGAGTATAAACGAATCATGGACGATTTCGGCCAAAAAACGAACCGATCCAACTCGCACCTATCCCTAGAGATGGAGATGAACTCCATTAGTTTTTTTTTTTTTTTTTTTTTTTTTTTCTTCAGTGTTTCAATTTTTTATTTTGTTTTTAATTTGATCTCTACCATCCATCTCAAAGATGATTGGTGGAGATCCATCTAACTATTTTTTCTTAAAATAATTATCAATAATAAACATGTGGTAAGACCAAAATACCACTTCACCGTTAGTTTTGACCAACCTTTGATTAATTAAAGGACCTAAATGAGCTATTTTTATAAATGTAAAGACCGGTTTGACAAGAATTGTAAAGATAAGTAAAAAAAATTGACGTTTCATAATTATTTATGGACTAAATTGTAAAAACCCTTCAAGAAAGTAAGATCAGAAAAATGTGCAATTATTTAATTTAAAATAATAACTTAAAATTTTATGACAAGTTATTTAGTTAGACAGTTTGTCTTTTCCACTTATCACTTGGGTTTAAATCTGACGTTGTTCTTTTTTTTTTTTCTTTCTTTTTTAAAGTAGTTAAATAACTCAAAAATAATCATAATAAACATCTTAAAATAAATTACTTTTCTTCCAAAATTATAATCCTAAAGGTAATTTTATCTTTTTCATCATCATCATCATCATATATAATGGGATTTAAACCCCTTACAACATATATAAAAGGGAGGTGCACTGATTACGAATAAATGGATTGGTTTGTGCGGTTATAGTAACACCTATTTTTATAAATTAAAAATAAGCATTTACAATTTTAAATTACAAGAACTTCATACTATCCTAAATATTATTAAATAAAATAATAATTTATTTACGATTATCAATAAAATAATTATGAATTGTTATCAATATTTAGATAATTTTGGTATAGGATTTATTAAATTATTTGTTTTTAGCTATATGTATAATTATGAATAAAAGTATGTAATAATTAGTAACCATACGAATATAAACGTAAAATTATTGGCTTTCCTATGTTTTTGTTTGAAACAAACAAACAATCAACGCATATATTTACATGTTAGAAGAAGAAAAAAAAAAACATGTCATTCAGGTTTAAGTTATTGTTTACTCTTTAGTAAAATTTAGGCTTATTCAGTTTTTAAATAATAATAATAATAAGATCCCTAAATTAATTTAGCTACATACAATATTGTTATTTACTTATTTTAATTCGTATAATAGAATAAAAATATTTTTTCAAAATAATTACACCGAAATATTATAATTTTATTATTTAATATATTTTTTTTCATTATATTGTCTCAATTATTGTTAATTTTCAATTTCTAAAAATATAAAAATCAATTTCATATTTTTCATTCGAAAAGTATTTGATGTTTTTGCCTATTTCCCGGATTCTAATTTGCACTTAAATTTACGTGAGAACCACGGTTGTTGTTGTTGTTTTTTAACAAGTTTGGTTTTTATTGTAAAATTTTCAATATAAAATCAGCAAAACAGTCCAAAATTTGAACAACACAATGATTATACTTTCTTGGAATCAATTTTAAGACTGCGGTGTCCTTTTTTGTCTAAAGACTTAACAGTTCTGAATTTTACTGAAAATTGAATAAGAGTAAAAACCTAAACCTGAACCTGAATAACATGTTTTATTTTTTCACATCTAAGGGTGAAGGCAAGTAGACATTAGACCGGGCTATAGCCTGGTCTAAATTATAAAGTTTATAATTATGGATTTCAATTTCTATTCAACTTAATATGTTGTCATGAAGACCACCGTTCAATGTGATTTGATAGTATAAGAGCACTTATTTAGTTTGATAATATTGGGTTCGAATCACTGACACCACATGTGGGACTTCAAAATGAAAAACAAATATCACCATAGAGTTCAAACTAACGTTTTTAAATATTGAGTCCGAATAATTGATAATTAACTTAGTTAAGTGTTGGGGAAGAAATTGAGCGTTCGATATATAATCGGTTGCACTAATCTCGGAGGACAAGTTATGAACAAAAAGTCCTTCTATTCTTATTAAATGAGGTAGAAGTAATTCCCAACATCCGATGGGTTACAGTAGTGCTACAATTTATTGTGAAAAGAGTAAAAACTTAGGCTCTCCTTCAAAATGGTAAAAATGGGGTTTATATAGGTTTTGGTTTTGACACACAGGGTGGCGTGTCGTCCCAGGATTGGTTGGGCTCAACAGCTGTCACTAGCTTGTTAGTAACTGTCGGTCTGTCAACATTACTTCCAGAAGGGTTGACAGTGGACTCTTCTGAGGGCATGCTTCTCGGATGGTAAGTGTAGAAGATCTTGATTACGGATCCCAAGAATCCCTTCGGATGAGGGCTACTCCGAAAATGATGTAGTTGTGGTGTTCACCGAGATCACAATCATGTCCAACATTAAGTAAGCCCATTAGACCCATTAAACCCAAGTGGCCAAATAGTTTTATTTTAACAGGGTTTCCAAATATTTCTCCACTTTTAGAATTGTGTCTTAGATTATTTGAAACTGAAAAATCACAACATTTGCACTTGATTGATCGTTTAACTCGTCTTGTGCTGATTCTGTCTGTTTCTAGTTCAACAATAGTGCCAACATTTTCAATCATGAAGCTTATTAAAAACAACACTTCACAATAAGATGGAAAACGAGTTTCTTGCAAGTTTGCATTGTGGTATATATTGAAAAAGAACTTTCTAATACTATTGATTTATATATGGTAATTGATGAATATTGTGTTGTGAACCCTCGTAGGAACCACTTAAACACTACAGTGATACGTAAAATATTTCTTATTTTCTTGTTATCTATTTTCGAAATATATCTATTTATTTTTTTTATAGCACATGCATTTTAAAGGGTAAGACTCACATCCCCTTATTAGGTATAACCTTTTTTTATTACTAAAAACTCTTTTGATGATCAAAATTACTAAGAATTCTTGTATGCTCTTCTACAAACAAGGTTCAATTATAAAAAAATAAAAATAAATAAATAAATAAAAATCAAAGAGTACACAATGCATACATATAATTTAAGAAACCATTTTAAACATTTCCGGTGCATATAATTATATTCACCGGTCTATATAAAAAAAATTGCTTTCTGAATTATTTAAACAAACTAGGCTCTTGTAATTTTCTATCTGCAAGTCTTTATAAAAAAATGACTTCCAAAATTATAAGCACCGGTCTCTCTCTCTCTCACTATATATATATTGATGGAACTCTCTCACCATATATATATATATATAATTTTTTTATTGTTAGTTTGTTCTGATATATTTTATATCATGACGAACTGGTAATCGGAAGACTATATATATATATAATTTAATTATTGAGCAATATACGAATAATTCGATTAAAAAAAGTAAATAAAGAGTTCTTACCAATATTTAGTATGAGAAATTCAATTATTCAATTCCAAGAAGATTGCAATATCAAAAATGATTAGGATTTTTTTTTTCTGTATAAAAGCCGTATAAAATAAGAAATAGTTAAAAGAAAGAATTTTATACCATACCAAATTATGATATATTTGGAAATAAGTGAATGTAATCCACCAGTGATTTGGAATTAAGTGAAAAATTAGGATTTCTTACTCTTCTATTTTAATTTTTTTTTTTTGTTGACACTTTTAAATTGTTTGACCACTTAAAATAAAAAAAAAATAAAAAAAATAAAACAAACAAAACAACTTAATGAGTTCAATTTAGACCCATTAAGTTTTAAGTAGAAAAAACAAATGACCAAATCCATTGATAAGGTTCAATAATAAAATTAATTAAATAAATATTATATCATGTCATTTGTGAAAAATAAATAAATGGGCACCGATATTGCCACCCATAAAACTAATTAGTACACTTATATTTTTATTAAAAAATTTAATTACAAAAATATCTCAATATAAATATACTAATATTGACAAATTACTTTAATTAAAAATAAATCAAATACTATATATACTCATTAATCACACACGTATCTTCAACTATATCTCTTAATTAAAAATAAAATAAAACTAAAAACTTATGATAAACCTTAATTTTTATGACAAATTCTAATTAAACTCTAATTTTATTTCAAGTACCTAATTATCATATAACAAAAAAGAATTTTCAAATGACTCTGATCATACAGGGGTATGTATTTTTTTACTCTTTTTTTTTTTTTTTTTTTTTTTGTCTTTCTTTTATTTCTAGTTATGAACTCTATCAATAAACAAAATGTGATAGAGTAATTATTATTTTTCAGATAGTTGTAGAGATCAATAAGATTGATTTTTTTTTTTTTTTTGTTTTTTGTTTTTTTTTGTTTAAGATAGTTGTATATATAAGAGAATTCAAGATTGAAGATCTCTTAACCACTTATACAATCCAGTTATACATCTTTTCTTTCATAAGTCATGTAGGAGACATTTCCAATAGTAAATTGAACCATTATTAAAAGAGGATTTGATTCCAAATATAATACGATTTTATATATATATATATATATATAAATTGGGTGCGTTAATAATTTAAGATGATTTATAAAAAATATATATATTAAAATGAATATATTCATTTCAATAAGGGTACTATTGCCATTAGAATGAATGCTTACAATAATGATTTATTTTAAAATTTTAGAAATGGGTATACTAATTAGTTTTGACTACTAACTTATTTATGCCCCACTTTTTAAAATTTGGATTTAATTATATAAAATTAAATGGTTTTATTTTTAGAACTACTCTTTCTACTTATTTTTCAAACATAATACACTCATCTCTGTTTCAAAAAAATAAAAATAAAAATACACTCTATCTATGATCTCTCTATACATTTCTCACTTCCATTACAGGATTTGTTTTTTCTTCTTATTTCATAGTGAAACCATTCTTCTGGATGCAATTTTTGTTTTGTTTCTGTAGTCGATTGGATTGTTGGTGGTAGATTGGGATGATTTTTTTTTTTTTTTAGCGATTGAGTTAGGGTTTTGATGTGGTTTCGTTTCATCTCGTCAAAGATTAGGTTTTCTTGGTTGTGATTCTTGGTGCAATTTCATTATTTTGGTTGTTGGTGGTGTGTGTGTGGTGTCATTTTCGTCTGGTTGTAAAGGTCAATTTGGGTTTCTTGGGAAAAGATCGGTATTCAATTTGGGTTTTTTCTTGGGGTTCTTCATTAGAAAAAAAATAATGGAATACAGTAAGTAAACATAATTTTTTATTAAACAATAATGAAATTGAAAAAAAATAATTTAATATATGTTAACTTTCAATAGTACAAAAACAAAACTTCAAACTTACTTCTGGAGAAGGAATTGTTCCTAGATGCATGATATCATTCTCAGAAAATTCTTCCAGTTGTTTGATATCATTCTCATAAAATTCTTCTAAATGTTTGATATCACTTTTAGACAATTCTTCTAGATACTTAATATCATTCTCAGACAATTCTTCCATATGTTTGATATCATTTTCAGAGTCTTCCATAATATTTTGTATATATATTGTTATAGGCAAAAATAGTCGTGGCAGACACGTCATCACTATATAAAGCCACGTAGGCAGGGATCAAGACAAGTCAACTAACAGAGCAAGAAGTCCCCCACGAGAACCTGTTCGGGAAAAGAGTAAACTGCCCGACCACCAGCAAAGGTAAGCTGCTCGGGCAACAAATCTTACTCGGGTAAATACTCGGCGTAGTCGGGAATTAGTAAAAACAGATAGCCATCAGCATCTGCGTTCAAAACACAGGGCATAATCGGCGGCTAGCAACCCCATGATAAGCGACAGTGTGGCCGCAGAGTTCAAGTAAGGAAACAGGTAGATTTTCCGCAAATAAAGAAGGAAGAATCAGAGTCAGACTTGGATTCAATCAAATCAGGAAATATACAAAAGAAAGAGAATCCGAATCCGTTTAGGATTAGAACACACAATTAGGGCACCACATACCAAACCCTAATTAAACATGTATAAATACCCCTTCTTTACGCAAAAACAGGGGACACGAGAGAAATAGCTGGAGAGAGATTGTAGCGCAACGTTCTTGTAATCATTCTTCATAGTGAATTTGGCTTCGTTGTCTAGGCAACAAACCGTGGATGTTTCTCCAATCCTTGGAGTTTTACCACGTAATTACTTGTTATTTCTAGCTCTCTCTCTTTTAGTTTTAATCATAAAGTTCACAGATTGTAACAATTCAAAAGCAAATCATTGACTCGGTAACCACCAAAAATCACCGTCAACATATGTAAAAAGCAAATTTTAGAGTTTAAGAGTTAAGAAAAAATAAATTCAAGAAATCAAATTACTAGTGAATAGTGTGTTGGAAAATTCCAACATATGGGGCAACACATGTAAATATTAAATGTGTTATGCTATCTTTGGTTAAGCCTAAATTAAAGTGATCTACTTAAGATTTAATGTTTTAAAGCTTAAGGGTGTAATTGTCATGGAATTAATGTGTAGATATCATAGTGCTATATCTAATTTGATGAGGGGCCAAATTAGAAATAGCAATCCTTATAATAATATGATTATTATTATTATTATTATTATTATATATAAGGGTTATGGTCCCCAAATTACAAGATACTTTTCACTTGTCTGCATCCCCATCACAGAACAAGAGAGAAAAATTTAGATTACAAAAGGTCATGATAATTTGGAAGATCACAACCCGTTCACCAACCTCCGGCAATGGATTCAAGTACGCTTCCGCTTTCTATTATCTCTCACTTCTCTTGAATTGACATGGGTTAGTAATATGTATTTAGGGTTTGATTAATCATGATATAGAAATATGTTTAGGTTGTGATTTGGATTAATTATGTGCCTATGCATATTGATTATGTGTTAACGAAATTCCTAACATAGTGAATGTGGGTTATTATTATTATTATTATTATTTCAAAAGAAGAGTAGAGTTTTGAATACGCATAAATTGTCATCTAAATATGCAAGTCAAAAGATATTTATAAAAGTGCCTAACAATGTGCTCAAAAGTTCAAAAACTAGTATAGCGACAAGTAATGATCGTTCCATAGGGATCTTAGGTTAGTAATAATCAAATAAAAAGTAAAATATTATAAGCAGGAAAAAAAAAAGGAAAAAAAAAAAAAAGTAAAGTTCAATGGTTTGATTTGAGAATTAACAACTAGAATGGCAAACTAAAATTATCAACTAATTAATCTAAATTAACAACTAGCAATTAATAATGAAATGTTGTGATAATAAGTGATGTGATTAGAGAGTCAATGCAATTTGTACACAAATAGTGGGTGAACCAATTAAACTCTTTAAGAACATATTCAATCATTTAGGGTCAATCTACCTTAATGTGTGATTCAAAGAACCATTCAATTCCCAACTATAACTCAACTATGGGTGTGTAGCTTGAGTGTAGAGAGAATTATCCTTAAGCTTAGAAAAGCAAGCTTTATTAGAAGGGTCAAGAAGCCAGAAACTAACAAAGCACAACAGGGAACAAGAAGAACCTAGCCAAGACCAACACAAGCACAACACAACATCCAAAGCGGCCACAAAACATAGGAGAACAACAAAGCCGAAAAATTTAAACTCAAAATCATAAGCCTCCAAATTTGATAGCCTTAAACACAAAATCGTAAACCTAAATGTTAGGGTTGAAAACTCTAAATACCTCCAACCAAATACAATGGCACCCAAATCAGAGGTGTATGGCTGCGTAAGAAAGAGGAGGATGCTGGAAGAGGACAGATGGTGACGATGGATGACCCCGACGGCGTCGACGACGACGACGAAGCTTTACGGTGGTGACGAACTAGTTGCTGCTGCGACTAAATCGTTAACGAATGGGTTGACAATCGCCAACGAAGCTTTCTAGTGGCGAAGTTGACAAAGTCAGGGGAAGCTTTGAATGGCAAATTCGGTGAAGTTGACGAAGTAAACTTTGCGATGAGGAAGCTTTGCGGTGGATTCGGGAAGGGGTTGGTTTCGGGATGGGTGGGCAGGAGGATTTGAGTTATTAGAGCAGTGGGTGAAATTTTGTTTTTTTTTTTTTTTTTACTAAAGGGGTAACAAGGTCATTTCATGGCATTTTTGCAATTGAATTTTATTTTGGGGTAGATTTGCTATTAAGCCACTAAAATAGGACATTTTTACTAAAAACCCTTTTTTCAATGCTGTCGCGTTTGTCTTCACTTTTCCTTTTGTGGTCGTCTTTTTCTATTCTGAAATCGCCAGTGATCTGGACCCTCGCAATAAAGCGAGGGTCGTGTTACACTCCCCATTTATGGACTAAAGATCTGGTTGCTGACCAGATCTTGTCCTTATTATTTTTTAATAAAATATATTTATTTTTCATTGATGGTTTTTTGAAAGGGTTAATTGCAATAACTTGCCTTGAGCTTTGTCAAAAAAGCTTAATATTCAACAAATGACTTTAATTGCAGCAGACCTCCTTGTCCACAATTGACTTCCATCCCATTTAATGATTGGCTAACATTTGGGTGCAAAAAGTCAAAAATACCCTTATACTTTGTTTGAAAAGTCTTAATTACCCTTTACTTTGAAGATAATCATTAAACTATTAAATAATAAAAATAAAATTATAATAAGCTCTTGAAATTGAAGAAATAAAATATAAAAATAAATAAATAAAAATCAACATAAACGATGTACAAATTTTGTTTTTTCCAAACTCTCTCTCTCTCTCTCTCTCTCTCTCTCTCTCTCTCTCTCCTTTCTATATTCTTTACTTCTTTTCATTTTCTCACTTCCCAAACACCAATTTCCCAGATTTTTAAAACCATTTTCCCAGATTTTTAAAACCATCTTCATCACTCAAACATCACCCAACTTCTTCTTCATCATCCAAGAATCACCCCAACTTCATCTCCCAAACATCTCTTCTTTAACTTCATCACCTAATCATTACTTCAAAACTTTATCTTTGTAAAAAACAAATCCATCAATCCACAATCAATCTTTATCAACTCAATAATCTGTCCAAAAAAATATAACTTTTTTCAAACAAAAAACAAGTCCACCATTGCCGGGGCCACTCCGCCAACAGAGGATTTGCTCCTCACACGGAGGAGTGTCAGTTCTTCGCGGAGGATCGAATTTGGCTCTCTAATAGAGAAAATCAGATCTTCATTATTGGAGGAAACCCAGATCTCTTTCCTTTAATGGAGATCTGAATCTCCTTTGATCTTTATTATTATTATTATATCTACCCGAAAATATTTGACTGCATAAACGACGGTTTTACCCCTTAATATCCAGTCAACCGTTATCTGTAACGGTTTTTGACCAATGGTAAGGGGACTGCAGAAATTAAAGTTTTTTTTTTTTTTTTTTTGATGTTGTTACCAAGCTGGTTCGAACCATGGTGGTATGAAACATAAATACTCAAGTTATCATACCACCAAATCCAACATAAGCTTACTGCAACAATTAAAGTCATTTGTTGTATATTAAGGGGTCGTTTGTTTTTTTGTCCTGAATTTTACTGAAGACTGAATAGTGACTGAAGCCTGAATCTGAATGACATGTTCGTTTTTTTTTTTCTCACATCTGAATGTACTGTCAACATGTTTGTTTTTTAAAAATAAAATTGTCTGAAAAGAAGTAATTTTACATCTATACTCATGTTAAACAATTATACATATAATATAGAATAAAAACAATCCAAAAATAATAATTATATATGAACACATATGATCATGATCTTTTTCTTCGATTACAAACGAAATTTATTTTTACTAGAAAAAGAAAAGGTTTTTTTTTTTTTTCAAAAAAATAAAATAAAATGGACAGTAGGAAAACACACACAAAACACTTTTAAAAAAATAATATATAAATACATCACCTTAATATCATAATAAAATATTGATATTAAACACCAATATGATAAGTGATTAGGGTTTTTTTTTTTTTTTTTTTTTTTAAAAAAAAAAGCTATTTAAAATAAGCAATATATTAAAATAAATATTTCTATACAATATATAATTATGATGAAATTGGAGATATGTTATATATGGAGGATAGTATCGGAAGAAAAGATTTTGAATTGCATTTAATGCAATTCAATGATTTACAATTAAGTGAAAAGTCAGGATTTTTTACTTTTTATTTTAAGTTGTTTTTTGATATTTTTAAGTTGTTTGACCACTTAAAAAAATAAACAAAACAACTTAATAATTATGATTCAGACTCCTTAAGTTTTAAGTGGAAAAAACAAACGACCCTTAAGTCTTTTGAAAAATCTCAAGGTATGTTATTGCAATTAACCCTTTTTGAAATAAGTGATTATTCTTTTATTATTTTATCATTTAAAAAGTCTCTTCATCTTCCCAATATAATAAAAAATAATTCTTTTTAAAAAATACAATAAAAAAATAAAAATAAAACAACTATTGCACCTCATTTCAAAGGGAATGGACAATTTTACCCTTAGCCTGTTAACTTCTAACAGCTTCCCACTAACGGGAGGAGATGTTCGTATATTTATAGGGATATTATTATTTTCCCCCCTGAGGTTTACCCTATTGTTAAAACGAGGACAGGGTTTGGGCTTATTGGCCGTTCTTCCCCCTAAAAGCAAACTTATGCTAACTGACCCCCTTTTGACACACTTTTCATCCGGTCAATCTATTTTATGCCCCTTTGACCGTTCAATGGGAAGGAAATGACCGATTTACCCCTGATGAATTAATGAACTAAAAAAAAAAAAAAAAAAAAAAAAAAACTAAAAACTAAAAATTAAAATAAAAAACACAATTAAAATTATATAGATCACCACCGTCCATCTCAAAGATGGACGGTGGAGATCTCTTTTTTTATATTTAAATTTAATAATAATAATAATAATAAAATCTTTACTTCAATATATATATAAATTATTATTTATTTAATTAAAAAAAAAAAAAAAAAAAAAAGAGTCCACCACCATTATCATCGATTTCCAGAACAAAAAAATTTCCAGAACCCAGATCATCATCAACATTATCATCATCCAGAAAAAAAGAAAAAAATTATAAAAAAAAGCCATAACATAAACACCACCACCATTATCATCAATTTCCAAAACAAAAAAATTTCCAGAACCCAGATCATCATCAACATTATCATCATCCAGAAAAAAAAAAATTATAAAAAAAGCCTTAACATAAACACCACCACCATTATCATCGATTCATCATCATCATCATCACCAATCTCCAAACCCATAACCCAGTTCTGTTTCAAAAAAAAAAAAAAAAAAAACACATATCATCACAAAAACCAAACCCAAATCATCATCAAAACCAAACCCCCATCATCATCAACACCAAACCGACGATTTTCGCCCACTTCCGATTAAACCACTTACGAAATCAATCACAAACACACCACCACCATCAACCACTTCCGAACCGAACCACCCACACCCATTGTCAATCACCAACACCAACCTAGACCACCAACAAATCAGAGGTGAGAAGGAGAAAGGGATGGATTCTGGGTTAAAGGAAAGAGAAAGAGAAAGAGAAAAGGGGATCAGAGGTGAGAAGAGATGGATTTGGGTTTCGATCGGCGGCGATTTGGGCTTTGATCGGGCTTCGATCAGGGTTGGTGGTCGATTTTCGTTTGGAGAAAGAGAAAAGGGGACCAGATCAGGTTCGAACGAGATGATGGTTTGGTGGTGGTGGTGTGTGCGTGAGAGGGATGGTGGTGGTGGTGGTGGTGGTGGTGTGAGACAAATATGGTGGTGGTTGGGTGGCTAGGGTTTGAGAGAGAAGAAGAATGATGATGATGATGATGATTGAATGTGGTAGTGAACTTAGAGAGAGAAGAAGAATTGTGATATTATTATTATTATTATTGTTGTTGTTGTTGTTGTTGTTATTAAATTTAAATAAAAAATAAAAAAGAGATGGTCAATGACGTTAATGCCCTTCCATTTAACAATCAAAGGGGGCATAAAATACATTGACCGATGAAAATTGTGCCAGAAGGGGGTCAGTTAACAAAAGTTTGATTTTAGGGGGAAGAACGGCCAATAAACCCAAACCCTGTCCTCGTCTTAATAATAGGGTAAACCTCAGGGGGGAAAATAATAATATCTCATATTTATAAGCAAAAATTGAATATGGGTGCAATTAGGTCTAATGACATGGGGATGTTTGTACAATTAACCCATATTTGAACAAAAAACACCCAAGCCAGTAGCAACAAGCAATATAATTCAAAATTTTAATATATAGGATTCTTCCAACTGCATAACACTAATAATATCTTGTAAAGAAACAAAGGAATGAAATCCTACATTTTTATTGTAGTGCAAAATGACAAATAAAAAATAAATAAACTTAATTCGACTAATATATACAAGAAAATAAAGTCTTCTTTGCTGTATAAGTATAACATAAATGAAGCAAAGACAACAGCTTATGAAGAACAAGAAAGCATGCAAACACCTGGCCGATAAGCCCATGCCGGAGGCAAGCGAGCATATTTCTCCATTCCTGGTTGCTCATCATATGGCCGTTCCATAAGTTTGAGCAGCCTTCTTACCTCTCCAAAATCACCTTGTTCTGCTGCATCAATAGCACTCTGGCATAAATAGTTTCTGAGAACGTATTTGGGGTTCACTGAATCCATCGAAGCTTTCCTTTCCTCATCTGATACGCCACTGGAGGACAGCTGCCGAAGCAGAAAAGTAAAACAGGTGAGAGACTACACTTCTCATTCCATATATGCAACACAGAAAAATGATATTTCGTAAAATTAAAGAAGTTTCAGTTGGTCAATAAAAATAAAGATCCTAAGAGAACAAACATATTTAGATAGCCAAAAACAATACTCTTACCTCCTGTATGTAGGATTGCACCCAGTTTATCCATGCTTCCTTCCGCTCCTTGCCAATATCTAACAAAACAGCCTTTAGCGAGACTAACAACTCATCCTCTGGAATGTTTGGATCAGCTTTGACATTGGAAAGTAACCGAAAGAAATTTGTGTAATCAACTTTATCAACGGCCATATTATTAAGGAGTTTACTGATCAGCTGTTTGTTGTATTTTGGGAGCCCAAGTTTCTTCGTCATGATAGCTTGATACTCATCCATAAATTTTGTTCCATATCTGTAAGAAGTCAACAAATCCATATCTTTCATCAACTGCCAACCACAGCCACTAGTACCTCCTACAAGGAAGAATGATCTACTCGAACGTACCTTTCCATGGCGTAATTTGCCTCTTTATCATCTATCAACTGTGCAGCTGATAAAGTTGAGGCAAACTGAGCAATATTCCACAAGCCGATATCAGGCTGATTAGCAAAACAGTATCTTCTCCCTGGAAGATCCGTAGTATTTGGGGTGAAACTTGGATCAAAAGCATCCAAAAACCCAAATGGACCATAATCGATAGTGAGGCCCAAAATGCTCATGTTATCAGTATTCAGCACGCCATGAGTAAAACCAACACCCTGCCAGCCTGCAACCAAGGAGGCTGTACGCTCGGCAATCTCCACTGCCCATGCTAATAATCCATGGATAAAAGAAAAGGAAGGAAAAGGAGTTAAAATTGTTCCAATACCATATTCAGAATTCATCAAAGAATACACTCGAAGTTATACAAAATGGAGAAAATGGAATCTAAGGGCTAGATGTGAACAGAAAAAGTTGTCAACAAAATGAGAGGTAATGAGGAAAAGCACGCTATTAGTTTTAGTGTATGTTTGGTATGACTTTTGAAAAGATCAAAAGCGTTTTTTTAATGCTAGAAGCTATTTTGAAGTTTTTTTTTTAGTTGTTTGGCAAAACTCAAAACAGCCTTTTTAATATATAAATTGCCTCAATTACCCTTTAAAAAAACCATTTTATATCTACTTGGAGAAGCCCAAAATTTGGGCTTTTCCTTGACTACCCTTTATAAATTTTAGATATTCCACCATAACTTTTTCATTATAAATACATTGTCAACACCTTTTTTGTAATTCACTCAACCAAAAGCTATTTCAAAATATACATTGTAACACCTTTTTTGTAATTTACACAACCAAAAGCCTTTTCTGTTAGAAGCTGTAATACAAAAAAAATCTACTCTAGAAGCTCTACTTGAAAAGCCATACCAAACTAACTCTTAGCATTATAATCTACAGTAAATGGTGTGCACAATATAGCAAACACAGAAAGTTGAGAGCATCACAAATTCAATCCAATTATCCGAGTGACACAAAACGAAATTGGTTCCACACTTCCACATCCAAAAAGAAATGGATAGATGAAGACCAATTCCATCAAAATATGATCTCCCATTCTCCCCATTTCAGTGCAAAGCAGCTCATAATCTATGTATTAAAGAACAAATCCAAGAAGTTAATTTTTCTCCCCAAATTGAACCCAGAACCAACTGAAAATCATTGTGGGATATCTATCACAATCAACTCCCAGGCATTAACCATATGGCTACAACATCACAGCCTAAATAATAAAAAAAGAGGTGGGAATTTAGCACTATACCAATTTTCAGTATCCCAAACAAGCATCTCAAACTCACTCAGCTAGAACTACTAAACATAGCCATTTCTATTGATCTTGTGCTTTAAAGGTGATGGGATGGAGAAGTCCAAAAAAATGAGGACAGTGATAAATTATAAGTATGCAAATTTCAAAATGCAAAATCAAACCTACTCTACGCTTTGGTAGAAGGTTCCATTCTTTTAACAGAGAAACTGCTTTACCATACATTCATCTTGCACACATTTCCACAAATTAGGGTATACCTGCATATTTGTTTGAAGTTAGGTCAACAACCGAATGATCTTCATTGCCTGTGCTAAAAGATAAGCTCTCACTTTTACTCATGTTCTCAATATGAGGGAAATGATGTCTAATAGCATAGTCAGCCAAAGTACGGATTATTCCAAGATCCTCTTTTCCTCTAGAAGCATGTATTTGATATGAACCAAAACGCAGAAAAGATGGAGCAACTCTGCAAACAATTGCACCAGGTTCTTCCTTTGGATTGCCACTGCATGGGAAAACATACAGAACATTATCAGCAATCAAGTATATTATAAAACTATCCTCCATAGTAATTAGTAAAACATTATTTTCATGGCCAGAATTAGGAGTTCTCAGAATATCAAATCAAAATGTCAAACTTTTTTAAGGTTAATCAAAATGTCAAAATCCTTGTTTGCAAATGCTGAAATCACTAACTTTTTCAATTGCTCCAATAGCAAATAATATAAAATTTATATAATTAATATACTGATAACCTCAGAATCTATCATTTCTTTCAACAACAAAAAAAATCCTCAGGATCTATCATGCCTAATAATTGCATTCTCTACCTTATAAATCTTAATAAAACTTTGGTCAATTGAATTCAGGGAATTGCATAAATGGACAGTGAAAAAAAAAAAGATGAAAGTAACCGGTTAATAACATGTTGATCATAAACAAAATCCAGTTAATTTGCTGCACGTACTCATAAAACATATCTCGGGTAACATATTTTCCTGTTGTCACAAGACAAAGTGCACGTGTTGTAGGGATTCCCAGAAAGTGCATTGCTTCACTACAGAGGAATTCCCTGATGCTACTTCGCAGCACTGCAAGGCCATCTGCAAAGCGGCTATATGGAGTCTTCCCCGCACCTTTAAGCTGCAACTCCCACCTTTCAGACTTTGAATTCAGAATCTCCCCAAGAGTTATTGCCCGACCATCACCGAGCTGACCAGCCCACATCCCAAATTGATGTCCCCCATAGCACTGAGCATATGGCACTCTGCAACAAAAAGGGAAATAAGGACTAGAAGAAAAAACTAATTTCCAATAAAGAAAAGAAAATAAAAATAAATTATGCGACGAACATAAATAACAAAAACTTACGATCCTGCCAAAGGAGAAGCCCCCGAAAATAAGAGAGGAAAATCAGGCCTTTCAAATCTGAGACACATATATAAAGTTCAAAAATCAGTTCCAGAAATAATAAGCACCACACATTTAAAAGATAAAATATAACAAAATGATAATGTATGCAATCTACAGAAATAGAGAATAGAAAATGTTCAAATGATAAATAATTCAGAAAGCAACATCAAGCAAATACATACAACAATTTCAGAAGCTTTAAAGTGAAAAAAATCTCCATATGTTCTAATATGGCTGTTTGAAAAGAAATCCTAATAGAAAGTAATGGTGGCCTCTAATCATAGTACATTTACAAAAATTCACGTGCATACAAGTATTTTGCAGCCAATTGAAACCTAAAATCCAGTATAATTCAAAATCACACCAAACATAAAACTACATAAGAGTGTCTTTGATATAGAATTACATGAAGCTCAAGGTTACGTTTATGTTGATCAATGAGTGTGCGCATCAAAAATTAATTATAATTCCATGTGCTGGTCACCTACGTCTATATCCAGCAAATTATGTATCAAAAGAAATTCTTGAAGAGAGTAAACATATAAAATAGGCTAACAAAGATCAAGTCCACCATAGACCGCTATTGAACGTCATTAGACAGCTTCAGTATCCAGCATCCTTTATTTTATAACCAAAATGGTCCCGTCAAAAAACACAACAGAAGAGAAAACTCACTCTTTAGGATCCAAATCGAGGAACTGGGCTACTGATTCCGACCAAGCAACAAGCTGAGGATTCTCCACCTCAACCGACGGAGAAACTTTCGTATAACAAGCATGCAACACCTACGATCACAAAATCAAGAAACCATGTCAACAACATGTACATGAAGCACCCACTGTTCTGCTCAGCTTACCAAACTGTTTGAAGAGATTACGAAATCAAGAAACAAAAAAATCACCCTTCGGTCAAATTAAAATTGAAACATTAACTTATTTGGATAAACCAAATTGTACATAGCTTTTCTTTCTCAATTTCATGGCCTCCATCCATTTTATCCAGATTTTCAAGAACCGCCCCTATAACTCACACAGTACTACACTACCCAAAAACCACAAAAAAAAAAAAAATCTTGTTCATTTCCCTCTCTGATCAGGAAAATAACAGTTGTTAATCTATTGCAATAATCAATATCAATGTTGCTTTGCTGCTAGATTTTCCTTCCAATTCTAACCCAAACAAAAGAAAACTAAAGTACAATTACATAATTCAAAGTTCCCAACTTTAAAACTAATGATAGCTAACAAAGTACCAATACAACCGGAAACCGAAAAAAGGTTGCTCACTTCACTCTCTATTCAGAAAAATGACAGTTGCTAATCTATTGCTATAATCAATCAATGTTGCTTTGCCCTAGATTTTCCTTCCAATTCTAACCCAAACCAAAAAAAAAAGGTCCAATTACTCAATTCAAAGTTTCAAACTTTAACCTAAAAAGGCTGCTCATTTCCCTCTATCTTCAGGAAAATAACGTTTTTAATCTATTGTTATAGTGAAAGTAGCTTTGATGTTAGATTTTCCATTAAATTCTGACCCTAAACAAAGGAACAATACCTCGCGAGGAATCAAATCGGTCCTTGGATCACCAGGCAGCTCTCTGACGAAGGAGTGGTCCCAATTCAGATCTTGGAGTCTGGAGTTGGCAACGTTACTGCTTCTGGTCTCATCAGGACCGTCGCTTCCAAGGCTCTGGTCCTTCAAATCGCGCGTGACGGAATCGACGGACGCAGAGGTCGAGTCCATGTGAACACCGCCGGCACTGCTACTGCTACTGCTGCTGCTGACGTGGCATGCAAGGGAGGGAGGAGTGGACAGGGATTTGAAGAGAGAGGAGGGGCAAAATGGGAATTTGAGTCGGCGGAGACAAAGAGAGAAGGAAGAGGAACAAGTTAGTGAAGTAGAAGAACGAGAAAGTGGTGGTTTCGGTGAGAAATGAGAAAGGAGGAGAAGCATTGTGTTTTTTTTTTTTTACGAAATTATTATTATTGACAAATACGTGTATCGACACTTACGGGACCAACAACGGAAGTTAAAAAAAGCATGACCAAAAGATCCTGAGATTTGATCTTTTTTCAAAAATAACCCTCTATTTTTGAATTTATCTAGAAACCCTGAAACCGGAAACCCTATTGTTGGGGCTAAAAATGAGCTTTCGGTATATAATATAAAATAGGACACAATTTATGAGATTGAACACGAAGCAAAAGAGGATCTCCCTTCTGATATATCCCAGTTTGGTAATTCTTTTTATTGAGTTATATGGAAGTAATTTCCCACTTCCGAAGGGTTACAAGTATGCTGTAGTTTTTCAAAAAAAGTAAAAACTATCCCTTTCATGGTAGAAATGGGCACTTATATAGTCTTAATTCTAGTGTCTCGGGACACATGCCAGGTGCTTATTGGTTGGTTTAGACAGCTGTCTCTGCACTGTTAAGGACTATCGGATCTGACACGACATCCCCTGAATATGTTCCGATAGTAACCTTACGGTGGATAAGGTTCCCGAATGATGGAGCATAGGGATTCGGTGGATGGTTTCGAAGGAATAATCGGAAGTATCACCATATGGGGTGGAAACCCCCGGGGATTTGGTGGACTCTCGAATATATCCAACAATTCCCCCTTAAGCCCATCGGCTAGAGGTTTTTGGAAGGCGATCAGTCGTGGGCTTAACAAATGTGTTACGGCTGCTGAACCCGATTACGACGGTCCGGGCCCGTTTGGTTTGGGTTGGCCCGCATCATGGGCCTGTAAGAAGCCGCCACGTGGTGGGCATGATAAGGTGGCAGACATGTGGCACCTCGGGAAAGTAACCATTGCGTCGTTTCGTATTTCGTGGGGTTGGCCTCTATAAATAGTAGAGTAGTGTCTTGAACTCCACATTTGTGTTTTTTCAGTTGATCAGAGCGTCTTCAGAGTCTAGTGGTGGAAGTAAAAAAGCAGGTTAGCCTCCGAGTGAACCTTTCTTTCTTCTTCTTTTATTCTATATTTTCTATCGTTGTCTTCCGATGGTTCGTAAGCTAGGGGGCACCGAGTCCTGTACCGTCTTCAAGTTCGAGTTCGAGTTCAAGTTCCTCCGAGTCTTCATCAACTAAGTATTTCGAGGGGAGCAGTACCAGGAGTATATTCGGATGACGAGATGGTCCGAGGGCGAAAAGTCCGAAGATTTTGCAAGTACGCCCGGACATTTAGGAGGCTATGGCGCAACTTCATCCTAACGATTATCGGGATGGATATAACTCTGAGGAGTTCATCCGGAATAAGATAGATCACATGAGGTTCGTGATAAACCATGTGAGGGAGAACAAGGTTGATGAGGATAAGCTTGCGCAAATTGCAGTGGATTTCTCGATACCCGAATCGGTGGGTTTGATGGTACCTAGACTAGGGGAGCAAGTAAGTAACCCCAAAGGGACTTCTACGGCCTTTCACCCTGCGTTTCTAGAAATCGGTACTAGATTACCGTTGCAGCCATACATTTAGAGGATCTTAAGGGAGATTAGGATTGCTCTAGCATAGTTAAACCCGAATACTTGAAGAATAGTGATTATGATGTTCACATTATAGCAGAGTATGAGCAATCCTGCTCTAACATTTACGAAGATTGGACACTGCTACAGCCTTTATTCCCATAAATCGGGGGGTGATGGCTAGTGGGCTCTTGCTTGTTGCAATAAGCAAGAGAGCGAACCTCTGATCACCGGGCTACCGTTTTCTAACAAGGAGTGGAAGACTACTTGGTTCGTCGTGAAGTGCGACTATGGTAAGGACCTACGACTCGGTGGTCGTCTGTAGAGAGTTTGCTCAGTGTTCAATATCCTAGGTGTTTGGGGCCTCCTTAAGCTTTATCGGAGTTTATGCATTCTTATTTTCATTTATTGTTATGTATATTATCTAAGTGTGATTTTTCGGCAACTATGTGGGAATGTGTACTGTTATAGGAGCTTTCTAAGGCAGATAAGAAGCATATTTTGGATGCTTGGTTAGTCTCATCGGCCCTTGAGTCCTTTTTCTTTCGAATGCAGGGAAGCTCACTGTAAGAGAGAAGCAAAGGATGGCCGATAAGGGAAAGGGTGGCACCGATAAGAAGAAAGAGAAGAAGAAAAAGGGTGATCCCAACGGGGCCCAGTTTGATAGGTAGGGGGAAACCTCCGAACCCAATCCACCGTTGAAGAGGACTCTGAGGACGCGGACTACTAAGGCCTTCGGATCTGTTACTGTCTCGAAGGTTCCTCCTAAAATCATGGATGTCATTCCCTTGACACCCTTACTTGAGATAGTTCCAAGAGGGTCTCTAACTCCAAATCTGTTACTGTCTCGGAGGTTCCTCCTAAAATCATGGATGTCATTCCCCTGACACCCTTACCTAAGATAGTTCCCGGAGGGTTTTTGACCCATGTGGAGATAGACTCTGATAAGGATTTACCCAGGAAGTCCTTTCAGGATCCGCACACGAGGGACACGATGTTTTCTCCAAATTATTATAGGGATCCTTCGTTACTAGATCCCAACTGCAGTGTTAGGCCAATCAACCCAAGCACGAGTGTGTAGTATTTGTGTGCCTACAGGAAGGATCTACTGAGGAGCCGAGAGATGTCGGGTTACTGGAAGATGTCCAATGTTGACAGGATGTGGAATGCGCAGGGTAACATGTGGTAGGTAATATCTTCTCGGGGTTTATGAATTGCATTGTCTTATTATTATTATTCTTTCTTTCAAGTCTATCATTTCGGATAATGATCACTTTCTCCTTCGATGTGTAGGCTATCGATAACCTCCTCAAAATGGAAAAAAGGTATGAAGAAAAGAGGGAGAGGTATGAGAAGTTAAAGAATGAGAAGGATAAGGATAAGGATAAGGATAAGGATAAGGATAAGGGGATGAAAAGCTCCGAGAGGCGCTGGCCACCATCGAATCTCAGAAGGCCACTATCGGTGAAATGTCAATCGCTTATCAGAAGGCTAAGTCCAAATGCAAGGAAAAACATGCCAAGCTTTGCGACTACTGCGAGCATGTCAAGAGGGCAAATGAGACCATCTCAGGGATGAAGGAAGACCTTGGAGATAACGTCGTTGTTGACATATTCTTGGTCTTAGAGGAGTTCTACAAGAATCAGGAGAAGACATTTGATAGAGTTGTGATAGAGATCAAAGAGATGCTGCTCTAATCATACCCTGATTTTGACTTATCTGCTTTTGATGCGGAATTGAAAAAGGCGATCGAGTCTCGGGTGAGGAAGGAAGGGGATTTAGTGAAGGACATATTCCGAGACTTCGTGGAGGAAATTGTCTCAGATGATGAACCTACAACAGTCTCGGATGATGATGAGCGGTTCATCAGAGGTGATGCGCTTGACAAGGGGAAGAGAGTTAGGCGCAATTGACCTTCGGATCTGCTTTTTGTCAATATCTACTTCCCTTTTTAATTTTAATCTTTGTCATTTCGGGGTATTCCCTCGGCATATTTTTGTAACGGTCATTTTGAGCCATATATTGGGGTTCCTATACTTTGTTGTTCATACTGCTATTTTTATTTTATATTCTCGGTTATGTTTGAATTTATTCATCGAAACGATTTAATCGGTAATTCAATATATCAGACGATTTTTTATGTTTACTACATACGATCTCGTAAACTTGTCTTTTATTAAAAAGTTTTTATAAGTCATTATCGGTGGAAGAGCAATTTAGGCATGCGGTGACTTTTTGTTCTATCTTTTGGGATTGCGATACTACCGAACAAATATACACCGAATCTTGTCTCTGGGTTATTACCCTTTCGAGATTTCATGCTCCAATATAAGAGTTTTTGTTTGCACGTTCGGTGTTGTTTCGGGGTTTAGACCCACTTGAGACATTGTGCTCTGATATAGGAGTCTGTTTGCATGTTTGGTGTTGTCTCGGGGTTTAGACCCACTGGAGACATTGTGCTTCGATATAGGAGTCTTTGTTTGCATGCTTGGTGTTGTCTCGGGGTTTAGACCCACTAGAGACATTGTGCTCTGATATAGGAGTCTTTGAAAAAAGGGAAAATTGCACAAACATACCCTGACTTTAACACATATATGAGGTAGAATTCAGTTTTGCCTTAAATACAAGAAGATACCCTTGACCGAGAGTTTGACCGTTAGTTTTAACAGTGGTGTTAACCACTGAGGGGTAGTATTGTCATTTATGTAATAAAAAACATATACTGTAATTGTTTTTGAGAAAATAAAAAAATATTTTTTTAAAAAAAAAGCTTATCTCATTTTCTCCTCAAACATTCCCTCACTCAGAAATCCAAATCCCTAGAATCCAAATCCATCTCAGTAAATTCCACCTCCCTCCAATCCCTCACCCACCGCGAGAACGCAATCCCTGACCATGAGTCTTCCGTTTTCTAGCTCATCAATAACCAGAAAGCAAGTAAGCAACTGCTCTAGCCATAAACAAAAGCGAGGCTTGCGAAAATCAGGTCACTGCGGTCGAACCTGGTGAGCAACCAGAAGTGGCCAGTCGAGTGACATCGACGGAATGTGGACGACGAGCGGCAACGTCGACGAAATTTGGACGGCGAGCAAGAGTCAATAATGGAGAGGTGAGTGTTGATGGTGGACTGGTGGAGGATGGAAACTTGATATAGCTTTTTTTTTTCTTTTTCTTTTTTAATTTTCTCAAATTTTAAAATTCAAAGTTTTTGCAAAGATCTGGTAATTTTTTTTGTTGGTCTTGGTTGGGTGCTTAATGCATCGAGTGAAGTGGAATTTTTTTTTATAGTGGGTGAAGTAGATTTGGTTGTTATGTTTTTTGTGATTTTTGATTGTTGATTTTTTGTCTTGATTGGGTATTTTGGGATGATCTCTATTGAAGATCTGGAAAATATTTTTATTTTAAAAATAATAATAATAATTTTTTAAAAATTTTGGATTGTTTTTCTTTTGCTTTAGCTGGTAATCCATCGGGTGAAATGGATTTTTTTTTTTTTTTTTTTTTTTTGTCTTGTGTGGGTGTTAAATCAATGAAATGGAATGATTGTAATTGTGTAAATGGTATAATCTCCATTTGAGATCATGCAAAGATCTAGCAATTTTTTTGTTGGTCTTGGCTGGGTGCTTAATGCATCCAATGAAGTGCATTTTTTTTAATAGTGGGTGTGGATTTGGTTGTTATGTTTTTGTGATTTTTGGTTGTTGATTTTTTGTCTTGATCGGGTATTTTGGGATGATCTCTATTGAAGATCTGGAAAATGAATTTCAATGGAGATCTGTTGATTTTTTTAAATATATTAAAATAAATTAAACAGATATTGTTGAAGGGCATTTTGGTATTTTTGAGATAAAAGTTTATATCACTGTTAAATTTAACAGTCAACTCCTAAGTCAAGGGTATCTTCTTGTCTTTTTGGCAAAACTGGATTATGCCTCATGTATGTGTTAAAGTCAGGGTATGTTTGTGCAATTTTCCCTTGAAAAAATAACAAAAATAACGAAATATTAATTACAGAACATTTTATAACAAAACCGGGTAAACATCCGGTTGTAGTTCTTGGCTTTATGCAAGCGCTTAAGGGTTTACACATAACGGTGAATGACATAAGTAGGTGACATTTCGGTTGCCATTACGTATTTCGGTGAATCATTATCGGTAGTACTTCTTCAGGTGGTCTGCATTCCAGGGGTTCCTTAGGGGTGTGCCATCTTCCGTTTTGAGTTTATAGGCTCCTTTCATTGACACAGAATCCACGATATACGGCTCTTCCCAATTGTCCCCCAGACTACTGGAAAAAGGTACTCTGGTGGTGGGTATTACCTTCTTAAGAACAATGTCCCCCTGTTTGAATCTTTGGATTCGAACTTTGTTGTCGTGGTACTTGCAAACCTTGTATTGATGGTGGATAGTTCGTATTCAGGCGAGATCTCTTCTTTCTTCTAATTCCTCAAGGCATGCTCAGAGCTCTTCTTCGTTATCCCCCAGGTTATATGAAGATACCCTCCTTGTGGGGATGTTTGTTTCAGTGGGTATAACTGCTTGTGACCCAAATGTGAGCGAGTACGGGGTTTAATCTGTTACCGAATGCGGTATGGTACATATCGCCCATAGAACTTCCAAGAGTTTCTCGACCTAGGCTCCCTTTTAGGCTTGTAACTTTCTTTTAAGGAGAGTCTTGATTGTCTTGTTCACGACCTCCACCTGACCGTTGCTCTGGAGGTGGGCTGGCAAGGCGAACCTCAGGTTTATACTGTAATCTGAGCACACCTTGCGAAGGTTTTTATTGTCAAATTAGGTTCTGTGATTTGCTATGAGGGTATTGGGTACTCCAAACCTATAGATGATGGAATGCTTGATAAAGTTGGTCGTATTAGCTTCAGTGATATGCTTCAAGGCCTCCGCTTCTACCTACTTTGTAAAATAATCGATTGCCACAACAGCGAATCTCTTATCAGATGTACCCCTCGGGAGTGGTCTGATGATATCAACGCTAAACCTCGAGAAGGGCCACGGTGATGACATAGGGGCCAATGCTTCTACAGGGAGGCCAGGAACAAGATTGGTTCTCTGACAACGGTTTCAAGACCCCGTGTGCAACTTTGCCTCTTTGAAGAGCGTGGGCCAATAATACCCCTATCGGGTTATCCGCTGGCCCAAGTTTTTTCCGACTGAGTGGCTATCACAAGACTTAGAGGTGGCAAGGTTCCAGTTCGGTTCCAGTTTCGATTTCGATCCTACAGTTTCGAATCCAAGGTTTGGTAGAACCGGAACCGGAACCGGAACCGGAACCGGAACCAGAACCAGCATAGGCCGGTTCCGGTTTCGATTCCAATGGAACCGACAGTTTTGAACATTTTTTTTTCTTTTGTTAATAAAAAAAATAGACTTGTAAGTTGTAATTGTAAATAAAACATATATATATATATATAAATGACAAATTACAAAATAAAATAAAATAAAATTCATTGGGTTGGGTCACCCGAAAATAAAATAAAATAAACAAATGACAAATTACAAAATTAAATTAAAATAAAACTAAACAAAATGACAAATTACAAATTACATTTCATTGGGTATTAGGGAATTGGGTCACCCAAAATTCGAAAATAACATAAAATAAATAAATGACAAATTACAAAATAAATTAAAATAAAACTATAAAAAAAAAAAAAAATCAAGTTATTAGCCTTGCACTTCATTTTTACCACAATTAAGTTGCTTACGTATCCTCTTGGGAGGTTTAGAGGAATCAAATGCCACATAGTTCTCTTACCTTTTATTGCAGGTTTGGTGATGACGTGGACTAATTGTTGTCGTGATGGCGTGATCCGCATGACCGCATCTGCTATTCCGGCTCCACTGCTCCAGTTTCAGGTTCGTCATCTTTAAAGAAATCGTACGTTGGCTCCTGCTCGATTTCTTATTGTCTATATTGCACCTTCGTCCAGTCATCTACATAAACCTGTATCTGTAGTGTTTTTGAAGTCAAACACGAACGCTTTTCATCTAGGATATTCCCCCCGGCACTGAACTCTTGTTCCACCGCCACTGTAGAAACTGGTGTTGAAAAAATATTTTTGGCTATCATAGCCATGGTTGGATAGTACCTTCCGTACTCTTTTCAATATTGTAAGATATCAAAATTTTTCCCTAGCGTATCTTCTATAAACTCAAAAGAAGCATTTAGATAAGATTCAAACTTGGAATACTTGTCGGAGCTTGATGAAGAAGAACATCTAGGTTTCTAGGATGATGGCGGCTGAGATGCAGTTTGTGTTCGTGTAATATCTAAGTTCAGTGAGGATCCATAAACTGTAACATATTCATCATATAAATCATATAATAATTTCTTAACTCTATCATAACACACATTAACATCATATTCAATTTGTAAACCTTGGATGCCATAATAACCATTTAGATAATAACTCAAATGTTATAATTTACAACGTGGATCAAAAACGATGGCAATCAAATAAATATTTGGAAACTCCTTATAATAATCTAACCATTTTACCTTCATAGCATTAATGACTTCCGCTATTGCTATGTCGGATTCACAATGAGCAAATACACCAGCAATATTAAGACTCTTAATAATAAATAAATAAGTTGTAGGATAATAAACACCAGATAAATTGTTTGTAGCATTAGAAAAGACTTTGAACAAATTGAAAATGTTGTAACAAGCATCCCAATGAGCTTGATAAAGTTCAATGTGAGTTACATGAAATTGAATAAAAGAAACTAATAAATCCATATACTCATAACTTTGAGCAAGCAATTTATAAGTAGAATTCCAACGTGTTGGAACATCACGAGAAAATCTAACGACATGTCTACCATTTTGTTTACAATATCTCAACCATGCTTTCATTGTAGAAGAATGTTCCATAAAAGCATTAGGGTTTTTTTTTTAATAAGTAGAATAAAATGTTCAAGAGTTTCTAATCCTTTTTTAACACATAAATTTAAAACATAACATGCACATCTTTGATGAAAAAATGTACCACCAAGATAAGGTTTGCATAAATCAATTAAAGATGGAATAGCAACAGATTGTTAAAAGCATTATCAAAACCAATTGCAAGAACTTTGTTTTCAATTTTATACTGTGAAAAAATAATTCTAAGTTGTCTAAAAATATTATGAGCAGTGCGTGCATCATCAAAAACTCTAAATGCAAGAATTCTTTTTTAGATATTCTATGCATTATCTAATAAAATGGCAAGCGACATCCAAATATGAATGTAATCGCCAATGGTCACTCCATATGTCGGCACATACGAAAACACGATCGTTATAATTTTTCAAAATAATTTTCTAACTTTCTATTTCTTTTACATAAATCTTTTCAAGTATAAATGTGAGCGTGGCTCTAGGAACACGGCATGCAGCAAGGTTTAATTCTCGTCGACAATAATTAATAAAACCAACCCTTTCACCAAAACTGAATGATAAGTGTTCTACTACTACCATTCTAACTAATTCTTCTATATTTTGTTCATCAGTATAACGAAATAATTGTTGGTTAGGAGTAGCATACCTGGGAATTTGTGATTGTGACCTCGATCTGGTCTCTGCTTCTGGATGTTTGGTTATAATATGCTTCCGATAAGTGTCATATCCTCCGGATTTGCTCCACTTATATACTTTGGTGCAGTAATTGCAAGTCGTTACATAGCTTCCATCTTCTTTCTTAACTTTCTTCATATGTTTGACGAAGAGACCGGATTTGCTATGCTTTTGTATTAGATCTTCCTTCTCTTCTAGTTCCGATGGATTAAAATCAAAATTCGAAGGTGTATCAATATAAGTATATTTTCTGACTGGCGTGTTAAAAATATATATTTTTTTTTTGGGGATGGGGGGTCATCGGGATCAGGTTCAGAAATTGTTAAAAGGGGAGTAGGACAATCTAGGCCTAGGTCTTTAGAATAGTCCCAGTATTGTAGATACTCGTGATAGGTGGTGTCGTTACGACCGAGATTATCGATCATAGGACCCTTACCTTTCAATGAAATCGAACGCCTAGGACCATCACGGCCGTGACCCCTTCCATTTCCACCACTTGCCATTTAAAAATAAATTTGGGAGAGAATTGGAAATTTAGAAGAAAAATAGTAGGTAGTAAACTAGTAATTGCAAATAAAATAAATTGCAAATAAATAAAATTGGAAACTTAGTAATTGACTAATTGGAAATTAAATAAATTAGAAATAAGATAAATTGCAAATAAAATTAATTACAAATAAAATAAATTGCAAATAAAACAATTGCAAAATGAAATAAATATTAAAAACCTTGGAAACTTAGAGAGTTGGAGAATTGAAAGAGAAATTAGAATTAGAGAATTGAGAGGAAATTGGTGTGAGGAAAAATTATAGGGAGGGAGGAATAGCCGTTGGAGGCCCAACGGCCTGCTGACATCAGCAGGTTGGACCGTTAGGCCTCCAGCGGTCAGTCTAAAAAAAAACCCTAGAACCGTAGGTTCGAACCGGAACCATAATCATCGGTTCCAGTCCGGTTCGAACCACCTGGTTCCTTAAACCTGGGAACCGGAATCGGAACCAGAACCGAAACTGGCCTCCCCCGGTATAGGTTTCGGTTTCGGTTCTGGTTCCACAATTCGAACAGGAACCTTGTCAGGTCTACGGCGCAAGTTCCTCCTTGAACCTCTTTTAGGATTTGGTCCGTTGTCGAGCGGCTAACACATCAGAGATACGGTAGAGAAAAACCGCGCAAATAGAAGGATCTATTAATGATGATTAATGATGTAACGAGGGGGCCTGTCTTCAGATTCTCTGTGATACGCTTCTTTCTGGTGGGAGTGTCCCATCTCGGAGGTAATCAATAATCGGTGTCATCCATGACTCTTCACTAGGTCCGGGGCTTGGGACTAGCATGCTGACTAGTTGATCTCCGGCTATGCTTGATTCCAGTAGGCGAAATACCTTGACGGTTCGGGGTAATTTCATATATGTGGTTGAGGCAAGCTTGGCCAGAGCATCAGCATGTGAATAGTGGTCTAGGGAGATTCGGATGAGCTGGCATCAGATGAACTTGGTATCAGTGCTTTAACCTGTTTCAGGTACCTAATCATTTCAGGTTTTTTAGCCCGGTAGTCTTGATTCACTTGGTTGACGATTAGCTGGGAGTCACTATAGACGATGACATGCTTAGCCCCATGTTCAAGATGTTCTGTAGTTCTGTGGTCAAGGTTTCATATTCTGCGACATTGTTGGTCACCTTAAAGTCAAACCGGAGTGTTGTCTAGGTTAGGCTGACATCTGGTGTTCTGACGATTATCCCGGCTTTGCTACCATGTTGGTTGGATGATCCATCGACATACATTTCCCATCCGGGGATGTTTTCGGTGGATAAATTCATGACTTCCGGGTTTGAATGTTCTACGATGAAATCAGCCACGGCCTGTCCTTTGACGGAGGTCCTAAGTTTGAATTGAATATCAAACTTGCTAAGTTCCATTGCTCATTTGGTAAGTCTCCCTGCTAACTTTGGCTTATTGAGAACTTGTCTGAGTGGTTGATTTGTTAGTACGTTTATGGGATGTGATTGGAAGTAGGGCCTGAGTTTTCAAGATGCCATAATTAGGTTGAGGGTCAATTTCTCGATCTCCGAATGCCGAGACTCGGGATCGGTCATACTCGTGCTGATATAATATACTGCTTTCTGAGTAGATCATTCCTCCCTAATAAGTACTGAACTTCTGCAGCATCCGAAACTGCCAGATAGAGGAATAATATTTCACCTACCATAGGTTTCACCAGCATGGGTGGTTTCTGGAGGTAGGTTTTCAAGTCTTCAAATGCAGAGTGACACTTGGATGTCCAGCAGAAGTCCCTCTTATTTTTCAAGGCTTTAAAGAATGAGAAACATTGGTCAGTTAGTTTCGATATGAATCTAGACAGGGCGACAATCATGCCGTTAAGCTTCTGGATGTCTTTTATTCTTCTCGGTGGGAGGAGGTCTATCACTGCTCTGATTTGGTCGGGGTTTGCTTCGATCCCCTGCTGATGGAACATAAACATAAGGAATTTCCTGGACAAAACTTCGAATGCACACTTGGTAGGATTGAGTCGCATATGATACTGCCTTAGGAGGAGGAATGTCTGTCGGAGGTTAAGGACGTGTTCCTATGTGGTCACTGACTTGGTCAACATGTCATCGACATAAACTTCCATGTTTCTTTCGATTTCACTGGAGAATATCCGATTAATGAGCATCTGGTATGTGGCACCAACGTTCTTCAAGCCGAAAGGCATCAGCCGATAGCAATATACATCGTGATCAGTGATAAACGCTGTTTTGGTTTCATCCTTCTCGTCCATTCAGATCTGGTTGTAGCCGGAGTAGGCGTTCTCGATAGTGGAAAGCTATCCTTCGGACATGCTTTGTTTAGATTGGTAAAATCAATGCACATCCTCCACTTTATCTTTCTTTTTTACCAGCACCACATTTGACAATCATTCGTTGTAGTCGAGGTTCCTGATGAACCCGATTTTCAGGAGTTTATCAATTTCTGTAGCCACCGCTTCATATCGTTTGATGTTGAATGATCTCCTCTTCTACGATACCAGTTTAAACAATGGGTCTATGCTTAGGGAATAAGAGATAATTGAGGGGTCGATGCTCGGCATGTCAGTATGGTTCCATTCGAAGATGTCCAATTTTTTTTTCAAGAGCTTCGTAAGTTCGGCTCTGACGCATAGGACCAAGTTAGCTTTGATTAGGATTGTTTTTTCTGAGTCTTCATCACAGAGTGCTATTCTTACCAATGGCTTGGTGGGTTCCCCCATCGGTTGTGACCTTACCTGTCGAGGATCAAGACTGGTCATGTGTATTTCATCAAATAGTGTTGATTCGGAGGCTTATGCTTCAGCTATGTCTCCAATTCGTTTTTTCTTTGGCCTACGATGTTTCACCGTGCTCCTTCTGATGATGGGTGTTGTCATGTAGTTCCCGATTGTGAGGACTGGGTTGGATTCGATCTGGATGCATCTTTTGTATTATTCTTGGTCCGTAGTCACTTTTCCTGGACCTATATTGGTGGGGAACTTGATCTTCAGGGAGTAAACACTAGTTGCAACCCAGAGGGCGTAGAGTGTCGGTCTTCCAATGAGGAAGTTAAAGGGGAAGGGTATGTTGACAACCTGGAAACTAACCCACACAATATGTATCTGAGGTCTAGTGCTGAAACACACCGAGAGGTCTATCTGGCCTACCGGACGGGTTTGGTGTCCACCAATTCCTCTGATACAATATCTAAAAGTTTGCAATTGCTAAAGAGTGTAGCTGAGTTTCTATAATGGGTCCCAATGGATTATGTCTAACGAACTTCCATGGTCAATGAGTGCTCTTTTTACCGTCCAATTTCCCACTTTAACTGAGATTATGAGAGCATCGCAGTAAGGATACCTAACGTCGTGTGAGTCGACAGCGGAAAAGAAGATCGAATCCCAATTTCTCAGTGCATCTTCGAGAGTTGTTGTTAAACAAACTAAAACAAGTACCTTTCTAGAGGATAATAATGACCCGAGATCCCCCATAGTAGGCTCGGTGTGAATGAAGTTAACAGGCTCGTCATCATCTGAATCTTGCACCCCACCTTCATGTCAGGAGCTATGAGGATGGGCGGTTTTTGATGTCTTATTGCCCGAGTCTTATGGTTTGATGCAATCTCGGAGTTTCCCATTTCAGACTAATTTTTCTATCTAATCTCTTAGATCGCGACAACGTTTCGTTTCGTGACCGTGGTTGTTGTGAAATTTGCAATGTATTCTCCGGTCCCTTCTTTACGGGGGCGTGTACAGCAGTGCTAGTTACTGTAGCAACTTATCCTTATTGGCAATCTCGAGTACTTTGTCAAGCGGGAACTTTATAGGGGTGTATCGGTCAAACTTATCTCTCAATGGTCTAGGGTTTCGGTTGTGTTGACTTGTCTGGATGTCTGGGGCTCTTTCCCCTATCTCGGCTTTGCTTCCCCCATTTCTTTGGTATCCCGCTTGATTCCGTGGAGGTTGCATGAGTGTTAAAATCAGTGATATCTGCTGCTGAGGCATATTTCTCGACTCTCTCAATGAGTTCCCTATGGGTGGATAGTCCTTTTTTAGAAAGCGACCAACTCTGTTGGCCTTTCTGAAGCCTCTGAGTGAAAGCCATAATGGCTCCGACCTCGTTGAAGTCCTGAACTTGTCTTACCACCTCAATGAACCTCTTTATGTAGTCTCTGATTGTTTCGGTGTCGAGTTGTTTAACGGAGTTTAGGTGGACCATGTGCCTCCGTCTTCTTCTGCTTGTGGCAAAGCTGTTACAGATTCCTTTGATAGCTCGTGAAATGAAGATATGCTTTGCCTTTTCAATCCTCTGTACCAAGTTTGGGCATCGCCGGAGAGGGTCAGAGGGAAGACCTGCATTTAACGGTGTCAGATGCCGCCTGTATATTCATCTAATCGAGATAAAAATCAAGGTGGTCCCTCAGGTCCTTTGTTCCACCGAAGCCACACATATGTTTTCGAGGTAGCTTAAAGTTACTGATTGAAGCGGAAGTGATTCCATCAGTGAAGGGGCTCTCTCTATGTGTGTTTACACGGTAGTGGCCGATATGGATCTGATCATGAATTTTCGCAAGCTGGTCTTGGAGTTCACTGAAGGCTTCTAGGTTAGCTAATGTGTTCCTTTTGGTATCTCTATTCGAGTGGCGAGATTCGGCCATATGATCTTGCTAGTGGCAGGTCCTCTATGGTACTTCTTCTCGAAAGACCCCATCCCGCTCTTCTCTGTTGCGGGTGACTCCGGCCACCCTTTGTGGTGCATGATGGTTTATGTGTTCTCCAGGATTGAGTTCAGCAAACTGAGCGATATGCTACTGTCGCCTTTGCTGTTCCTTAGGCGGGTCTCCCACAATGACTCCTTCCGCCCAGGAGTTGACTTCATCTGAATCTCATTGATGTCCGCCCCCGTCTATGACATTGACCACTCTGGTCACATTCTAGGCTAAAGTATCCAGCCTTATAGTGATTCTGTGGATTACCGGATCATCTGCATGCGGTAAGAACTGCTATGTTTGCTGAGGGGCGTACATCAGTGGGTAACCTTGAGGGTAATAAGTCTGTTGTGGTATATGAGGGTTATATGGGTGCATTTGCATATGAGGATACTGTTGTGGTTGCCCGTGGTGTCCGAGGAAAGGACCTTGCGGTGGGAACTGCGTCTGGTATGGGTAGTAGCCGTAGTTCGGACGTAGCGGCGGCTGATCTCCTATTGGTTCCGGGTAAGGCAATACGTGGCGAGGTAGTTGTTGCTCCTGTTACGGGACTTAGGCATAGTCTTGAGTCCCAGAAGGCTTCAGTTCGAGGTTTATTCCCAGATATTGATTGTTCGGCTGTGGGTTCATTGTTTCCGCGAAGGCGCTGATTTCGCCCCCTCCTTCTAGCGCCAAATGTTGGGGCTAAAAATGAGCCTTCGATATATAATATAAAATGGGACACAATATATGAGATTGAACATGATGCGAAAAAGTTCTTTTTATTAAGTTATATGGAAGTAATTTCCCACTTCCGAAGGGTTACAAGTATGCTTTAGTTTTTCAGAAAAAGTAACCTTCCATGGTAGAAATAGGCACTTATATAGTCTCGATTATGGTGTCTCGGGACACGTGCCAGGTGCTTATTAGCTGGTTTAGATAGCTGTTTCTACACTGTCAGGGACTATCAGGTTTGACATAACGTCCCTCGAATATGTTCCGGTAGTAACCTTACGGTGGACAAGGTGTAGGAACCCAGGTTTACAGATTGCGCAGCGGAAAGGTTTTAAAATTTTTTAATGCAATCATAAACTTAAACCTATTTGTACAGTGATAATCGAAAACGGTAAATAAGGAGAAACGATTTCATACCTACGTAGGAGGCTCCTTCACTTTAATTCGATCTGCTCCCAGATTTGAACCACAAGATCTTCCTCGCTATGACCCGGGATTGATAACAGCGTGTGGGCGCGTCACGGTACTCAGGAACAAGGAGGATGAAAAGACACACGAAAGCAACACCTTGCTATGTGTATAGAATGCGGCCACCAAACTTTTTAAAACAATACATATATATATATCTTTAAGTTAGGCCGCACCTTCTTCTTTTAGTTTCATGCAACACTTGCAAAAAACTCTCACACAATTTTGCATTCATCAAATCCAAAAAATGATGCACTTATCTATATCTTTTTATATAATCGTGTAAGTTGACTATATATGTATTAGCATTCGGTTGTTATTTTAAATTAAAAATATATCTCATATATCTTTTAAAAACAAACCAAATCTATTTGATTTAAAAAGAAAATCTTTATAAAGATATCTCATATCTTTTAAAAGATAATTAAACATTTATTTTTGAATTTAAACATTTTAAATTCAATTTCAAATATTTAATTTAATAAAATAATCATATTATCTTATTTTATTCAAAATCAAATATCAACTAACACCCTCCATTTAGTGATTAACAACATAATTAAATAATCTTATTATTTAATTTATTTAATCACCATTATTCATTAATTAAATAATCTCATTATTCAATTAATTCCCGAATAGATACGTGTCACTTTTGTAACACAATTAATTGGACAATCCAATTAATTAACCGTGACCCTTGTTACCTAAATCGATCGGGCTAGCAAGGGGACCTAATGGACCCACAGTATTTTGAGCTCCAATAATCCTTAGAAATAATTAATTAAACTCTTTAATTAATATTTCTAAATTATTAACTTCGGTGTTATTCCACTAAAAACCCGAAGTTGCACTCTCTCAACTGTAGACGTTTTTACACAAACCAATAACTATTGGTGTCCATCGATATAACTATTACATATGGTATAATCCTCCACAGGTAGTTCATAATTAGAGCTGGGTCATAATGTCCGTTATACCCCTCTAATTATATATTTCCATTAAGTACCATCGATTCTCTAATGAACAATAAATCCTACATTCCTTACAGAATTAGGAGAGCGCTCATATTGTTCAAGCCCCGAATCAACCCTTAAGGGAACTACTATATACTTCTCACAAGAAGGAGTGGATTCCACTATTGTGTGCAGACCTTCCCAGCCACAAGTCAAACCGCGATCCCAACATACGGAGCATATTGATCAGGAATGCAACTCCGACCTCACCCATGGTATATCAAAGACCACGATCTAACCTGAAGGAGTCGATAAGACACTCAGGATTAAGATCACCCACATATAGCCATCATTTGTTAATATATATGAATCTCATCATGTAACGGATATTGGTGAGAGATTCATATAGATCATGGCCCAGTCCTATATGATCACATCATACAAGGTGCCTCCATTCTCATATCTCCATATGAATGATCTAGGATAAGATCACCGTACATTACGGAATGAACCGCAGCTATAGATTGACCACAAATAAAGTACCCAGCTTTATTTGCTATCTACGGACTCTTTAGATTGCTCATTTCAAACTGAATCCATCTGTATATGACATTCATATACTCGGTTTGAAATTACATCCGGCAATCTTGGATGTTAAGTACACATGTTATTATAAATGTATGAGATAATTTTAATGAATAAACTACTTCTTTTATTTATGTTCAATTCACATTTACAAATTACAAGCTTTAGGGCAAAAACCCCAACACAAGGTTCCCGGATGATAGAGCATAGGGATTCGATGGATGGTTCTGAAGGAATAATCGGATGTATCACCATATAGGGTGGAGACCTGTAGGTCCGATGGACTCTCGAATATATCCAACATCTATGATTGTGTACCAAAACCTTATAATTTTTTGGGGAATTTTGTTGGAAATAGGTATGGGCATTTCCGACCCCCATTTGGGGAAAAAAATTTCATTTAGATGTTGGTGTGTGAGTTAATTTTACTCCCAAATCTTGAATGGGGATGGGATGGGGTGGGGTGGGGCTCCATATCCCTTAAATAAATAAATATATATATATATAATTCTAACTCACCATCCACTAACCCACGATCACCAGCTAACACACCTACCACCACTAAGTCACTAGTACACTAACCCATATATATTACTATAAGTATTTGTATTAATTTTGGATTAAATTAAACTAATTAAATATTTTAGATTGAATATTTTGATTATTTATTGGATTAGATATTGAAACAGGGTGAATCGAAAAGAATGGAATGGTCGAATTCCAAACTCCAAATTCTAAATTATGAATTTCGGATTAGAAAATATTATGATTAGAAATAGGAAAAATGAGAGACGAGGGTAGGGGTGGGGGCAGGGGAAACCTCCCTGACGACACGTCATTGCAATGTCAGTCAAAAGATGAACAATTAAGTTCGACCTCGTTAGCGCGTGAGTCACAGAGACTAGCAAAGCGGCAAGTGAGGGTATTGTTCCGCAGGGAGGTGGGATCCGCCGACCGTCACCAGTTATAGCCAGAGTACTTAAAATCGATAGATATACCGAAATATCCACCGATATATCCGTATTTTGGAGGGACCGATATCGAAACAGGCAAATATCCAATATCCAATATCCTGCAGAATATCCGGCCGATTTTGAAATGTCCGTTAAAATCTCCCGATATTCCCGAAATATCCCGAAATTCCCGAAATTTTATGAATTTTACCCCGAAAGTCCAGGGATATTTTGCATATTATTAAAATAATTTTTTTAATCCTAAACAATTAAATTATTGTTAAAATAATTTAGCTTGAAAATTATTTTAGAACAAGCATTAACAAATTTATAAAAATTTTCAACATAATAGTCAATAGTAAAATTATTGAGGACTTGAAGTAAAATTGAATAAAGAACCAAAGAGTGGACATGTAAAATATGTAAAATTTTTTGAAAGCAATATGAAAAAAAAAAATTGTTTGTGACTCAAATGTGTAAAACTAATTCCAAATAGTATTAAATATGTACCAATCAATTTATAAATATATAGAATTGATTTTTTTGTAACTTTGTGCCGACATTTCAAATAAAAGAATCTCAAAATTATTTGTGTAAAACGTGTAAAAATAATCAAATTGTTTCTTTTGAGTTTTGAGTAGAGAATCTAAAGAAACTTAAATATTTTTATCAAAAAATAAAAAAATAAATAAATAAGAACATAATTATTTGGTATGGCCCGTATGGTAGAGAATCATAATGATAGAATTTTGAAAAATAGTATATTGGGGATAATTCGGATCTTCTTATACATAATGTCTATGCGCAATTAGACACTGAAGTTGCAGGAATTGCTAATTTTGGAAATAAGGTAAAAAGTTACAATTTACAACCAATTTTATAATTTCAGTATTATTAATTCTTTGCATGTGAGTATTGTGTCATATACTCATATTAATATATATTATATACATATTGATCTCATGAATGTAGCTCACATACTTTAAGGATGGAAGGAAAAGTTTTGGTGAACGAGCAGCCATTGCAGCTAGAAGCAAAATGCAACCAGGTATATAACTTTTATTACAAAAATTTACATATTAATAATAAATAATAATATCATTGAAATAATATTCATACTTATAATACTTAATAATTTTTATTATGTTGTAAAATAATGAAGAAATAAAAAGATGAGATAATAAATAATGAGATAAAAGAATGAGAGATGAAAGTGAGAGAGAGACACGAGATATAAGAGAGAGCTTTTAACTTTGTATTGATATTTGATGAACAACCTTTACATGATTGAGAGAGAACATATATATAGGCAATTATAAAGGAGATAGGCAAGTGGTAGATATTAGGTGAGAAAGAGAGGCGGTGGTGTAGGAAGAGATGGGCAAGTGGGAGATATTTTGGAGAGATATTGGGAGATATTATATGAGAGATATTAAGAGATATTATGGGAGATATTTAGGTGATATTTTGTAGGATATTTTGAGTGATATTATATGAGATATTATGGTGATATTTGTGTGTATAATACATGTGGTTAAAGCCACAAATATTATAACACTCCCCCTTGGATTTATACCACATGTATTAATTTTTTAGGGAAAACCCAATTGGATAAAACCTAAGTAAAATATATACAATGATCTCCTGGATCTTGTGATGCTGGATGCTCTCAAAACTATCTCGTTAAAAACCTTGTCAGGAAAACCCAGTGGGATAAAACCTGATCGAAGGGAAAAAGAGTATAGTGCACATATGTCTGCTCAGAACTTTGCTCCTCTTGATTGTCTCGTTAAAAACCTCGTCAGGAAAATCCAGTGGGACAAAACCTGATCGAAGGGAAAAAGAGTACAATGCAAATATGTTAATAGTTAATGTTTTCTTCAAAACATTTCTCATAATTATACTTTGCTAGGAAAAACCCAGTGGGATAAAAACCTGAGCAAATATATCCATTGATCTGTCGGATCAAAGTAATATTTATGATGATCTTTTGGATCAAGGTAATATATATACGATGATTAGCAAGATCAAAGTAATATTTACAATGATATTTTTGATCAAGATAACATATATACGATGATATATTGAACCAATGTAATATTTATGATGATTTTGTGGATCAAATGATTTTTGGGTGTGCGTAGAAAATTGCCTAATTAAAAACCTTATCAGAAAAACCCAATGGGATGAAAACCTGATTGTAAGGAAAAGAGTATAATGCACATATGCCCCAATATAATTAATATAATTAATATATTTCATTTGATATGCTCCCCCTGATGGGACGCTCCCCCTGATAAAAGTTCTTTTAAAACAATCTTCTAGATTGTTAAACTGGGGTATACAAATGTTTATTTCATGAAATGAAATAACATCATAAATGATTGGAGGGAGTACAAGCAAAGACTTGCTTTATAGAGTAATATCCATATGGAATCTTTTCAGAATCTTTTCAATATATTCTGATTGATGGACAAACATTCCATTTGATCTATGATCAACCTTCAGGTCAAGATAATATTTTCTTTCCCATGTCTTTCATTTTAAACTCATTTATAAAAAAATTCAAGAGTTTTCAAGAGCTCTCCAGGAGCTACAATTAAATTCATATCATCAACATATGTTGTGAATATAGTAAATTCGAATTCTGATTTATTTGCGAAAACACTTGGGCATATAATATAATTATTATACCCTTATTTTATCAGATATTCACTGAGACGATTATACCACATTCGTCCAGATTGTTTTTAATCCATATAAGGATTTTTGTATGTTCATCAAATACAGATTACGAGATCTCGATTTACATGCTTCTAGCATTTTAAATCCTTCTAGGATTATAAATATCTGTATTGAGTGAATCATATAGATAAATGATTACTACATCTAGAGGACGTATTTTAAGCCTTGTAAAGGCAGCCAAATTTATCAAAAATTCGAAACGTAATTGTATTCATCACTATTGAATACCAAGTTTCTGTGAGAAACCTTGTACTACGAGTCGTGCCTCATATCTCGCGGTCTCGTTTTTCTCATTACGTTTTCCGTATAAAGACCCATTAGTATCCAACTAGTTTGACATCTCCAGGTGTCTGGAGTACTATTGGTCTAAATACTTTATGTTTGGCATACGAAGTCAATTCTTCTTGAATTGTTTCTTTTCACTTAGGTCAATCATGCCTTTTGTATACAATCATTGATATTATGAATATCATAATTATTATTTATAATTTCAGTAGCGCTACTGTGTATAAAAATACATCATCAATGATTGTTTCTTTATGATTCCACATTTCTCTTATATGATTTATAGAAATTTTCTCAATTTCAATATATTTGAATCTCTGTTGAGATTTCTTCCATTTCAATGGATTTAGTCACTATATGGATTTTATAGAAATTTTCTTAATTTCAATATAGTTGTATCTCTGTTGAGATTTCTTTCCATTTCAATGGATTTAGTCATTTCATAGACTCGTATAGAAATTTTCTCAATTTCAATATACTTATATCTCTGTTGAGATTTCTTCCATTACAGTGAATTTAGTCTTTTCATAGACTTGTGTCTCATTAAATATGTCAGACTCTTACAGAGTTGATTTAGAGAAAGTGGATTTATTTATAACTCGAGTTTTGCTTACATTAGGATCCTGATAATAATACCTTTCAAAAAGGTTCATAAGCTTATGAATTATAATATGTATCAGATGATTTATTTGTTGCTTTTTACTCAGATCGTTCTTTAGGAACAATCACCCGGCCGGGGTTTATGAGATGACAACTTATAAATCTTGTTACCTTTAATATATGAAGTAACAAATTAATAATTATCTGATGATCAATTATCTTTCATATTTGAGTGATACAAAGATTGAAATGAGACACATTTATATATAGAGAACCGAACTGGTATCTCTATTTTCTATAAGAGTAACTTTTCATTTACTCTTTCTGGAGAAACTTTCCATTTGGAATTTAATCAATATGATGATATACAGATTGTGCGTAAAAATATAAACTCTCAGAAGTTTAAATGATCTAATAGAGATTAATCAAAAATCAATATTAATCTCATAATGATATATAATTCTTATCTTAGATCATGATAGAGACGAAATAAGGAGATATACTACACAATCAAATATCTTTAAAAACGTGAGTAAGTCAATGACCAATTACAAGTTGTAATGGTAAAAAATGATGATAAGTAGTGATCATAGATGAATATATCAACATATAATAGAACGTCCCATATAGAAATTGGTAATTGAATTGAAATAATAAAGTTCTCGTAATTACCTGGAAACGTTTGATAAGTGATTCCGCTGATCCATTCTAATTATAAGTACATGCGAAAGCTGGATGTTGAACATCAATCTCAACTGGAGATGTTTGATAATACATAAACATGTGATCATCTCGTAGATGCATCAACTAGAACCATAAAATAATGAAATGGTTCTTTTGGTGGATGAATACGTCCACATATATCCCTTTGAATGATAGGGATTCAAAACCAACTTTAGAATGATATGGTTTTATTTGATGGATGAATATATCCACATACATCCCTTTTCTAATTAACAATATAATCCGGATGATAAAGAACACAGCTTTTCTATAATCAGCTTCTGGCTTGAATCACGCACAGGTATTCACCATTCTTATTATTAATGATCTCAATATGACATTAGTAAAGTTATATGTCTTTGATCTAAACAGATTTCTTTATGTTCTGCTTGAATGATATAAAGTATCATTGATACACAATTGAATGCCATCTAGTAATAAGATTGTGGCTCTTCTAGAGCCTTTAATCAGATCCATCTGATCCGCTAGATCTTATTTGGTATTAACTTTAAATGCTTTGAACTAAGCATATTTCTTTATGTTGTTCTTTGAATAATATCAAGTACCATTGATACATAATTGAGAATTGTTTGATAACAACATCGTGGCTCTTCCAGAGCTTTCTATCAGATCCGTTGGACCTGATGTATAATTTAGTATTGTTTGATAACAATATCATGGCTCTTCCAGAGCTTTCTATCAGATCCGTTGGACCTAATACATTAATAACATTTGCTCTCAGCAAAGTCGAATTCATAAAATATTTCTGACTCTGCAGAATTATGAGTCGTTGCACTTTCAGCAAGACATATATTTTTCCTTCTATAAACTTTATGGACATTATTTGTAATGTCATTTTGTATTTCATGTGAAATGATAATAATCACCCCTCCCTTTTTTTTTTTTTTTTTTTTTTTTCTAATAAAAATTTTTTAAAAAAAAATTATCTATTTTTTTTTTTTAAAGAGAAATTACAAAACTGCCTTTGATTTTGTAAAATTACGGAAAGGCCCCTCAATTTTTTTTAATTATAAATCAGCCCCAAAACTTTTGAAAATTGCAAACTGGACCAATAAGTTTTGGTAATTATAAATTGATCCAAAATTTTATCAAAATTACAAAATGGCCCAAAATAATTACAAAACAATCCATGAAAAATATCGAATTCTCCAAAAGTGGCCCAGAGCAAAAACGAGCTCTGTGATCGATCTAGACCAGATCGTGGGTCATGACCGACGATCATTTATTGCCATCGTAAAAACGAACTAGGCTGGTGCGAAAAATGATGAAGCTCACCGACTAGGTGGCGTTGACCCGAGGGGCGATGGGTCTGGGTTGAAAAACCCACCAACCCAGAAGCAAACTCAGATCGGGGTTTGGTGATACTAGATCAGATGATCTGATTATCCAACACCCATCACATTCACATGTTCATCAAGTTCATCTACTGTCAAGTAGACTACTGATTTCAAAATTCTCCTCTTTTTTCAGCAATTCTGAATTTTGCTCTCCAGGAGCATCAAACTTGAATGAAATGGATAAAATATTACATCCAGTTTCATTATTCGTTAGGATCTTAAATCCTTTTAAGTGATACTCACATCATCCTGTTGGATGTGTATGAAATGGATAAAAATATTATTGCCAATTTATTTATACGTTAGGATCTTAAATTAAATTATTTTTATGATATTCACAACATCCTGTTGGATGTGTAGATCCTTCTCTGAATATTGCTCTTCATGAGTATCAAGCATGTATGAAATGGATAAGATATTATTTCCAATTTCATTAAACATTAGGATCTTAAATCATTTTTATGATACTCACATCATCCTGTTGGATGTGTATGAAATGGATAAAATATTAATTCCAATTTCATTATTCGTTTAGGATCTTAAATCCCTTTTACGATACTCACAACATCCTGTTGGATGTGTAAATCATTTTTCTCAAATGAATGATATGTAAACATATCACTTTATATATATGAGATAAAATAAAATCATAGATCATAATGATTTTTCGAACTTCCGATTCGACCATAAACTGTAAGTTCATATATAATTATAATCAAGAAAAATTCAGATTATGAGTGGATTTGAAACCCCAGGTTCCAAATAATGAACTACGTCATTCATGAATATGACACTGGATTCAGAATTCCAGGTTCTCATCGGTTTTCAATACCGTGCCGTATGGCATTCATGAATATAACACTGGATCAAAAATTCCAGTTTTTCATCGGTTTTCAAAACCGTACCGACTTAAATATCATAATTCCAGAAATTTTAAGTTCTGGTTTGTCGGTCTAACCAATCTCATATATTGTGAAAAATGAACAGTTCCAGAACGGTATATATGTCCTGTAAATAAACAATTCCAGGAGGCTGAGCTCACCTGTTATGTTCCGTAAATAAACAGTTCCAAGACGGTATATATGTCTTGTAAATAACGGTTCCAGGACGGTATATATGTCCTGTAAATAACAGTTCCAGAACGGTATATATGTCCTGTAAATAACAGTTCCAGAACGGTATATATGTCCTGTAAAATCAATTCCAGGAGGCTGAGCTCACCTGTTATGTGCATAAAAATTAAATCCAGAACTATAATATTGGGATTTAAAGAGAATAAATTCAGGACTATATATATATATATGTTCGTTAACGGCACAGCCATTTTGTATACGAAATATATATAGATCCAGAATATTGAGATTTAGAGAAAATAAATTCAGGACTATGTATATATGTTCCGTTTAACGGCACAGCCATTTTGTATACGAAATATATATAGATCCAGAATATTGAGATTTAAAGTAAATTGAGATTTAGAGAAAATAAATTCAGGACTATATATATATATGTTCCGTTTAACGGCACAACCATTTTGTATACGAAATATATATAGATCCAGAATATTGAGATTTAAAGTAAATTGAGATTTAGAGAAAATAAATTCAGGACTATATATATATATATATATGTTCCGTTTAACGGCACAGCCATTTTGTATACGAAATATATATAGATCCAGAATATTGAGATTTAAAGTAAATCACCCATCAGGGATCCCTTTTACTTATATACACGAATATCAAGCCGTAAATAAATCACTCACCTGGAGATACTTTTTACTTACATACGATCGTGCTGATAACGTGTTGTAAAATAATGAAGAAATAAAAAGATGAGATAATAAATAATGAGATAAAAGAATGAGAGATGAAAGTGAGAGAGAGAGACACGAGATATAAGAGAGAGAGCTTTTAACTTTGTATTGATATTTGATGAACAACCTTTACATGATTGAGAGAGAACATATATATAGGCAATTATAAAGGAGATAGGCAAGTGGTAGATATTAGGTGAGAAAGAGAGGCGGTGGTGTAGGAAGAGATGGGCAAGTGGGAGATATTTTGGAGAGATATTGAGAGATATTATATGAGAGATATTAAGAGATATTATGGGAGATATTTAGGTGATATTTTGTAGGATATTTTGAGTGATATTATATGAGATATTATGGTGATATTTGTGTGTATAATACATGTGGTTAAAGCCACAAATATTATAACATATTACAGCTGATTAGTGGGTAATGTATGGAAACTGTGCTCCATCATTGAGTGCAATAGCAGTTTGCATACTATCACAAACATCATCATCTTCTGCATATGAAATAAATTGGTCCACATTTGCTTTAATTCACACAAAACAAAGGAACCGTCTTGCCTATTTTAAGCTTGAACAACTTATTTATTGTTATTATAATATGAAATTGAAACTTAGGGATATGGCAGCTGAAAAAGATAAAATAAATGAAACTGATTTTATGGATCTACTTCAAGTAGCTGCAGGAGACGATAATGAGAATCCTATTTTTAACTGGCTTAGACCTGCCTCCTTGGATCATGACGAGGGAAATCCTGATTCACATATTGCTTCGCATGCTCGAGAAATGGGAATAAATGTTGAACAAGTGATTAGAGAAGAAGTTGTTGTAGATCGTGGAGTTATTGTTACCAGCTCTTCCGATGACCAACATACCTCTGATGTAAATAGTGGAGGAAAAGATGATGGAGATGATGGGGATGGTGGGGATGAGGCAAGAGGTTAGGATTTTGGTGCAGGAGGTTGGAATGCTGGTGCAACAAGTTGGAATGTTCATGCTGGAGGTTGGGATGTTGGTGCAACAGGTTTGAATGCTAGTGCGGCGGGTTGGGATGCTCATGCAGGTAATTTTCATCAAACTCATGGTAGATAGCATGGAGGAACAAGTCAAAATGATGAAGATTCTTTGAATATGACTCTCTCCTCAATGAGTATAAACACATAACATAGTTCTTTGGGTGATTCGCAGACAATGTCAGGTTCTCATATACCATATTATGGTAGTTATGGTGGCTGCAATATATTTGATTATCCTTCTCCACAAATGCCATATGCAATACCTATGTATGCAAATCAACAATATCCACCAAGTTGGGTAAATCCAAACTACCCAATTCATGGATCAGTTGGAAGAGATCAAGCAGCATATGTGTGGCATATTAATAACTACATTGAAAACTATGTAATCACGTTTTCTTGGGAAATTTATTGTTCGAATCAAGATAGAAATGTATCTTATGTATTTGAACCAGCAAGGAATTCATTTTGGTTTTAAATTTCAGACACGCAATGTATTATTATATATGAATTATGATTTATGATAGAATTTTGGAAGTGTGGAACTATTACTATATATATTTTTTAATGATAATTTTGTTTATTAAATATTTAATCTCTTTATATTGTATATAATATTATAAAAGTGAAACAAAATATTATTCTATTAAATACTCAATTTTAAAAATTATATACAGACTCTATTTATGTTATAATTTATATTAAACTCATAACTATGCTAATTTATTATTGAAATATGATTCATTTGATGTATAATTACTTGTTTAAGCTTGTCCTAAAATTTCACAAAAAAAAACTAACTTTAGATGTAAATATCCATCATTTTTTTAATTTTTAACAGAATATCCACCAATATCGATAATATCCCCGATATATCCGTAAATTTAGAAGCCCGACATTGATGCCGATACCGATATTACGTTCCTTGGCACTTATAGCTATTATTACAACACTCCGAGAGATCTCGTGTGTTGTGGGTGCGGAAAAGTAAGTAAAAATATAAATAAATAAACTAACTACCATAATATATACATGGATAGGATGGAATGAAGAGATGGTATGAAATGTGGTTACACTAAGGAAATGATTCAACCATAACAATCCTCCTAATTAAGCTCTAGATTCACTTAGTCCCTCAATGTGCAAGTATATCATAGGCTCGTGTCCCCTTAATTGATCTCTGATCTCTGATCTCTCTCGAGTCTTAGAAATCACATCCACACAATGCATAAATTCATTAAGTACTTTGGGACACCTACACAAGCTCTGTACGCCAGCCTAGTGATCTCTCAACTGTGTGGTCATATACAGTGGTTATTTCGTTGGGCATGTAATGCGCAACCACGTGGGCCATACTACAGCCAATAATTCATTCACAATGGCTAACCAAATACGAGATGGCAACCAAGTGAAAGTATTAAGAATACGATATACCCATACAACACGTATGTTATATGCTCGTGTCCCCTTAATTAATCTCTAATCTCTCTCGATGTTTTAGAGATTACATCCATGCATAAATGCTTGGATTCATTAAGGACTGTGAGACACACACACGAGCTCTATATGCCAGCCTAGTGATCTCTCAACTTACTGGACAAATGTAGAGGATATCACGCTGAGCATGTTAATGTGAACCACACAATATATAACACAGCTTAAATATCATCCACAAGGTGGCTAACCAAGTGAAAGCATTAATCAATGAAATACCTCTATAACTACATGAGCACAAGAGGAATTCAGTTTGTCTTAACTCTAGATACGGATTTGGTTTTATCAATCTCTCTAGGACGGCTAGACATAGGAAACAAGTTTACCAAACAACAATGTGCAAATAAGTTGGTTGTTATACATTAAGAACATTCAATCTAGGCTAAGGGTTCATCCTCTTGATTTGGGAAATATCCCTAAATCAATTTATTACCCAATCCGGCCAAGGATGGATAATTGTGTCTTAAAAAGACCCATTAAGTACAAGGATTTGAACCAAGGCCAATTTAGTAACTAAATGCCTGAACTGAAACACATTTTTCCACTCTTTGGAGCTAAATCTCTAACACTCAAATTACTCTAAACATGGTATTTTGGTCATCCATCAATCAATCAACAATTATGAGATGCTAAATTACACTACTCCTACATTAAAATTACTCTACTCCTAATCTCAATCATGGACACATATCAATTTCGAACCTCTACACACATGTATATTGCAATTAGAGCTTAAAACATGTAATTAGCAAAAAGTAAAACAAAAGCCACATGAATTTAAGAACAAACAACATATATAACACAAGTGTAGGGTTTACAATATTCCCCAAATCGGGGTTACACTTCAAAGAAGCAAGAAATATAAAGAAATGAGTAAAAAGGAGACAACCTTTGAAGACAAACCCTCCAAAGAAGCTCCTAGCTTTCCTAGCTCGGATTTGGTCCAAAAACCACTCATATTTTCTTGCAAATTGCCCTAAGATGGATGGATGAAGTGTGAAAATGGTGGTGGGTGGGAGCTTGGACCCTTTCCTTGCTTGGTGAAGAAGGAGAGGGAGATGAAGAAAACAGAAGAGGGAGAGAGTTAGGCGGAAGAGAGAGAGAGGGGAAATTATGGATTTTTGAAAAATTGAAGAAAAGGGGATATATATAGTGGGGAGGAGGCTTAGGGCAGAAATGGGGTGAAAGGATGAGAATGCCCTTCATAAGTGGCTGAAAATTGGGCATCTCGCGAGTGGGTTTCTAGCAGTGCGCACCGTTACAAAAATGGGCATAACTTTCTCCACAAATATCAAAATCGTATTCTTGAAGAACCGTTGGAAAGAAGACTTCTGGAGCTTTCCATCCATATGTAGCATGCAACCTAATTCGCTCTAAGGAGAGAGATATGACCCCTACAAGTTGAGCATTCTGTAGGAAGCTTTCACCAAACCCAACCCATGAATTCTGTGCCCTAGGGCACAAAATTGCAAAAAATTGAAGCTCTGCCAATAATTCAGTGGCACCTTAATGTAGAATCAAGGGTGCATAATCCCACTTTCAAAAATTACACTTTTGCCCCAATATTTTCACTTTTATGTAAAAACGCCCCTCAGCTGGAAGAAATCCTGAAATACTTATTTAAGCTGTTAAATACCCGGTTTTACCTGGGAAACAAGTATAAAAGATAAAAGTAAGAGGCTACACAACGTGTAGAAATAAGAGTTATTACTCCCCTATCTCCACTTCCCCCAAATGGGGTTTGGGGGCGGAGGCAGGGGGAAGTTTTAGGAATGGGGGTAGGGGGGACCTTCCCCCACCCCAATGGGGCCACGCCCATCCCTGGTTGGAAATCTCCCTTATAATCTAAGATTTTTGTTCTACGTTACCGAAAAAGTAATAAATAATATAAGATCTAAAAATATGTTCTTTTTTTAGTTTATTCTTCCTTTCCCTAAATCTTGAGAGGGGATATTATTTTGTTAGGTTAATCTCAATTAATTGGAAAACAATTATTATCTTTAAGTTAAAAAGAGGAAATCATTTTTTTTTAAAAATAATTTATCTTAAATAACATTCTCTATTATGGTAGCCAAAAATGGTCTTTGGGCCCAACGCTTAAAGCCCAACTTGTTTCTTATCGGACCCAATCTAGGCCCAACTAATTCGGGTCGACCTGACTGACCTCACCAAAATCACCGCTTGACTCAGTCACACTTTCACTCTGATTCGACTACTCAAACTAACAGATAGTGATAAACGTTGGAATTGGTCAAAGAACGATAAGATTCCATGAAATCCGATCATGATATCAGGGATATTATCCAACCAGCTTCAAACGATTCACTTGCAGAAGAAGAATTCTAACTTCTTTCATTCTTGCTAAAGCTTTTGCATGCCCAAACTCTGCTCAAACTAAGTTTCAATCACAGAAGTTCACCACTGGAATCCATTTATTTTAAGTCATCTGACGGTCTTCTTTACTTCCACGCTCAGCCCAAACGAACCTAAGGCTCAAAGAGTCATCATCCCACCTTTGTTTTCTTTTTTGTGTTTCTTTTTATCTTTTTTGCTGGTTTCAATTGTAGGCTGTTGGTTCAACAGGTTAGACCAAGTTGCTTGGACCTATCTCGAATTCGACCCAATCTACATCAAATGTAGATTAGCCATCTACATCTATTATAAGACTATCAAATATGAAAAACATAGTTTGAAATTTTTTTTTTTTTTTTTTTAAAATAGACCTTAATAATAGGTTTATAATGCCTTAGGCGATTGATTCACTTGCCTAGGCCCTAAACTAGCAATAGACATAACTAATACTTATAATCTCGATCTCGATAATTATAGTCTTATAAACCAGTTTGTATAATATTAATTAAATGGAGAAGAAAGAAATATATTTATTTACCTTTCTTCTAGGATCAAAACAATGATTTTTACACATGGTCTGGAAAAAGCCACCAAAAATCCTGGAACTTTTTCTCTAATCACAATATAAATTATCTTTTCTATGTAGTGTTTTAGTCTATGTGTAAAAGCATCTCCAATGTTGTGCCAAATAATTATGCCAATGCTAAAATTTAGCATAGGGTGTAAAAATCCTCCTCCAATGCAGTGCTAAATGATGTGCCAAATTTGGCATATGCTATATTGTGTGCCAAATTATGCAGTGCTAAATGATGTGCCAAATTTGGCATATGCTATATTGTGTGCCAAATTTGGCACACAATATAGCATGTGCCAAATTATGCAGTGTTAAATGATGTGCCAAATTTGGCATATGCTATATTGTGTGCCAAATTTGGCACAGCAATAAATACTCTTTTTTTAATTACAAAAATACCATTATATATATATTTTAAATGAAATAATGAATGCATTAATGGAATTTTGCATTGGAACATTAAAAGAAATAATGAATGCATTTATGGTAAGTGTTTACTTTTATAATTTTAATTAATAAAATAATAAAAATAGCATTTTAAATAGGATTATGCATTAGAGCACAATGCTAAATTGATGTGCTAAATATAGCATTTTACACTTTTTTGTGTCAAATTTGGCTTTGGCATTGGCATTGACATTGGCATATGCATTGGAGATGGTCTAACACCAAGCACACACTCACATAAATTACTCTCTGTTTTTTTTTTTCTTTCTCAGACAATCAGTTGTTTACATGCACTCAAATACCCTTTATTTGTTGTATGTGAACTGCTTGAGCAATTATTAACATATAGCTACTTATGCAGTTAACATCTGATAAACCAAAAGAGTGGGCTTGGGTTTGTGCCATACTATATAAGTGTTGGGCTTGTATTTGGGCCATTTGGGGTGTACAAATGGGTTTCTAACCCAATTGAAGTTTATACCAACATCTCTCACTCACAAAAGTGGGGCCAACACTATCTCACAGAAAAAAAACACCTTTATGATATCATCATAAAATTATACCGAGTATTCATATAGTTAAATATACCGTGTGACCTATGTCACATATGTTGAATTATCATAGTCATAGAAATAACACGCTAAAGGTGCTAACACCATTCTGTCACTTCAAGATAAAATGAATGGTTATGAGGAAGTAGAGATTCAATCCCTCATTTTCCATATCGGTCACTAATAACACACGTGGTATGAAACACATGTTACAGTAATTTTCCATTATAAATGGATAAGTCTTTATATTATTCACTGTATAGATCTAAGTTCAGTCACATATCATGTATCTAACTTGAGTTCTTAAAAGCTTGCCCCTCTTTGACGCTATATTAAGACCTCACATATGACTTGATAAGGTATTAATGATAGCGTGGTTTATCATGATCGGTTATAAAATATGAATATATTTATTGTGAATCTCATTTTGACCCAGTCAAGGCAACAAAATCATATATATTGGCTCCTTGAGAATATATCATGTATAATTTCTATTATATATGTGTCTCATCCCATTTTGCTATCTAAGCAACTGAGGCGATCGGCCGACCGCACGTGAAAGAATGCCGGTCTCAACCTGACAATAGATTCAAATAATTTATGTGTGTGAAATTTAACATGCTAGTACTATTTCAAATGAAAAACAATTTATTTATAACTATCACTACTACAAAAATGATGATTTATGACACAAAATAATGCTAATTTTTTTAAAAAAGCATCATGACTTATGATGGTTTTTAAAAATCATCATCACGTTATGACACTTATTTAAAAGTCATCACAACATCATGATAGTTTTTAAAAACCGTCATAACATTATTACAGTTTTTAACTGTCATAACCTAATAATTGGTTAACCGTATAAAAATGTCTTATCCATTTATTTATTTTAAAAAAAAAATTATTCTAATTAAAAATATTAATATTTAATTCATTATTTAATATTTCAAACTATATTTAACTACAAATAATTGTATTATTCTTTTTAAAATTTTGTGAATTCTATAAGATATTATTAAGGGTGGCTCTATTGCCACCCACAAATTATCTTCCTACACCTATATTTTAATTAAACTTTTTATTTCTAACATACTCTTACATTTAATTAGTTAAAATACGCGATTTTATAATTAGAAATTAAATTTATTTCTTACATCCAAGTTGAACACCCAATCTATCATAAACCTTAATAATATATACTTAATCAAACCCAACATCAATCAAGAAATATAATTATTATTATTTTCACATAGGGTGGCTCTATTGCCACTGAAAAAAAATTCTTCCCACACCCATATTTTGAATTATGACTAAAATATCCATATTTTAAATCACCAAAAAAGACACAATTATTTAATTAAAAAAAAGTTTTTAACACCCACCAATCTTTCATGGGTTCAAGTTATGGACACTTTAGAAAAGAACTTAATTAATAAAGAGGAAAGAGAACTTTGGGCAGTGTGTTGATGACTAGGGGTGGGCGCGGTTCATTGAACCGAACCGAATTGACCAGAACCGAGTCGAAATAAGGTGTTTGGTTCGGTTCACCTTGTCAATTCGGTTCAATTCGGTTCGAACCGAATGAACCGCATTGAATATGGGTCGGTTTCGGTTTTGGACCTTCCAAAACCGAACCGAACCGACGAACCGACCTTTAAATATTTAAAAAAAAAAAAAAAAAAAACCTAATTTTACTTTTCTAATTTTCCCATCAGACCGTATCTCTGTTGTTCAACCACAACTCATCTCTCTCTGTTCTCTCTCCATTTTCTTTCATGCCTGCTCCATCTCTCTTCCCTCACATCATCTCTATTCTCTCACGTCTTTGGCCAGCTCTTTCCCAGCTCCACTGCACACGTCTCTCTTCCGCAACTCCGCTGCACAACGTCAAGGTGTTTTGCTTATGGGTGTTTATCAGTGTATGGGTGTTTGATGTTTCTTTATTTTATGGGTGTTTAAGGTATTTTTATTTTATTTTTAATATGTTTAATTTGAATATTTTATGGATTTGCATCACTAATGTTAATCATGTTATATTGTAATGATTTTTATTCTTGGATCGTTCTTTGTCAGGGTAATCTACCAAGTGATTTTGTGTTGTAAGATTTTGATAGAATGGTGGTAGGCTGGTAGGCTGGTAGCTATTGAGCAGGACAGCATGTATATATATATATATATAGGATGGAGATTGATTTGGATTAAATTTGATTAATGGGGTTTATTTAGATGTTTTTTGAATATAAGGGATTGTTAAAAAAAAACTGCCCAAAATCAATTGTCCAAAGGTCCAAATATAAAATAGCTAAGGATACAAAAATTAAAAAATTATATAAAAAAAAACCTCAAAGCCCAATAGGCCCAATAGGCCCAATAGGCCCAAAACCGAATTGAACCGAACCGAACCGAACCGAGATAAAGGTGTTCGGTTCAATTCGGTTTCATGGTCCAATACGGTCTAAACCGATTCAAGTTTTCAAAAACCGAAAATATAACGGTTCAATATGGTTTTGGCCAAAATCGAACCGAACCGAACCGCGCACACCCCTATTGATGACATGTGCAATAATTTTATTTTTATTTTTATTTTTTTTAATTTAAATAAATAATCAATTTATTTATTGATTGACTTGGTCATTTTTGTTGGAGCATCTTCCATTCCCATGAATACATTAAAGCTATGTTTGGTATTGCTTTACTTAAGAAAAAATCTACTTATAGTTTCATTTAATAAATAATCAATTTAAGAAAAAGTTGGTAAGTATTTGTTAAACTAAATTTTAAAATTGCTTAACTTTTGAAAGAATGGAAAATGTATTGAACAAAATTACTAAAATAGACATCAATAAATATTATAAATATGAAGCATTTAAAAAGAAATTAAAAAAAAAAAAAAACAAATTTCTCATTGAGTCAACTCAAGAAAAAAATTATCATTGAGTCAGCTCGGTCACTTCTCAAATAACTCGTTCAAAAAACATAGTCAACTCAATTTTTACCTAAAACACAACAAAAAACTAACCGAGTCAACTCAAGTTGTCGACTCAATTTCCTCATCCGAGTCAACTCAGTCTCCTTCTTCACCCACTCAACAGTCAACCTCTGCAAACTCGTCGACTCTCCAATTCCTCCTCGGTTTCTAGCTCCACTGAGATAGTCATCAGCGGCCTTCACGTGCCAGCGATATCCTCTCTCCCGCCAGCGACAAACAAGTATTTGTAATCGTAAGATCTTCGCCGATCGTGGCATCATGAAGGAGGCTTCTGGCCTTTTCAAGATTTCGTCGAAGTCATCGGAGAAGAATTAACCTTTACGACGGAATCACGACGGAATTGAGACGGAATCGCGATTGGATTTGAGTCAAAGTCCTCCTCCATCAATTCTAGTGGATGCCTCCTCCATTCTCGTCTCCTCTGCTGCTGGAGGAGTTGGTTTCCTCTGGCAACTTCGTCGCCGGAGAAAGCTGGTCCTCACCCTTCGGCATCGATTTCCGGCAGTGGCCACTAGTCCCAGTTTTAGTTTTTTAAAATTTTTATTTTTTTTTCTTGAAAAGAAATTTAAATTTGTTAATATATTATTATTAAATATCAGGGTAATATTGTCTTTTAATAAAATAATGAGGGTATTCTGGACATTGCATAAGCAATAAGCTAGCTTCTGCTCCCAAAAGCAACTCCCACCTAGCTTTTCAAAAGCTGATTATTGGAGAAGCAAATTGTGAAATAAGTTGCTTTTGGTAAGTTTACCAAACACCCATTTGCTCAAAACTTGAGAAATAAGTGATTATTTCTCAAGTAAAAACAATCCCAAACATAGTCTAAGGGGGGTGTATTGGTTCAAGATTTTATTAGACAATTTGAGGAAGTAAAAATCTGATGGTATTAGATTGAGATTTTTTAACAAGTTAGATAAGTCTGGTGGTATTCGATCAAGACTTTTAAGATTTTTAAAAAAAGTCCATATTGTCTTGTGGTATTGGATTTAGACTTTTAAGATTTTTTTAAAAAGTTCATATTGTCATGTGGTATTGGATCTAGACTTTCAAGAGACAGCAAATTGTCTACTGGTATTGGATTGAGATCAAGATTTTTAGGATTTCATGACAAAATGGATTTTCCAGACTTTTTAGTGATATGTATAAATAGCTTGAACCTAAAATTGTCTTACCCTCTCCCTCAATACTTTCCTGACTTTTTATTTGATTTCAAATATTTGGTAGGTGTACTGGTATACTTTCGGTGGTTGCTTTTGCTATCTACTGTTTCCTCTGTTTTGTCTTGTTATGGTCTTTGTTTTGTTGTCCTCCTGTTGTGGGTTTGTTTTTCTTGGTTTTCACTATTTGCCTTGTTGTTGTGTTTTTTTGGTTTTTGCTTTTCTTTTAGGTTTGGGACTGTGCGATTGTAGTCGCTTTTGTTGGTTGTTGGCTTTAGCTTTTGCCTTGATTATTATTGAATATACTTTGACTTTCAAAAAAATGTGGTGGCCAAACATGTAAAAGACAGGGTAAAACTACACTTAAAAGTCGAGTACCAAATGACTGATAAAATGCCTCTATGAATTAAAAATAGTTTTATGTTAGATTTCCATGATCTCACCACCACCACCACTAGATTTCCATAAAGAGGAAGTTGATTATATATATATATATATATATACCTCATAAAAAGAGCTGGTCCATTACTAATAATATTGCCCTTTGTATAGATTGAGTTCAAAGACAAAAGAAGATGGTCATCATTTCTATTGATTTATTGTCTGAGCGAGTTAAAAAGATATGAACCTCGAATAAAACCATGCTTCTATAAAATTTAGATGCATGTTTTTTTTTAAAAAAATAAAAAATAAAATCTGATAATATAAGGGTATGCCGAAACCTGTCGAGAGCAATCACTGGTTATTTTTTTATATACCATTTTTTTTTTCTTATTATTTACATTTATATTAAAAAAAAAATCTTGTCATGCCCCGACCCTCCAAATTTAACCAATGCATTCATAGTCTATATATCAACTCATCTCACCGGACTTGAATCATCTATCACTAACATGAAAGGGGGGACGTACACTGTACACACCACTAGAGAAAAAAAAGAAAGATTAAAGAGCAGTGAATATTGAAGTTTGATAACATATAAATTAATGAGGTCCAACAAGCCAAACGGAAATACTTCAATGTTCAAGTTATTTTTTTTCCTTGTTTCATGTTATTTCTAGTGAGGTAGTGGGGGATGAGTTGTTAGTTATTATATTTATTTCATATGATGACATTTTTTGCACTATATGAACCAGCCAAAGGTTATATGTTGGTAGGTGGCATTTTAAAATTTTATTACTTCTCTTCATAGCTTATACATGTTTCTCATTCAATTTTCCCTCAACAAAACTATAGAGCACCGGAACTTGGGAAGAAAATTGAATACTACAATCGATTATTGAAAGTCTATATATTTAAAAGTCCATGAAGTCTTAAAATAAAGTTTAGATAATCCTAATAGTCTATAAATAAAGTCCAAAGACTCTTTCAGAATCCTAAAAGTCTAGTCCATATGATCATAATAATCCTAAAAGTATAATCCTAACAATCTTAATAATCCTAATAGTCTTGCAATTCCATAAAATCCTTACACCTCAAAATTGTTTATTAAAATCCCAATCCAATACACCCCCCTAAAATTGTAGGATACCTTATCAAAAAAAACTTAGATTTACGTGGATATTAATAATAATAATAATAATAATAATAATAAAAAAATTAGATATAGGTTTTGCAAAAGGTAAAAAAAACAATTTACTTATGCTCTTAGATTATGTAATTGAAATGGAAATGGAAGTAAAAATTAGATAAATTTAATTATAAATTATTTTTGACATATAAAAGGGGAACACATTATATTTGTCTTCCCACCACACCCACCCCCCCCCCCCCAGCCAAAATTTTGGCTTCGTAAATCTCCTACTCTGTGAGAAGATTCCTCCCACATTGTCGAAGTAAATATCTTCCGATTACGAGAGTAGACATCTAGATCGCGCATGTAATGTTTTATATCGACATGTCCCTGTAGACACATGATCGAGAGTAAATATTCGGATCACACATCGGCAAGTCCCGAGAGTCTCGACGGACCCGTGATCCCTTTAGGGCTAGTTTGGTATTGCTATAACTTTTATAGTAATTACTGTTAGCTGTGCTGAATAAATAATCAGCTATGAAGTTAATGAGCAGATGTTTAGTTAATTATACTTTTAAAACTACTGTATAGCTCAAAATCAGTATACGTATATTTGGTAATTTTATTTCAAAAGTGCTGAAATTAGTTACAATGACTAAAACAGACACGATTTTATAACCTTATTTTTTTTTTCATTAATTATATATATTAAATAAATATTTTAGTAGAATATTTAAATTAGAAAAAAAAATTCCACAAGAATAAATCAAATCAATATTTAATTAGAATCTTTAATTTTAAGATGAAATAAAAAATATAAATGATTTTAATTTAATTTTATAAAGATAATAATGATATTTTAAAATATTCATTAAATGCTGAAATAAAATATTCTATAATCACTTTTTAAAAGTAATCCTCCACTTACTTCTTAAAATCACTGTCAAAATTTGTCAAATTATCAATTAATAAATTTTGAAAGTTTTACTAAACATCATTTTATGTCAAAATTATGAAATAAACTGATTTTAATTTTTCTAAAACAATACCAAACTGGCCCTTAATGTCAAAACTCAACTCTGAACTGCAAAACTTGGCCAATCCCTACAAACCCCTAATCTAGAGTAGGTATCCGGATCGTGCATATCACGAGAGTGTAAATAGTCATGTGAACCATGCGGTGTCAAAACTCAAATCTAATTGAAACTCTTGGTTCATAGATGGAAACTTTTCATACATATCAACATTTGGTGCAATAAAATTTAATAGCCTCTTCATAAGTTCATGATTCAATATATCCATTTGGACTGGTATGAGAAGATGGCAGAATCTGTTCTTCAATAAAAGAAAGAAATCCATCAAAAAAATATAGAGCAAAAAGAGACAATGAACAATCTAAACGACGTCGCATTGACATGAACAAGCAGTGCAATGTCTGATACAAAAACACGTTTCGAAAGCGATGATCAAATACTGGTGTCGGAACTCAAACTCAATTATTAATTAGAAAAAAGAAAATAAAAATAAAACTCAGTTTCAAGTCCGCGTTCTTTCTCTTTCCTCGGTACTTTGTTTGATCAATCAATCAATCAATCAAAAAATATCTCTCAGGTCACACTCCCATCCCTAATTTTATTCCCAAATGCCCCTCGAAATTGAAACAAAAACAAAATCCTAATTCGGATTGCTATATGTTTGACGTCAATTTCACTTCCTCCGATCGATTCGTGTCGAAATGTGAAAATTGAGCAGCTAAATTTTCGGTTTTCGACCGTTGAAGTTCGTATTTTGTAGGAATTCGTCAAATTGTCGTGGAATTTGAGCTGATTTGAAGTATTTTTCTCGGAGGATTCGTTGAATAAACTGCGATGGACTTCGAAGTTTTTGACAGCAGCGGTGAGTTTCATAGAAATTTTGATTTTTCTTTTCTTTTTTTGTGTATTGTGGTTTTCTATGGTTTTCAGGAGCTCAATATTGTAAATTAGGGTTTTTTAAGCTTGTGCTTGTAGTAGAAATGAGGAAAGCTATGCTTTTTGAAGCTTTATTTGAATTGATTAGTATTGAAATTAATTGAAAGAAAAATCGTGAATTGATGGGTTTTCTTAATTGGTTTCAGTTGTCCGTAGCTTGTATCGTGAGAGAAATTAATCAGTTTTCCGCATTTTCTGAGTTGGGTTTAAGTGAAGATTTTGATTTGAAGAACAATGGATTATGAGCTTTCTGATAGCAGTGGTGAGTTAAGTTAAAGATGGTGTTTTTTTTTATATGTTTTCTGTTTATAAGGTTTTCGGGGGCCAGCGAACATGTATACTTAGTTTGTTAGTTTCGCTTGTTGTAGTTGAAGCAAAGAGAAGCAATTGGGATTCTCTGTTTTAGTGTCTTGATTGAAATTTGAGATGAAATGTGTGAAGTCACAGTCCAAAATCGAATGTTCACAAATTCACGCATATGAGGATGCTTTTGGTTTGCAGTAGACCTAATTAGTTGAAATAGACTTTCAGGCTTCTTTTTTGACCAAAAAATTGGTTGAAGTTTTCAAGTGACTGATATTAGCCACAAGTTTTAGGTTTCAATATTTTACGAACTCCTTTTTGTCTGCCGAAATCATTGTGTACCTGTACTTTCAATCCACTATATGAAGCTTTTAAAAAAAACTAATGCAAGTTTCAGTTCTGAAGCCTTGTTCTCAATCGTTTGATATAGTTGTAATATTATTAATCCATTTGCTTTGATTATATGACCCATAGTAGTGCTAGTTGTTGTATATGAGACGCTTCAGCTAGTATTTGTCACGTTCAAGAAACTAAGATTGGCCATTCTTTTCCCAAAAAAAAAAAAAAGATTGGTCTTTCTAGATTGATATGATCTCGCCCTGTTATGGAAAGAAGCCTGTTGTAATAACTTGCATTAAAATTGATTGACTTGTTTGAATTTAATATGGTGAGATTGCTTTGGATGCATGAGATTAATTATGCTTTAGTTGAATGAGATGAATTAACTATCATAGATGTGTCTATGAAGGTGGCAGAAGAATTTAATTCTTTTCTTTGAAACATATTATTTGTCTGGCAGCCATACACTAAGAACTCGCTGAAATAATGCTATGAAACAATTGCAGGAACTGATGATGATCTTCCTCCTTCACATCAAAACAGATTTCAAAGAGGAGGCCGCCCTGCTGGGAATGGAAGATCTGCAGTTGTAGGTCCTCCTGTCTTACCTAGGATGCACAATGACATGGAAACTCAGATCCACCACATTGAGCAAGAAGCCTACTGCTCAATCCTACGGGCCTTTAAAGCTCAATCTGATGCCATCACTTGGGTACCTAATACAATTTTTATATTCACTTAAATCTATCTAATATAAATAAAATTATGTTATTCTGAAAGCATTTCATGTTATATATTTCCAGGAGAAGGAAAGTTTAATTACTGAACTTAGAAAGGAGTTAAGAGTATCAGATGAGGAACACAGGGAGATTTTATCCAGGGTTAATGCTGATGACATCATCCGGAGGATAAGGTCTGATTATATCATTACATGCTAAGACTGTGCAGCTTTTATCAGATAGATAATGACTTCTGATCAGTTCTGCCTTTTAACGTGAAGTGTAAATCAATCTTGCTATTAGGGAATGGAGAAAGGCAAGTGTCCTCCAACCTGGAATGCCCAGCATTCCTCAGCCTGTTCATGAACCTGCACCAAGTCCGACCATTTCAGGATCACGGAAGAAACCAAAAACATCGCAGTCTGTAGCTTCATTGTCAATGGGTGCACCATCTCCTGCATTGCATCCATCTATGCAACCATCCTCATCTGCCCTGAGATCAGGTCCTCCTCCAGGACCTAGGGGCAAAAAACCAAAATCAGTATGTCCGATATTTTTTAGAGTATGAAAGAAAATAAAAAATTAATATTTCTCTTCTAGTTTTTATTTGAGTATGAAAGAAAAGTCAAATTGGCATGTTCTCTAGTTTCCGTTAGATCTGTTGGGTTAACAAAGTGTTTATGCTGCATTTCCAACAAAATCAATGCAGTTTTCTACAGGTCTTACTGGAAGGGGCCAAGTTCCTAATCGAGGTTCTTCAGGTGCCTTTGGAGCTAATGAACCTGCTGAGGCAGCAGCTTATGATCCCTTAATAGGAAGGAAAGTCTGGACAAGGTGGCCTGAAGACAACCACTTTTATGAAGCTGTTATAACTGACTACAACCCTGTTGAGGTATCTCCGACTGTCAATCGTGCAGTGTTCCTGTAATTAATGATCCTCTTTTTGGTCTAACATTTTCCAAACATTGATAGGGGCGACATGCTTTGGTTTATGACATTAATACCGGAAATGAAACATGGGAATGGGTGAATCTCAAAGAGGTAAAATTGTTGCCATGTTCCTGGGTGCTGATTATGCTTATACCATTCACTTTACTTTTAACAATTTTATTATTAATGTGCAACTTTTAACACATGAGCTGATTAGTGTTTTTGTAGCTTTTTAGCGCATTTTCTTTATGCCATTTGTTGGGTGCTGATGTGATATTTGCTCCAGGGCTTGTATGCAACTAGCCTTTAGGATACAGGAGGGAAGTGGTCTCTTTATGTGATAAAAGATCCATAGAAGAGAGATTTTTAGAACTGAAGGATAAAGAAATTTCCAATCGTTATACAATATGCAATGTGGCTAGTTATCTTGCATCATTTTAAGTATTCTTTTTTTCTATTTTTGGCTCAACACTATTATCAGCCATGCTTATATCTGTCATTGGAATTTTTTAATTTTTAACCGTCATTATGCATTACACTCTAAATCATATTAAGCTTTCGTTGTGTGAGGAAGAGGTGAATTTATAAACCGTACCATTAAGCTTCAGTTGCTTTCTTTTGCTACTTAGACTTCTTTGACTGCATTCAATGCAGGGTTCTTAGCTCTTTACTGAGAGTGTAATTTGTTTCTGCTTTTTAAAGGGACGACGGTATTATTTGTGCAATATCATTCTCATTTGCCTTTTTTTTGAAGTTTCCTTCCCTCCTCTTCATTTTGATCATAATACCGGTTTAAACCGTCTTCGAAATGTCTCATTTCCTTTACTACAAGAATCCTACCTGACAATGATCTTTCATCTTCTAATGGTAGATATCTCCAGAAGATATTAAATGGGAAGGTGATGAACCCGGAATTGCTCGTAAAGGTGGTCGACCAGGACCAGGCCGTGGGATTAAAAAATCTGTGGCACGTGGTGGTGCTGTTCCTGGTGCAGGAAGAGGAAGAGGGACCATGAAGGGTCAGTCCAAGAAAGATTTTCCTTTATCACAGAATGGTGTAGGAAAGAAGGCTTTGGGTGATATTGAAATACTTCACACAGATACTCTAATTAAGGAGGTAAGATGGCAGCCGGAAGAGTATTTAAAATAACAAATATGTGTAAATAAAATGACATTTTTCCTGATTGACATTGTGATGGATATGAACAGGTTGAAAAAGTTTTTGGTGCTAATCATCCTGACCCCATGGAGATTGAGAAAGCAAAGAAAGTGCTGAAAGTAAGAAGCTAACATCTGGCTATGTTTTTCTTTTGTTTTCTTGTCGCAGTTCTGATGGCTCCTTTTTTGTGCAGGAGCAAGAACAAGCATTGGTCGATGCAATTGCAAGGCTCGAAGATGCATCTGACGGTGAAAGTGGTAATAACTAATTACATATAACCATGTTCTATAGCATAAGAAGCCAAATAAAAAGCTTGCCCTCTGTTGTATCATCTAACTGTAGTTCTTGGAAATTCAGTTTTTTTATCCAGACTTTTTTGTATAAAATCGTTGTGTTAATTATTAGTGTGGTTCTTTTTCAATTAAGTTGAAGCCAATGGCCCCAAATCCATGGAAGCTCACTAAACTGTGTATAGTTCCTCATAATTTTATCTGTCTTGCCAATTTATGTACAGCCCCACCTTTTCATGTATCAGTTTGGTGAATAAAAGTCTACATGAGATCTTGTTAGCATATTATTTTGACTGATATTCCAATGGATTTTATGATTATTGATTATAAAAACAATCCCATTTGTTTGTTTTCTTTGGCTTCAAAGCAGAAGATGCAGAACATCCATTCTCTCAAGGTCGACAATGGAAAAAACGGCAGTTTGGTATAGGTGGAATGGTTGAAGGTTCAGAGGCAATAAAATGACCCAGGCACGATCCGGCCAATGTAGACCAGTGTGTAGCCAGCTAGTTATGTCTTCTGCTTGTATCACAACATAACAATTTTTAACTTAATGACCATGCTTGGTCGCTTATGAATATTCAAGTTAGTGGGGGAGTTAGGTTTTGGTTTCATTTAACTGAGCTTGATGTAAATTTTGTTTCTTTAGTGGTGGCACCATGTAAAGATTATCTTTTTAATGATTATGCCTCTCTTTTTATCTCTATCGACTAGGATTTTAATAAAAATATACAACTAAAAACTCTTAAAAAAGTTTAAATTAACTGGGTCAGCTCCCCAGTATTTCATGTTGATGAAGCATTTAATTTCCTGCAAATGAAAAGAAAGAATGTGAAAGATCAGCATATATATATACATAAAATGGTCAAATTTTATATGGAAAACAACTCGAGGAATTCTGCACACTTGGGTAATAATAATACTACAATGAGGCAATCGATTTGGTGATATTACTACAGAGAAGCAATAAATTCAAGGATCAGTTTCACCATCTGAGCATCATATTCAGGGCCTTCCATTTGGAAGTGGCCTGCTCCTTCAATCAGGTGAGTTTCAACTCGTCCTGCGGCTGAACTCAGCTTGTTCTTCAGCTGTTTCACACTCGTGAACCCATCCCGAGTACCCATAACAAAGAGTTTCGGTTTCGGGGATTGGAGGATGGCTTTCTGGTGTCGCCCGAAGAGGATCGAAGCCAACATACCAAATGTGTACCCCAAACTAACATAGCCCACGACTTGCTCGATCTCATCAACTGCAGAGCCTGCAATTGCAGCACCTGATAGCAGATCATAACAAAATAAATTAGATTTTCTTCAATTGAATTTGCTTTCAGTCCAAAGAATTGGCAAATTTTAATGGGGGCATATGATCTTCCAAAAGCAGTGCACAAGAACATGAATGGATTTGCCTCTATCATCCCACTTGGATCGGAAAAAAAGTGACACAATTCACAAACGGAGGAATGAAATACACCGTGCTTTTTTACACCTTCTGGAAACTCTTTAAAGTTCTTGATTGAACACGTTTTATCAGCTACTTAGATTAGCCATTTTTCGAACATTCTAATCCCAACTATATTTTCGGTCAAGCATCATATAACAAACCAAGACAACAAAGATAAAAATATAGAAGTCATTGCATACCAGAAAGCAACAGAAGAAAACTAAACTACATTTGTGGAGAAACCATATTAAAAGACAACGGTGACTTCACATACTCCATTCATCTAACCACCGACCACTTTCATGTTTGTTTTCCTATTACTACAATGAAAACATCACAGGTTTGAGTGTCTGATTAGCAAAGGACTAAAGGCATAAGCCATTCCATGTAGAGGATGATACAGTAACTTCATGAATCCAAGAAACTCAATTACCAAAGTAATAAACGATTTTATCGCCAAATATGCCCATCTCTCGATATTCACAGCAGCTGTCACCTAAAATCTATCAAGAGTTTTGCATCAAGATCTGAGTGTCTCGCTCCCCGCAATCATTAAAGGGTTAAAAGGGTTCAAGGAAAACATGCGGAATGATGGAATTCTTAGAATTTTCACATTGAATAGGAAGTAACATCATCCACTAAGATCAAATTTTCACCCTTGAAAACTAAGGAGCCAAGAACAACTCATGTAAATTGTGCCCATATGGAAATGTGTACCACTCAAGCAGATATGAACATGAGTTAGCATTTTGAATCCAATTTAAGGCTAACAAATGTGAATTTTTTTATAGGAAACAAAAATTTATTGCAAAAATAGGAATATTACAAAAGAGTCCTATACAAAGAACATAGGTTGCTACCACTTTATGAATCCAATTGAACAACATAATCGCTGGACAAAGCCTTTCCATTGAGACCTATATAGATTGACCATGCACCGTCTCTAATGCAATTAACAACAAATAAACCCTTGAGATTTATCAATACAAACACAATTACACAATTTTAATAGGAAGGAGGAAAAATGGAGTTTGGATCCTTTCCCGCTCAGGCTTTTTACTGGGCAGTTTAACGAGTACCGGAGTTTGAATGAAATACTTGCCTACGCGAATGAGCAAAGAAAGTGACAAATCTTGAAAATGTAATGTTTTTTTCTTTTTCTTTTTTATGTTTATTTTTCAATAGATTAAGAAAATACTAGGAAAAGGATAGACCGGGAGAGAATCTGAACTCGAAAAAGGAACACCCTCCACAAGTATGCTTCCTATTTCCTCAAGGAACTGGTAAATTTATTTCCAAAAGCATCTCCAAGATCGCACAGAAAATTTTCAACAAGAATTATAATATGCCAAAATCAATTGCAGATTATATATTCACATACTCGCATACACTTCAAGTGAAAACATTATTCCAAAAAAAAAAAAAAAAATCCATCACCATCTAGAGAAATTAACTTGTGATCAGAAACTCAACCAAAACGTACCCAAAACTTCTTTGACACTAAAAGCATGAATTTGCCTCAACAATGGAGAGAAAATCTTTAATCTTTGTAATTCCTAATTTGTAATAAAAAAAACATGCACTGAACCTTGGAGTCCAAACTCCAAAATTGTCACAACTTAGCATCCATTCCATAGATCTAAAAAAATTTACCCATCAATAAAAAATCACACAATCATTAACCCATAAATAAATAAATAAATCATACCTGCAGAAGAACCCAGCAACAAGATCCTGGTAGCTGAGAGATTGTCAGAAACCCATTTGCAAACAGCAATCACATCCTTGACTTCAGAGGAGCCAGTAAGAGAAGCCTTTCCTGTTGACCTCCCAACACCTCTCATGTCAAAGGTCACAGCTTTGTAACCATTAGCAGCAAACCCAGATGCCATACCTTTCAAGAGTCCTTGACATCCACCCAGCACTGAATATGGATGCACAAGGACTATCAACAGGTTGTCTTTCAAGGTTTCTTCCTCTCTGGGTTTGAAAACTCTGGTGTAGAGCTTCACTCCATCACTGGTATCAACAGTGGAGGACTCAACTGTGATGCTTGACATGGGTTTCTTGAAAGAATGATTCTTTGATGAGAGAAACACACACACGCAGAGAAGAAGGGAAGAAACCAAAAAAATGAGAGAAAAAACAGAAGGGTATTGATTGATTGATTGATTACGGTTATTGGCAAAGAGTTGTTAAGTGAAATGAAACAGCTAAGAGAGGTTTTTAAAAGACAGGTCATGAAAGAAAGTTCAAGAAGTTGTTGAGACTGTTTTTAGGAAGCCCCTACTGCTTGTGTTGTTTGCCCATCTACATTCGTCATTTTTGGGTATTATCAATTTAGTCCCTAATTTTCGGTGAAAGATCAATTTTTAAAAGAGTTAGCTATCTTACAACCTTTAGTCCCTTACTTTTCAAAATACATTAAATTGGTTCATCTATTAGTCAACCGTTAGTAGGGGTGGGCACCCAAACCGCCAAACTGATCAACCCGCCTAAACCAAACCAATTTAAGCGGGTTGGTTTGATTTCGTTAAATAATATAAACCGAATGGGTTGTTTTAGGGATGGCAATGGGGCGGGTTTGGGGCGGGGTGGCCTTCCCCACACCCCACCCCATTTATTTTTTGAAAACCCATCCCCTCATAAAACCCCACCATAGATGGAGCGGGTTGGGGCGAGGCAGGGTACAACGGGGAGCATGGACGGAGCCAGAAATTGTTTCCAGCGGGGGCGTTGTAAAAATATAATTAGTTATATCATGTATTTTAGAGGGTATGTTATAGAAAAAATTAATGAAAAATACTGTTAATGTGTATTAATTTGTCAATTGACACATTAGTAGTTAACAATATGAGATTAGTCCAATGATAAAACCCATCACACCTGCACGGCTGCACCACAAAGTGCTTGGTTTGAGTCATTCCCCCTCCATAAAAAACCCGAAATCTATGTAATAGTGTAATTCTTCAACAACAAAAATGACACATTAATAGTTGAAATACAAGTTGATTTATAGAGTTGCAATGTCTAAAATTACTCTAAAAATAATGTAGTAAAACATTATGGCCCTTTATTCATGATTCAATAATAATGTTTATTGCTAGTAGTTAGAAAACTAATTAAAATTAAAATTGTACTCATAGTATTTTTCTAACATCCAAAAATTAGTTTAATTTTAAAAAAAATTATAAAAGTTTGTTTGATAAAATATCTTAATAGTTAAACATAAATTGGTGTGGGTGTGAGGGGGAGAGACTCGAATTCATAGCCTCGTAGTATGAGTGTGAAGGGCATACAACTGGGTCAACCACATCTTGTCTAATATATGTATGTTTGGTTGACATGTTTTAACTATATAAATTAACACAAATTCATTATTTAAAAATAAATAACATATCAAAAGTATAATATGGTATTAGGGTGATGAGTGAGATAATTAATATCGTAAGAGAGAACAAAATTATTTGAATTGGAATAATATTAGTTGAGATAGATGATATATGTTATAATTGAATTTCATTTATATTTAAGATACATTGAAAATAAATACTATATTTAAAATCAAAGATATTTTTTTATGTGATTTGATGGAAAAAATACTAGATGCCTTGTTTATAATAAAACTAGAAAAATAAGGAATGAAATAAGGGTAAAAACATAAAAAATCTAAGAATTAAGGATGTTATAAAAGTTAAAACATAGGAAAAGTTGTAATTTTTAAAACTTCAGGGGGGGCAGTGGCCCCCTCTCGCCCTATACTGCAGCCGTCCCTGACGGGGAGTGCTTTCCCCATCCCCACCCATTTACCCCATTTATAATTTTTTTTTTACTTATTTAAATAATAAATATATAACCATTGAATATGATATAATATATCAAGTAGTAAATAATTTCAAGAAATTATTAAAAAACATCTCATAAACATAATTTTCACAAGTAAATTCAATCATTTTCAAACATAAACATAAAGTATGAAGTCAAAATGTTCGAAAATCGTAACGCTAATCATCTAATAGTTGCATTTATTTCTCTAGTTCTCTCTTCTTTAGTTTGTTTCCACCCCATGTTGTTCTTGTATGTTTACACAATTTTCTCTTGATAACACCAGTATTGGGCCTTCACTTTTTAGTGCATGTGTAGACATATTTGTGCCTACCTGAAGTAGTGATAAACGAATTAAATTTAATTCAAGAGTTGAGAATTATTAAAGTAATAAACTTAAAAATAAAAAAAAATAAAAAAAATAAAAAATAAAAAAACGTTGTTATTAAACTTTTAGTTTTAAAAGTTATTTGAGAAAGAAACTTACTATATGTCCTCTTGTGTTTGAGATTGAAACTTGAACGGTGAACTTCGAGTTGTTTGAGGATTAGAGACTTAGAGTTGAAGTTAGCGGCTAGGGTTTTTTTAATAATATTTTGTTTTGTCATTTTATGTTAAGTGAGATATAAAGTTAGGGTTAATGTATTTATATATATATATATTTATTTATTTTCTTTGAAACTACGTAGTTTAACTAAGTATTATTTTAAACGGGGCGGGGCGGGGTGGGGAGTATAAAATCTATCCCCGCCCCATACCCATTGCGGGTTAGACTATCTATCCGTATCCCCGCCCCATACCCACCAAATTAAAACCCATCCCCACCCCAAAAGTGCGGGTCCCCGTGGGGCACCGTCCCCACGGGGAATTTTGCCATCCCTAGGTTGTTTTTTAGCAACCCAATTGGTTTGGGTTGGTTTGTGGGTTGGGTTTTATCAAACTGTATAACCCAACCCAAACCATTACATACTTAAATATATATATATATATATAATTAATTAAATTATCAGAGAAAACAAATAAAAACTAAAGTTAAGACAATGCAACAAGAAGTAAACTTTGAAACTTCAAAGTGGTTGCTTCGACGGTGGTAGATATTATTAATTTAGAATCTTAAACGATTTAGTTTTATTTTATAAGTTTTAGGCGTTCTACACTTTAGTCTTTTATTTTTTTTATTTTTTTTTATTTTTTTTATTTTAACGATTATCGTTATGCACTTGAGTTAAATTTAGTATTATAAATAGTATTATTGTTTATCTTATTAATAATTTGTTTAACTACTTATATTGATAATTTGATATTATTAAATTATTCAAATAAAAAATAATGTAATTATTTTCTTAAACCGTTAAACCAAACCAAACCAAACCAAACCAATTTTTATCAGTTTGGTTTGGTTTAGTTTAGTTTTATCTTATAAATGGTTTGGTTTTGGTTGTAAAAAATTAAACCGATTTTATAATGGTTTGGTTTGGGTATAGTCAAATCCAACTCAAACCTACCCATACCCACCCTTGACCGTTAGTCCAACTTAACGATTCCAGGGATGTTTTTGTATTTCAACATAAAAACATGCCACTTGTCAATTTTTTATTTATTAATATATAAAATTGTAAATTAAAAATACAAATACTACCCTTCCATTTTTTTTTAATTTAAAATTAAAAAAAGAAAAGAAAAGAAAAAGATTCAACATCAATTTATCACCATCATCATCATCTCCAGATTCAATCTCCACTGTCCATTTCTGAGATGGACAGTGGAGATAATCAGAAAAAAGAAAAGAAAAGTAAATTCTAACATCTTCATCGGTTCAACACCATCATCATTCAAATATAGAAAATCATCATCAATACACCACCAAACCCTAGAAACAGCATAACCCTTTGACCCTACTCTTTCATTTTTATTACATTATTCTTACCACCACCACAACACTCATAGATAGTGTAAATGACTCACACAAACAGCGACCATTGGCTATAAATTTTTCTCATTTGGGAATCTAATTCCTGATGAGTGTGATGTTTGCATCCGGAATCTTTGGATTTTATAGAGACTTTGAATTTGAGCATTTTTTTTTTTCATATATAATGAAAACATGGACTGTTAACTCCTATTTTTCTTGATTATTTTAAGAATTTTATAATGTATCTTTGTGTGATTAGTTGTAAATGCATTGACCTTGTTTAATGAACTATTTTTGTACATATTAGGATTCAAGAGACATGTAAAAATAAAACAGACCATTATAACCGGACATTCATCATCACCATCACACCTAGACCCAAACCCAGACCGCCATCATCACCAACACCAGAATTAGGGGTGGTCACAAAAACCGAAACTGAAACCGAATAGAACCGAACCGAACCGAACATAATCGAAAAATGGTGTTTGGTTCAGTTCATAGCTTTTATTCGGTTCAAATCGATTTGAAATTTGAATGCCAAATTGAATTCGATTCGGTTTCGGTTTTGAATATGCAAAACTGAACCGAACCGAATAAACTGGATTGTCTTAATGAATTAGTTTGTAAAGTTCAATTTTATTATGGATTGTTTGTTGATGATGTTTTTATTTTGGACTGCATTTTTGGACTTCTATTTTATAGAGGTTATGAAGATTTTATATTTTGATTGAGTATGTAGACCGAATATGATTGAAATTTTAGATTTGGATTGAAAATTGGGTTGTATTTTGTTTAAATTATTTTTCACAAATTATGTTTTCTTTAAAAAGTTTAAGCCCAAGTGCCAAAAAAGCAACTTAAAGGCTCAAAAAAATTAAAAAACATATAAATTAATTAATAAATAAAAACCTTCAAAGCCCAGTAGGCCCAAAACCAAACCAAACCAAACCGAACCGAGATAAAGATGTTCGGTTCAATTCGGTTTTCAAGTTCAAAACGGTTCAAACCGATTCACATTTTTAAAAATCGAAAATATATTGGTTCAATACGGTTTTGGTCAAGACCGAACCGAACTGATCCATGCCCACCCCTAACTAGAATCTAGAAACCCGCCAAATCCTCCACCTCCCAACACCAAAATCAAACCCAAGTAACCCAACACAACCACCCAAACCCATCAACCAAACATCCAACACAAGTAAAACCTACCTACTAGGCCACCACCGACGCAACCACCACCGCCGCAACCACCACCAAACAAGCAAACACATACCAATTGTCTTTTCTATTTTTTTCTTTAACAACACACAAAATTTCATCAATATTGCACTGTGTAGATGAGACGGGGAGAAATTGGTGGAGAGGGAGAAGATAAGATTTTGGTAAAGTGATTGGGAGAAGATGATAAGATTTTTATATTTTTTAAATATTAATTTTTATTAATTCCTCTTCTTTTCTTTTCTTTCTTTTAAAAAAAAAAAAAATTATTTTCTCTTATCCTGATGGAGATTTTTTTAAAATAAAAAAAGTTTTATGAATTTTTTTTTTTACTTTTTTTTTTTTAAATATCTATGGTGGAGATTTATTTATTTATTTATTAAATTTATTTTTCTTTTTAATTGGATTTCCATTTACAATTTTTTTTCAATTAAAATATTTTTATGTATAAGTTGATGGTGGAGATTTAGTTTTTTTTTTTAAATTCATTTTTATTTTTAATTGGATTTCCATTTACAATTTTTTTAAATAAAAATATTTTTATGTATAAGTCGATGGTGGAGATTTTTTTTATATAAAAAAAAATCATTTTTCTTTTTAATTGGATTTCCATTTACAATTTTTTTTAATAAAAATATTTTTATGTTATTATAAGAGTTTTTATACATTTATAGATTTTTAATGGATTTTTTTTTTATGGAGATCAAATTTAAAAAATAATATTATTTTTTTTTTCCAATTTTCAATTAATTTATCCTTTTTAATGGATTTCCATTTTAAAAAATCTTTTAAGTATTTTTTCAAAAATAAGTTTTATAACACGTGTCAATTTTGTGTCAATTTTGTGTTGGTCAATCTAAATTGGTAAAGTTGTCAAATTGCAAAAGGTTGGAGAGCAAATGTGTCATTATCGTTCAATAATTAAATACAAAGGGTAAAATGGTCAATTTATATTTTCTATCACATTTGACCATCAAAATTAGGGCCAGAGGGACCAATTTGATGCCTTTTAGAAAAGTAAGGGACCAAGGGTTGTAAAAAAGCAAACTCGTTTAAAAATTTACCTTTCACCAAAGCTTAGGGACTAAATTGATAATACCCCGTCATTTTTTTTATCTTTTGACTTGTTGATTATTTTATTATTACTTTTCTTAAGATAATATTATGAAGCTTTTGGGCTCATTTGTGATAGCTTCTACTTTTGATTTTTAATTGTAGAAGAAGAGAAATAAAAGCTTATGTATTTTAGAGGAACTTTTATATCTGAAAGAGCTTCTAGGAGTATAAATGAGTATTTGGTTGAAAGTTGAAACATTATAATATCTCTACTAACCATGATATGACATTTATACCCTTCCATTTTAAATATTTTTTTTTTGTTCCAATACATTTTAAATATGTTTGATTGAAATATTTTATATATTTTTTAACAATAATAATTCATTTGTACCTTAATTGGACTAATAATTTTTTAAAATAAAAAATTAGTTCATATAGGATATAATATATATATATAATTAGAAATATATGTATAACTAGATATATAAAAATTAAAAAAAAAAAAAAAGAAGAAGTAAAAATTACAAACAAATGTGAAAAAAATTAATAAATTAAAAAGAAAAAAATAACAGGAGGGGATCACCAATCACCATCATTACAAATCGAAGGACTCAAACATCACTAGTTCACCACTGTTTCAAACACCACCAACATCAAAAATCACTACCACTTCGAACGGTTCGAAGCATTCACCTAATAGCTTGAAATATGATTATTAGTATGACAATCCAAAGAAGACCATCATTACACACCCCCACTGCTCAACACAAATTAGCCACAATGATGGTATGGGTATCAACTGGGTTTCCATGACTAGTGATTGAGATCCATCACTCATCGGCGATGGAGATCCAGTTGGGTCTCCAATCTCCATCGTTAATAATCGAAAATGGAGACCCAAATTTCTATCTCCATCTTCGATGATGGAGAACTTGGCGATGGCTCTAGGTCTGCTTTTGATTGTTGACGTGAGTTGGGTGCCTAGTGTGGTTATTGGGTAGTATCTCAGTATTCCTCTATTCGAGTGTTACTTGGTCAAATTTTGTGAAGTATCTAGATTTTATGAGATTGTAAGTTGTAGTTAGGGTTCTTCTGTAAATGGGAAAAACACGTTAATATGAGCGGGGAAGATACAACTAGTATTATTATTTATTTGTTCATTGTATTTGGGTAAAATTGTCAATAGGAAAAATTCATTAAATCAAATTTGGGCTTCCCGGGTTTTGTAAAAGGCTCTTTTAGAGGAAGTAAGTCAAACTTGACTTAGGTGAAAGAGCTTTTGAGTTACATAAGCTTTTTTTCGCAATCATCCAAACACTTCTAAAAGCCACTTTTAGGCTGAGCTTTTAAGCCCTCCAAAATCCCTACCAAACAGAGCCTTTATCTAGTCACCTTAATTTTAAAATCAAAATACCATTAAATTGTTCCTAGCCAAATTTTTATTGCACTTCATCACACTAATTTTTTTTTTTTTTTTTTTAAGTATCCTATTACATAAATTCAGGTTTTTTTTAAGGAAATGGAAAGACTCGAACCTACAATCTTGTAGACTTCATCACACTAGGTTTTTTTTTTTTTTTTTTTTTTGAAAAATTCATCACACTAGTTATAAATTGAACTTTACATGGTAAATCGACAAGCATAAGATAAAGGGGCATTTGCAAAAGTAACCTAATCAAAGTATTAAAATTCATTTTTAATCAAAAGGTAATGGTTTGATTGTTTGCAACCAAGTTGAAGGTACATATTCTAAACTACCCTTGTTTTTTCTTTTCTTTTTTTTAAAAAAAGCCTAAATTGTTTTTATGAAGAAAAAACTGTGGAGAGAGAGGAGAGAGAAGTTACATATCAAAGAAAAGGTGACCACCACCGGAGTGACGTCGATGTCCTCGGAGTGACGACGACTGAGTTGAATAGAGAAGCCACCAGCGAAGAAGATGAAAAGAAAGAGAAAAGGAGATGAAGTGGGATGAAGAGAGGAGGAGACCCGATCAGGCCAGAGGAGGTGGCCAAGAGCCGGAGAATGTCATGCGACGCTGATGAAGAAGATTCAGCTGCTCTCTAGCATGAAACATGACTACTATATTGAAATTCAACATTAGTCACGTTTCATGTTTAACATGAAACATCAGAAATGTTGAATTCAATACCAAAGTATTCATTATTGCATTGAAATTATAATGAATGGTTATAAACAATCAAAACATTTGATGAGGCTAAAAACAATAATGAATACTATGGTTAGGTTATTTCTAACAATATTTCCTAAAATAAAACTAAACTAGCTAAACTTTACGAGCAATGCTAGATTGTCCAAGTTTTTTTCCCAAATTAATGATGTGGTATGTGAGTTGTCAACATCACATCTCACACCACATAAACTCATTATTTACAAGATATTAACAACTCATATGCCACATCATTTGGGAAGTTTTTTGGAAAAAAAAATGGGGAAGCCTAACATTACATTACATGGGGTCAAAGTGTTTGATGGCATTTTGGTTAAAAAATTGGGAAACCTAGCATTACATTACATGGGGTCAAAGCGTTTGAGGTCATTTTGGTTTATAATAATTTTCCTAGCCAAAAAGAGAAAAGGGTATTTACAAATTCTGCCATTTTGGCCACTTAAAAATAATCTATAACTAACATTTAGTGACAACTCAAGTGTATGGTATCCCAGGTTTATTTGGATTGATTTAATTAGTTGATTGAGTTGGGGGGGGGGGGGGAGGTTGGGTTATTGAATTAGGATTCTCAAGGACATTTAAAGACTTTATAAATCCGGATGTATTCAATTCGGACATTTAAAGACTTTAAAAGAGTTTATATTAATCCAATGGTATTCAATTCGGATTTCTATGGACTTTTAAAGAGTCTTTCCAAATCTGAGTATATTGAATTGAGACTTTAAAAATGTTTGCAAAAATCAAGGTGTATTCAATTGGGACTAGATTTTAAAGGATTTTTTTAAGTCATGGATTTTGGCGGACTTGATGGTGAGAAATATAAATATCAAAGGCCATAACAAGTCGCCTTCTCCCCAAGGATTTTGGTAGACTCTATGTGTTTTCGAAATATATAAAGGCCTGCTGGAAACCCTCTATTTTGACAAATGGTCAAAATTTGTAAATTTATTTGGGTGGGTTCTTCTATCTATAAATTTATGAAAACTTATATGTAGGTATAATGTTATGTCTACTATTATTTTGAAAATTTTCATGATTTATAAATAAGTATAAAAATTGTTATAATTTTTGGAGTGGACAAAGGTCAATATTGATTTCTACTGGACAGATTCGGGAACAAGAAAAGAATGAATGTTTTCATATACAAATGATCATGGATTAAATTGATAATTTTACTATAGAATTTCCTATATGTCTAGATTATCCATGTCAAATTTTGTAAGATTTGAATATATAGAGAATTAATTAAAAATTGTAGATCAAAGGGTGGTCTATTGTGACAAGGTTTGGGTTAAGGTTATGCTTTTTTTTATTCAATATTTTATGTATAGCTTTTCTTGGTTATTCGATTAGTTGATTATTGTTTGTTTATATGATTAGTTGAATATGCATATGTTTTATTATTGTTTGCATGGTTATTCGATTAGTTCATTATTTTTTGTTTATAATCGTTCATCATTTATATTATTTATGGTTCTTTATACCATAGTGTGAATGAAAGATTTGCTTCATTTTGGGTTCATATATCTGTTTATAGAATGAGATATTTGCTTCATTTTAATTCATATTTTTTTAGTTCATATTTCAGTTTGTTTTAAGTAGTTCAATGATGGTATCTATTAGATGGTTGACTAATTTTCTTACGTGCTTATTGTAAATTGTATTTGAATGTCTCAATCAAGCATGTATGGAGAGAATGAATTGGATGAAGATGAAATAAAGGGAGAGGAAATTGAGGGGGAAGGAATGGAGGTAGATGAAATTGACGAAGAAGAAACTGATGGGGAAGATATGTATGTTAAAAGAATTTGAAGAAGATAATGAAGTGGATCCTGAACCAGTTAATGAAGTTGATCTTGAACGAGTTTTCCAAACGCAAGAACAACAACCAACTGAGGCTAATGAATGGAGATATGCTATGGCTTTGAATATTTTCCTTTTAATTTTGCTCTCAAAATTATTATAAACTATATCACTTTCTTTCATTTGTGATTGACTTTAGTAATTGAGTGGAAATTATTGTTTTTTTTTTTTTTTTTTTTTTTTGTGCAACGTTTATTCATATATGCAGTTTTATGTATTCATATTTTTTTTTTTTTTTTGGGTTTATCATGAGAGTTGAGGATCTTTGTGAAAATTGAGCTTTGAAATGGAGCTTTTCTTCGGTCGACTGATTGGGCCATATGCTTGTATAATTCATCCATCTATAATAGAAGTATGAGATAACAAATCCATGAAAGTTTGAGATAGATGTCTAAACAAATCAATGAAAGTCATGTGAATTTATAAAAGTCTGTAGAAATCTATGAAAATCTATCATTTAAAAAATGTCTTTAAATGTGCTTAAGAATCCTAATTGATTACACACTCCTTAGTTATTTGACAACAATTGAGTAAATATGCATTTGAAGACGTTTTTTTTTTATTATTATTATTTTATATACTATTAAAAGCATTTTCAAAGGGTTAAAACTTTTCTTGTTTATCTTATAATATTTAACTGAAACAAATAATTAAAAATATCGTATTGGCTTAAAAATATTATTTGGAGTTTTTTTTTTTAATTTTTTTTACAAGCATTTATGTAAATATATATATATAGTCATTTTCTCATCGGTACACACTGATATAAGGAAAACATAGGACATCCAAATCTAAACATTGATTTTTCCAATGGTTAGATTTGGTTATTTAAATTATACATACATACATATATATATATATATATATAAGATATACATTAAATAAAAGATTGTTTTTAAAAAATTATTTTTTACATTATCAACAAAAATCTTCTTTTTTATAAAAAAATAACAAACAAATTTTTTTTATACGTATTTTTTTGGGAAAAGTTCCCTAAGAACAAATATTGTTAATCTTTTTACTGAATTAATTAATAGATTTACATTTTATTTTATATTTGTGTGAATTAATTAATGTTATTAATATTGTATTAATGACATAAAATTCAATGATTATTAAATGTAATATTAAACATAATATATAAGCTTATATACATGAGGATTATGTGTAAATATAATAATCTTAATTGTCCATAATTAATAATTAAAGTTATGATTAAAATTACTAGTATGAATTATTCCCATTAAGAATGGAACAATCTTATCCGAACTGTTGATGCGGTGACATTAAAATGAAGGTACTTTGTATAATAAGATTATACAATACGTGGATATGATAAATTAGAATATTTAATAACCTCCGTTTTAAACAAAGTATTCCCATTTATCAAATAAGATGGTCATATACAGAACGATCTTAATCCTGAGTATTTAACAAACTCCTACTTATAGCGTTGTGTCTTTTGACTTACTCGGTATTAGAATGATCATAATCCTGAGTATTTAACAGTCTCCTACTTATAGCGTTGTGTCTTTTGACTTACTCGGTATGGTTTGTTCATAATGTCAAACCTAAACTTTGTATCTTGGAGACATAATGTGATATTTAGCCGGGGATGATAATATACAAAATGGAATCCATTCTTTCTTAAATGAAGTAAGACAAATAGTTTTATTGAGTAAATGATTCGGGTTTTGAACAATAGAGCGCTCAATTTATGATAAGATCATAAATTTGTTCATTAGAAAATCACCAGAACTCAAGGATAAAGATGTAATTGAGAGGTCAACGAATTTGAACCTATCTCAAATTATAAACAGTTAATGGAGGATTGATCTATATGTAATGATTATATCAGTGGACTGTTCGATTCTTATTCGAGTATTTAATTCTATGATGACAAGAGTGTAGTTTCAGCTTTTTAGTGGAATAATTCTGGAATTAATATTTAATTAATTATTAAAGATTTATTGGAGCTTGAAATTATAGGTTCATGTGTCCCCATGTCATAACCATAATACTGTATTGAATATTAAGGTATAAAGAGGCTTAGGGATCATTTGTTTTTTTATCCGAAGACTGAATAGTCCTTAATTTTTCTAAAGATTGAACATGGTTGAAATCTGAACCCAAATGACATGTTTTTTTTTTTTTTTTTTTCTCACATTTGAATATACGGTCAACATGTTTGTTTTTTAAACATTAAATTGTCTGAAAATAAATAAGTTTACATCTATACCCATATTAATTAAAAGAAGTAATTTAACATGCACCATTCTTTATAACATTTTGTATGTTTTGTTTGTTTGTTTTTTTTTTTTTTTTGGCAAACAAAGTTCAATTTAATAAAATAAAAAATTCATCAAAAAATATAATTTTGCATGTTCTGCAAACAAAGTTTAAGTTCAATTTATTGTCAAAAAAAAAGTTCAAGTACAAGTTCAATTTTGTATGTTGTTCACGTTTCCGGTGTATATAATTCATGAAACCATTTTTGTTTTTTTGGTTTCTTGGATCATATGCACTGGAAACCAAATTTTTTTTAAAAAAAAAGGTTCTTGAATTTTATATACAATTATTCTATAATATCTTCAAGCTATGAAATCTACTCAATATGATAGACACATTTATTGAGCACAATACGAATAGTTAGATAAAAAAAAAAAAATAAATAAAAATAAAAATAAAAAAAGCAATTAAATTCAATTGTTCAATCCTTGAAAATTTTCAATATGAGAAGCAATTAGGGTTTTCTTTTTCTTTCTAAAACTTGTTTAAAATAATAAATATGTTAAAAAAATTTTTTACACCATATCAAATTAGATAAATTTGAAAATATATCTTCTTTGGGAGGATAGACTTGGAAGAGAATATTTTAATTGTAATCCAGTAATTTGGAATTAAGTTAAAGGTCATGATTACTTACTTTTTATTTTAAGTTGTTTATTGATATTTTTAAGTTGTTTGACCACTTAAAAAAACAAACAAAACAACTTAATGAATTCAATTCAGACATATTAAATTTTAAGTGAAAAAAACAAACGACCCCTTAGTGATTAATTTGGAATTAGTCATCTATATATAAAGTAGTTTATGTATTGTTTAATTAATTGTGAATTAATTAAATATTAACCGTTTTATTTAATTAGTTATGAATTAATTAAATATTATTTAAATAATATGATTATTTAAATATACAATTGGATGACACAGTGTGGTGGGACAATACTATAATTTTCGAAAACTGCACAGTAATAGTCATTGTGCAATTTCGAAAATAATAGTTTAAATTTATTTGTTAAATTATTTAATTAGTTATTTGAATAATCAGATTATTTCAAATAAAATAATTATTTAATAATTGGATTTTGAATTTAATTGAACATATAAAGATAAGAATCACAAGGGATGTTTACCCGGTGTTGATTAAATTTGCCGGTGGATTTATCCATTGGCAATTTCAAAATTTATCTATTATGATAATAATTAAATAATTGTGATTTAATTATTTTGATAAGATTTTCGAAATTGCTTTTTTAAATATTTAAATAAATTGTTTATTTTCATATTTATTTACTATCATAATCCAATTAGGTTTTAAAAACAAAGATAGTATTGTGAACTATGTGGAATTCCACCTCATGAGTGCATGTGTGGCATACAAAACTTGGCTTGCATGCAATATGCATGTTGATAGCCTATATAGGTGAGGCAACAAACGTGTCTGATGATGGCACAATATGTGTGAAAATTGCAGTATGCATCCCTTGTTTATTTGCCTATAAATATGGCCTTTTGTATTGTTAATACAATTGATGATCTGATATCATTTACACAATTTATTCTCTCATATCTCTCTCTCTCTCTCTCTCTCTCTCTCTCTCTCTCTCGTTTCTCTTCTTCTATTTTATTTATTTTTGTTTATCTATTCTTTAATTAATCCTTGTTCATCTATTGTTATTTTAATTTTATTACAACATGTTATCAGCACAATACTGTTATTTTCAGAACCTGAAGTTCTGAATTTATTACTATTAGAACCTAAAGTTACTAGATTTATCTCCAAAACCTGAAGCTTCTGAATTTATTATTACTAGAGCCTGAAGTTTCTAGATTTTTATTTATTAATACCAGAACCCGTAGTTCTGAATTTATTTTCTCGCTTTTTATTTTTACGCAATTTATTTTCCCGCATTTTATTTACTTTTATGTGATTTACTTTCTCGCATTTATTTGATTTATTTATACGCTTTTATGAGATTGGTTATGCTAACCTACCAGAACCTGCAATTCTGGATTTACTTTTTTCGCATTTATTATTACGCATTTTATTTTGTAATTTTTATTTAAACAATTTGGTCATCCATCCAGAACTTGAAGTTCATGGATTTATTTATCATTATGAGAACATGAAGTTTTTGGATTTATGTACTTACAAATATTCTTTTATATATCTGAAGGTTTAAATTCCTCGTATTTTTGTCAGACCAGAAGTTCTGACTCCAATTGTGATTTTCGGATAACCAGAAGTTGTAATAATGCCAAAGTTTGTAAGTTTGAAATTTGTTGCACTAGAAGTGTCTGTGGACAATTACATGTCATGGGTTATTGATGCCAGATTACTCATAAAATCAGAAGGCCTGTATTACACCATTAAAAATGGGGCTGAGGCATATGAACAAGACAAATCTACTGCCATGATTATTATCCGTCACCATCTGTATGAGCCCAATACCTAACTGTCACAGAACCAGAAGTTCTATGGCAAGAACTAAAAGATCGATTTGATAACCAACCCGATGTTGCATTACCAAATGCCAGGTATCAGTAAGCAACATTTACGCTTTCAAGACTATAGATCAGTTTCTAAGTACAATTCTACTTTATTCAAAATCACTACACGGCTAAAATTGTGTGGTCAGGATGTAATCTCGAATCATCAATAACAAAGGCAATAACAATTCTACTCCCCTTTCATTTTATCTCATATTATTTTTCCGCTCTTTCATTTATTCTCTCGCTTTGCCTTATTTTACATAAGCAGTAACTATTTCTCCTTCATCTATTTCATATTAATACTTATTTCCCTTTTCATTTATCTCAGTTATTACTTTATATTCTATTTTAATTTTATTATAACATGCATCTATTTAATTTTATGCAATTTATGTATCTAAGTATGCCAACTAACCAGAACTTGAAGTTTTTGGATTTGTATAAATTATTTGTTGAGCCTAACTAGGTCAATTGTTAAGTTTCTAGAATTTAAACCAAGCTCGGCTAGACCGACTAACCAAAATTTGAAGTTTCTGGATTTATCATTATAATATTTAAGTTGACACGGTTTTACAAACCGATTAGAATATGAAGTTCTAAATTTTAAATTTCAGTAAAAATATGGAGTTCTGGATTCATTAATATGTACATAAATGTCATACTTGAAACCTGAAATTCCAAAATTCGAATTCTATATAGAACCTAGTCTTGAATCTGAACTTGAAGTTCTTAAGTCTTGAACATGAAGTTCTAATCAAACTTGAAGCTCTGAATTCAATTTAAATTGTGATATTAAAACTTTTATATCAAAGTTTATTAGAACCAAAAATTTTGAATTGGATCAAGTTACGATTATTTCATCTAGAAAGTCAATTTGTAATTTCTATTTAGAACCTGAAGTTTTCTGAATTTCATGAACCTGAAGTTCATGGTCGAACCGGAAGTTTGAAAAATCAATATGATTCATGATTTTTTTATAAAGTAATAAATTTTCATATCTATATGTTTATACTTTTGATCATTTTGTCTAATATGCACTTTATTTTTCATTGTGAATAGATATGTCTTTAAACGATAAGTTGAGTGATATTGAAAAACAAGATATAAGAAATATATGTCTAGCCAATAGTGCAACGACACATACGATTCTGCGGAATCAAAAATACTTTCTGAATTTAACCTTGCTCAAAGCAAATGTTAATACAATATCAAGTCCAGCAGATCTGATAGAAGGCTCCGGTAAAGCCATGATATTGTTACCAAACAATACTAAAATATGGCTATCACATAGAAACCATAAATGATGAGAATATTGAGTATCTGTGCATTAGAGCATCTCCAATGCAAACATGGCTTATGAAAAAAAAAAAAAAAGATGCCACGTAGGATAAACAGATGTTATGTTAATAATTGTGTCTTCAATGCAACCGTGCATATTCAACCTCAAGCTAACGTGGCAAAAAAAAGATTAGACATTGTCAACATGACCATCCACTTTCAGACGGTCTGCTGCATGGCTATTTTTTAGGTTGACTCAGCAAACATTTAAAACTGACATTAATTTTTCATATATTTTTTGTAAGAAAATAAAATAAAAAAATAAAAAAGGAAAAAAAGATGGACACGTCATTAAAAAAATTGTGTTTTAGACGGAAGCATTGGATACCAAATTTTAAGTTGATTGTCTATCAAGTCTATTTTTATGCCACATAGGAAGTAAGTCCATTGTCATTGATGTCATGTCAACAATTATTAGTATGCAAACCACTTTTGCATTGGAGATGCTCTTACTTATCATGATTCAGGCCAGAAACTCATTATGGAAAGGCTGAGTGCTTTATCATCTGGATTATATTACACTCTTATAAGAGGTGTAGAAGTTTATGCAGTTATAAACCAAAAGTTCTCAGACCAATGCAGTTATGAACCAGAAGTTCTCAGACCCAAAAATATTTATGCTTTGGCAAAACCGTCTTGGTCACTTGGGATCTAGAATGATGCGTAAAATCATTGAAAATTCTCATGGACATCTATTAAAGAACCAGAAGATTCTTTTATCCCATGAAAATTTATGTACTGCATGTTCACAAGGGAAGTTGGTAATAAAACCATCTCATTCTAAAGTTGGCTTTGAATCCCCATCATTCCTACAAAAGATTAAAGGGGGCATATATGGACCTATACATCCACCAAGTGGATCGTTCCGCTATTTCATAGTCCTAGTTGATACATCCATCAGATGGTCACACATTTACCTATTATCAACACGCAATGTTGCTTTTGCAAGATTACTTGCACAGATTATCAGGCTTCGGGCACATTTTTCCGATCATCCGATTAAGTCAATACGCCTTGATAATATGGGTGAATTTACTTCCAAGACATTTGATGAATATTGCAGATCAATTGGGATTGATGTTGAACATCCAGTTCCACATGTTCATACTCAAAATGAATTAGCAGAATCGTTTATCAAGCATCTCTTGGTAATTGTGAGAACTTTATTATGTTGATACAATTACCAATTTCTATATGGAGATATTATATTCATCTCTGACCCATTGCTTATCATTATTACTTACCATTACAACTTGTAATTGGTCATAGACATGCTCATTTTTAAGATAATTGATCATCAGATAATTATTAATCGGTTACTTGATATAAAAATTTTATAAGTTGCTATCTCATAAACCCCGGCCGGGTGATTGTTCCTGAAGAACGATCTGAGTAAAATGTAACAAGTAAATCATCTGATGCATATCATGAGTTTGTAAACCTTTTATTTCGAAATGTATTGTTCCCAGAAGAGGAAAATAAATTATCAGGATCCTAATGTAAACAAGACTCGAGTTATGAATAAATCCTCTTTCTCTAAATCAACTCTATAAGAGTTAGATATATCTAAAGAGACACAAAGTCCCTAAAGTGACTAAATCCATTGAAATTGAAGAAATCTCAACAGAGATTCAAGTATATTGAAATTGAGAAAATTTCTATAAATCATATATGAGAGATGTGGAATAGTAAAGAAACAATCATTAGTGATACATTTTCAAATACAGTAGCTACTGAAATAATGATTATGAAACTCATAGTATCGATGATTGTAGACAAAGGCATGATTGACCTAAATGAAAAGAGGCAATTCAAGAAGAATTGACTTCATAAGCCAAACATAAAGTATTTAGACCAATAGTTCTCCAGACACCTGAAGATTCAAACTAGTTGGATACTAAAAGGTCTTTATATAGAAACGTAATGAGAAAAATGAGATCATAAGATATGAGGCACGACTCGTAGTATAAGATTTCTCACAGTAACTTGGTATTCAATAGTGATGAATACGATTACGTTTCGAATTTTTGATAAATTTGGCTGCATTTAAAAGACTTGAAATACGTCTTCTAAACTTAATAATCATTTATCTATATGATTCACTCAATACAGATATTTATAATCCCGAAAGGATTTAAAATGCCAGAAGCATGTAAACCGAGATCTTGTAATCTGTATTTGATGAACCTACAAAAATCCTTATATGGATTAAAAACAATATGGACAGATGTGGTGTAACCGTCTCAGTAAATATCTGATAAAATAAGGGTATAATAATTATATTATACACCCATGTGTTCTTCATAAAGAAATCAGAATCTGGATTTGCTATTATAGTAGTTTTATGTTAATGATATGAATTTGATTGGAACTCCTGGAGAGCTCCTGAAAATTGTTGAATATTTGAAAAGGGAATTTGAAATAAAAGACCTGGGAAAGACAAAATATTGTCTCGGCCTAGAGATTGAGCATAAATCAGACTGAATACTTATCCATCAATCAACATATGTTGAAAAGATTCTGAAAAGATTTCATATGGACAATACTCACCCATTAAGTACCCATATGATTGTTAGAACCCTTGATCCAAAGAAAAATCCATTCTGACCACTTGAAGATGGTGAAAATATACTTGGTCCTAAAGTACCGTATCTTAATGCAATTTGTGCTTTATTATATCTGGCTCAATTTACTAGACCAAATATTTCATTTTCAGTAAATTTGTTTGCTAGATTCAGTTCAGCACTAACTCGAAGACATTGGAATGAGATTAAACATCTTTTTTGTTATTTTCATGGAACAAAAGATTTAGGATTATATTTTTCAAAATCTAACAACTTTTCAGGTTTACTTGGTCATGCTGATGCCGGGTATCTATCTGATCCCCATAAAGCTCGTTCACAAACGGGGTATGTTTTTACCTATAATGGCATAGCAATCTCTTGACGCTCCACAAAGCAAACTATTATTGCTATATCATCTAATCATTCTAAGATCCTTGCACTTCATGAAGCAAGCCGAGAATGCATGTGGCTAAAGTCAGTTATTTATCATATTCAAAATACATATGGATTTTCATTATCTACAGGAATACCGACACCAATATTTGAAGATAATGCAGCTTGTATCGCTCAAGTTAGAAGGGTATATATCAAAGGAGACAGAACCAAACATATTTCTCCTAAATTCTTCTATACTCATGAACTTCAACAGAGCCAACAGATTGATGTTAAACAAATACGGTCTACAGATAATCTTGCAGATCTGTTTACCAAAGCATTGCCTACATCAACTTTTGAGAAACAGGTATATGGAATTGGCATGTGTCAGCTTTGCAAATTATAGGATGGATATTAAAGTTTCATTCAGGGGGAGCGTTCGATCAGGGGGAGCAAAATTTTGAATGGACATATGTGTACTGTACTCTTTTTCCTTCTATCAGATTTTGTCCTACTGGGTTTTACTGGAAAGGTTTTAATGAAGCAGTTCTGAACACATCCACACCACTCGATCCAGAAGATCATTGTATATATTTTGCTAAGGTTTTTGTCCCACTGGGTTTTTTCTAGCAAATTAAAATACAAACGGTGGAACTCCAATGGGGAGTATTGTGAACTGTGTGGAATTCCACCTCATGAGTACATGTGGTGGCATACAAAACTTGGCTTGCATGCAAGATGCATGTTGACAACCTATATAGGTGAGGCAGCAAACGTGTCTAATGATGGCACAATATGTGTTAAAATTGTAATATGCACCCCTTGTTTATTTGCCTATAAATATGGCCTTTTGTATTGTTAATACAATTGATGATCTGATATCATTTACACAATTTATTCTCTCTCTCTCTCTCTCTCTCTCTCTCTCTCTCTCTCTCTCTCTCTCTCTCTCTCTCTCTCTCGTTTCTCTTCTTCTATTTTATTTATTTTTGTTTATCTATTCTTTAATTAATCATTGTTCATCTATTGTTATTTTTTTTTTATTACAACAGATAGCATTTATTTCGAGAGGAGATTTTTTTTTTTGTGGACTTGTCTTCTATATCACAAAGAGAGAAACAGGTGCAAAAACTTTAATCTTTGGCTATGAGAGAGAAAAGAAAAATTACTTAAAAAAAACTACTAGCCTCAAAAGTCTACTATGGGAGAGTCTCTCAATATTTGTCTTGTTGTATCATGTGATAAGTACACAATAAGAACAAAAATTAGAGAGTCGAAATTATTCTGCTTAATACCGAGACGCCCACCCGTCGGTTCTTTAGTGTTGGAGATTCGGTGTGGAAGAACTTAGTTCGAGGGAATCACGAAGATTCTATAGTGGAAGAATTTGGTTTGAGGGAATCACGAAGATTCTACAAGGGTAATGATTTCTTCCTTTGTATTTATATTAAATATTAGAATCAATATGATTACAATGATCCAACTAAAATGGTTTTGTTTTTTATAGAAAATTTTAAAAACTGGGCCCACCGCCCTTCCACTGTGTTGTGGCAATTTTGGTTTTCGGAACCAACAATTTTTTTCTCTCTCCAACAACAAAACCTCTTCTCTCTTCTCTCTTCTCCACATCAATTTTCTTTTGCAACAGATAGAAAAAAAAAAAAAAAAAAAAACAAAACTTCAATGAATTAATGAATAAATTAATCAAACAAATAAAGATTATGAACAATCCAAATTTATTTTACTGCAAACTAAAAAAATAAATTGACAAAACTTTGATGAACCAATCAGGTTTGGAGACAAAACATGGTCGATCGATGATAAAAATAAAAAAATAAAACACAAATATAAAAAATATAAAAATAAAAATAAAAATAAAAAACCTTCAATATGATATATATATATATATATATTGCTATCCAAAAAATATATATGATATTATCTAGGTGGGAAGGAAAATGATAATTGTTCATTGGTTCCATGTAAAAGGTACATATCCAGTAAATGATATATATATATATATATATATTTGTATCTGATTTTAAATTCACATCCAATCTCATAGTTTTTGAAAATGGTTATGTATCATGAGTAAACAGTCCTCGACTTGTTTACCATTTTTCTTTTACATATATTGTGGATCTTTTTTTTTTTTTTTTTTAAATGGTTCATAAAAGTTTTGTCATTTGCTGTAGAAGAAAATTGATGAGAAGAGAGAAGCAATTTTTTTGTTAGAGAGAAAGAGTTGAAGTTTGAGAAGTTTTGTTGTTATAAAGAGACAGTTGAACAGTTTGAAAGAAGAAAATATACATATAGATAAGATTTTTGTTTGTTTTATATATATATAGAAAGAGAAGATTTTTATTGATAATGTAACAAATAATTTTTACAGATATGTGCGGTTCGGATAACTACTCTTATAAATTGGGAGAAAATTCCTCACACATGCTTGTAAAATGCGCATGATGAGACAAATCGAGAGGTGCACTACTGTTTCTTCTAAGAGGTGTGATATATATACGGGTGTTCATATAAGTGCACACTTATATTAATACATGAGTGCATTGAATGTAAGTTGATGGACTCAACTATTTTGACTTAGACTAAGTCAAAGTAATTAAGTCCAACAACTCACATTCAATGCACTCATATAAAATCTATAAGTGCGCATTTATGTGAACACCACCATATATATATATATATATATTAAAGAACCAAATCTAGTGATTGGATGAAACTAACGCTTAAATTTGGATGCCCTATATTTTCCTTATATCAGTACACATTGAGGAGAAAAAAACTATATATATATATTTACTGAGACATGATTATATCAAAAGCACTTTCACCACGGAAGCAATATTGAAAATATCATTGTTTTATCAAAATTCTACAAAAACAAATGCAGCAACCAACAAATCATCCTCTAACTACTAATAACATTACATTTATTATTGCCAACAAGGGCGTAGCTTAGCTGGTAGATGAACGAGCTTAGGCTTGGGGCTTGGGTAAATGACTCTTAGGTCAGCGACTCGAATCCTACTAATAGCGAAAACTTTCAAAAAAATACTTGGTACTAAATTAATAGATATTGTCAAAAAAAAATTACATTTATTATTTGGACTGCTACTAACCACTAACTTGGTTTAATCCTACATAGCTCCACTTAAACCAAGTTTTATATAGTTCATCATGTCCGAAGTTATCTTAAGCTTTAGAAATGAACCAACCTTGAGTGGCTTCATGAAATATCCGCAATATGTTCCTCAAAACGGTAGTTAGACATGACGTCGGTTTGGTTCGATTCCAACTGTGGAACCGAACCGAAACCGTGGGGGTCTGAAACTAGGGAGGTTTTGGTTCCCGTTCTGATTCCTAAAAATGAAGAACCGGATCGGAACCGTCAGTTCAGTTCCTATTCTGGAGCTGACGGTTCCAATCCTTGATTTTTTTTTATTAAAAAAAAATTGTGTGAAGTGCCCAACGGTCTACTGACGTCAGCAGGCTTTTGGGCCTCCAATGGCTCACACCTTTTTTTTTTTTCTATAAGTGGGAGGTAGGGGGTATTTACAGAAAAGAAAAAGAATGAACAACCTCCAAACGCATAAGCCAGATCGAGTTCACAAACCCAAATTTCTAGGTACGCTACCCATAACCAATAATTATTTAAATATAGTGGTGAAAAAAATAGAGAAGAATTAGCTAGAATGGTTGCAATAGAATATTTACCATTTAGTTTTGGTGAAAATGTTGGTTTTATTAATTATTGTCAATGAGCGTTAAATCTTTCTTCTTTTCGTATTCCTAAAGCTACTCTCACAGAGACACTTCAAAACATTTATTACAAAGAAAAAAGGAAGTTGGAAAAATATTTTGAAAAATATAATGGTCATGTTTCTATATGTGTCGACATATGGAGTGATTATTGACAAATGCATTCATACTTGGGTGTCACTTGCCATTATATGGATAATGCATGGACTATCCAAAAATGAATTCTTGCATTTAGAGTTTTTGATGATGCACACACTGCTGCTAATATTTTTAGATAACTTAGAATTATTTTTGAAGAGTATAAAATTGAAAACAAAATTTTTGCAGTTGGTTTCGATAATGCTTCCAAAAATGCCGATGCTATCCCTGCTTTAATTGATTTATTCAAACATTATCTTGGTGGCAAATTTTTTCATCAAAGATGTGTATGCCATGTTTTAAATTTATGTGTTCAAAAGGATTAGAAACTCTTCAAGATTTTATTAAACCTATTAAAGATGCCCTATATTATTTGTGGAAACATCCTTCTGCAATGAAAGCATGGGCAAAATTTTGTAAGCAAAATGGTAGGCGTGCCATTAGATTTCCTCGTAATGTTCCAACACGTTGGAATTCTACTTATAAATTGCTTGCGCAAAGTTTTGATTATAGGGATTTATTAGTTATTTTTATTCAATTTAATGTTAGTCACATTAATATTTATTCAACCCATTGAGATGTTTGTACGAAAGTTTGTGGTTTGTTAAAAGTCTTTAATAACGCTACTAACAATTTATTTGGTGTTTATTATCCTACAACTAATTTATTTATTATTGAGAGTCTTAATATTGCTGGTGTATTTTCTCATTGTGCATCCGACATACAATTACTAGAGTCTGTTACTGCTATGAAGGAAAACGGTTAGACTATTATAGGGAGTTTCCAAATATTTGTTTGATTGCAATGTGTTTTGATCCACGTTGTAGATTAGAAAATTTGTTTGAATATCTATTAGTTTATTATCATCATTGTTTACAAATAGATTATGATGTTGATATGTCTTGTTCTAGAATTAAGACATTATTGTATGAGTTATATGATGAATATCTTAGAGTTTATGGTCCATCACTGAACATAGATGTTCCACAAACTCAAAATATATCTCATTCCCCATCATCCTTAGGATTTATGACTTTAGGGTATAATCTGTTATCCAAAAAAAAACAAAAAATTACAAAGTTCTTCTTCATCAAGCTTGACCACGTATTCCGAGCTTGAATCTTATCTAGTTACCTCTTTTGAGTTTATGGAAGACACTTACGTTAAAAATTTCGATATCCTATACTGGTGGAATGAGCATGAAAGTTACTTTCAATCTTGGCTATTATAGCCAAACAAATTCTTTCAACACCAATTTCTACGGTGGCTATGGAACAAGAGTTTAGCGCCGGTGGAAATATTCTAGATGCAAGACGTTCACTTTTGAGTCCAAAATCAATTGAGACACAAGCGCAAAACAGACAACAAGAAATCGATCAAGATAAACCCTTTAATTTCTTCAAAGATGACCAACTTGGAAGTGGAACGGATGATCATGGCAACGATTAGTTATGGTGCCACCTCACACCGGTACACCACGTGTTAGGATTTATGCCCTAAAACTTGTAATTTGTAAATGTTATAAATTCATTAATAAAAGAAGTAGTTATTTCATTCAATTAACATGACTCATACGTTTATATTATATGTGCTAAACATCCTGGATTGCTAGATGTAATATCAAACTGAGTATATGAATGTCATATATAACAGAATTCATTTTGAGACATGCAATCTAAAGAGTCTGTAGAAAGCAAATAAATCTGGATACTTTATTTGTGGTTAATCTACAACTGCGGTCCATTCCGTAATGTACGATGGTCTTATTATAGACTATTCATATGGTGATATGAGAATGGAGGCACCTTATATGATGTGTTCATGTAGGACTGGGCCACAATCTATATGAATTTATCACTAAGATCTGTTAGTTTAAAAGATTCATATGTCAACAAATGATGGTTGTATATGGGTGATCTAAATCATGAGTATCTTACTGACTTTTTTGAGTTAGATCATGTTTCTTGAAATACCATGGGTGAGATTGGAGTAGCATTACCGATCAATAACTTCGTATCTTGGAATCACGGTTTGGCTTATCGCTGGGAAGGTATGCACACAATAATGAAATCCACTCATTCTTGCAAAACGTAGATGAATAGTTCCCTTAAAGGTTGATTATTTGATAGTAACAAGGCTCACGGAGAATTGGATGGTCCAATTAATTATGTTACGAAAGTAACTTAAATATATTCCAGGAATTAATTAAATGATGTGATTATTTAATTAATATATTATTTAATTGATTAATTAAATTTTATAAAATAATATGATTATCTAATTGACATGTTAATAATTAAGAATTATTAATTGTTATTTGGAGGTTTAAGTTTCAAACCTTGACAAGAGCAAAAGAATAAAATAATAAGAGATTATTTTTATTTGCTTTAAAGAGGCCAAAGGTTCAAACCCTAGTGGTGACCGAATTAAAAAGGATTTAGAATCCTATTTTGACTTGGTTTACTAAACCCTAGGATCCTAGTATATAAGATATACTTATCAGGAAAAAGAAACTAACCTAAACCTAATAGAGAGAGAGAAGGGTGCGGCAACTTAGATAGAGAAAAGAAAAATAAATTATTTTTTCTATAGCTTAGCCGAATTCACAAGAGAGGACAAAGGGTTGTCTTCCGGATCTCTCAAGCCTCCATTCCACTGCTCCCGGAATCCGTGACGTGCCCACACACACAGTTGCTAGATCATGGGACATAGCTCAGAAGGCTTAATGGTGAAGGATCGAAAAGAAAACAAAGGAGTTTTCTTCGAATGTATGAAAACAAATCTCTTCCTCGTATTCGTGTATACAAAAAGGTCCAAAAGACAATAAAATTTTAAAACCTATCGATCTTAACTCTTGATTTTCTGCTACACGACTTACAACATACCCATGTCATCACCAAACCTACAATAAAAGGTAAGAGAACTACGTGGTCTTTGATTCCTCTAACAACTTTATTGTGGTAAAAATTAAGTGCAAGGCCAATTTTACATTTTTTAGTTTTATTTTAATTTATTTTTTTAATTTGTCTTATATTTATTTTATTTTAATTTCGGGTGACCTAATAAAATGTATTTACAATTTTACGTGTCTAATTATTTTTTAAATAATAATAATAAATATAAGAAAAAAAAGGAACTGAACCGTCGAAACCACCGGTTCCAAACCAAGAATCGGACCGAATCGGAACCGACGCCATGTCTAACGGCAGTACACGATCTCGTTATCTTGTACCAAGTTTCGAATGAAATAAAACTTTACGTCAATGTGCTTACCCCTACAATGTTAAAGCGTAAACCAAGTCTCCACTTTCATTTTTTTGTCCTCTACATTTCTCAATTAATTTTTTTTTCTTTTGAATTATTTATTATTTTATTAATACTTTTCTCAGGATAATATTAGGAAGTCTTTTTCTACTCAGCAACCTCTTAATTTGAATTCAAAATATTACAAGTTGAACTTTATAGATGGTCGATCTACGGTTGCGGTGGATGGGCTAGATAGAAACTGGGCCCAAGCAACCTGTTGATAAAGCCTTGTCGAACCAAGTTGTCGACTGCTCTGTAAACCTACAAAAAGAAAATAACTATGAATAATAATTGGTTGATCCTAGATTTTGGCCTTATTTTGCTTGGGCTACGAGATATTAGTTATTTCGAGTATTTTAGGGATGTAGCTGGTAAATTGAATATGAGAATGTATAAACTAAAAGATTCCAGTGGTCTGAGTTTTGATTTGGGTAGAGTTTTGGCACGCAAAATAGCTTTTAGTTGGGAGAAAATCAGAAACCCTTCTCTGTGGAGAAGGGGTTGTATTTATAGGTTCTCATAAATGGTTTCATGGAGGATTAAGTCTGGTTGATCGTGTCTGGATTTGATGGAATACTCTATCTTCAGTTCAAATCAAACTCTCTTCGATTGCTATCATATGGCAACTAAAACCAGACTTGGTCAAATGGTTATTATATCAACCACCATGTTCTTGGGTCGACTCGTTGTAATTGGGCTTGACTCGAATTATTTGCTAGATTCTTCACAGCTTCAAGGTTGGGCCTAGGGCCTATTTTTGGCTACCACAGTTTGTTCACAATCTCTAAGGAAGGATTTTCCAAATTAGAGTGTTATTTTGTCGAGTCGAACGTTGTTCATCAATATGTCAAGCGCGAACCTATATGTAGTTGGATATAACGAGTCGTATACTATAACTCTATTCACCAAGTCTTGGTATTTGCCACGATGGGATGTCGAGCGATCGTATGCTTTGGGGAATGGAAACATCAATCGATGGACTGAATTGGTTCAATTCCCTACAGTTGACGTGGCGCTTCGTTTTTGACGCACTTCTTTTAACATGTTGAATTTCAAATTAGCCTAGTAGTTACCCTAGTTAATAGGTAACCACAACGGTTGCGACATGTGGCAACCGGAGTTAAAACACAAGGTTTTTAACCAGACTTTTCCCCTTCTCCACACTTACTTGTTTTCTTAGTTTTGAAGCAAAAATACTTTTCTTCAAACTCTGCACCAAACTGGTTCATTTTTCTCATCGATCAATAAGCAAGTTTGTCTCAAAACCATTTTAAGGTAAGAACTTTACTTTCGTTTGTATTTTTTGTTTTCGCAAGACTTACTTTCATTTATCCATAGGAAACTAGTGAAGTAGGTTTAGAGATTTATTTAGAAAAATTGCTTGAGTTATTCGTTGTTCTTCGTTTTTAATGATGAAAGTCGATTCAACTCCTCGTTTTAATCTATTTTATGAGGTGAATAGTAAAAATTACGTGTTAGAGATCATTAATTAGATCATCATAAAGCCGTAGAATAAGAGTCGCTCGAGTTAGATTTATTAAGGTTTTGTTGAATCAACCTAGACTTGTAGAAATTTTCAGGATTTGATTCAGGGTCCTTTGTTCTGTGCTTGAGTCTTACGTTTCTTTGCTTGTGTCAACTTTTGGAAATGCTATGTTGAGTGAGAGAACATATTCGAATCCTTAGCTCCAATCAATTTTCTCTTTGACCTCTGGTGAATCGAAAGATAAGGTCACGAAGGGCACTGGGTCTGACTTAAGAGATGTTAAGTGACAAATTACTGTAGTTAACCCGTTAGAAGATATAAACCCAGATAGATTAGGTTTAGTAGAAAATGAAACCATATAAGATGTCGTATGCTCCAAAGGTTTACCAAAGCATATAGAGGTCGATGGTCCATCCTTTTTTGGTAGACTGTTAGGCATTCTAGGCGGAGAGAATCCGAAGAGTATATTTACTGATGACGACATGGATTACCTGAGGGTAGCGCATGGTATTCCTAAATCCTTTGAGCTACGCGCTCCAAAGAAACACGAGCGAGTGGATTGGGATATCCTGGGATGGACATGTTTCCATGACTATATCCTTCGACTAGGTTTTAATTCCCTATCCCTTCACTAGCTCGTAGGCTCTTAGTTTACTTTAATATTACCCCTAGTCAGTAGACCATCCTTCATGAGAAAAAGGAATTAAACTTTGGGTTAGCTTAGCTTCTATACACTTATTATCTGAAGTAGCATGTTCACGAGAAAGGTCGATTTGCGATATGTTTCAGGCCATGCTAACTCATCTTATCCTAGACCTTACTACTAACGATAGGAAGTGGAAGGACACTTTCTTTTTTGCAAAGGAACCTTTAATAGGTCGCAATTAGGAAAATGAGAGATACCATTAACTTCATATGTGGAGTTTAGCTGGTGAGTGTTAATTTTTAGTGTCATTCTCCTCATTTATTAACAAACCTATTTGTTCTTTTAGATAGAGTGAATGGGGAGAGTAATATAGAGTGACAGACATTGTCGAGTGTACTATCAAGGTTTTAGTGATACATGTTAAAGAAAGGAGTTTGTAAGTGTTGTTGTTGGAAGGTAATCTCAGACCCAACACTTTGTGGCTCCATTCGGCATGGAACATGCCACGACACCATATCCTTTCGTAAAGGATCTTATGTCGAATGTTTGGGTCATGAGAGGGTTTGAAATTCTATGTGGTATGAAATTTGTAACTCATATATGTGACGTCGAACGTCATTTCACAGAAAAATCGATGTCGAGTGTAAAGTTCAACATTCTTGATTCTGATGAAGCATTAATGATCTAGAAAAAAGGTCTTGAGGAAAAGGCGAGCAGATGCAATGGCTAAGAAGAAAGAGGCAGCTGACACATCTAAAGAGAAGTCGATTATGGTGGTCAACGAACCGGCCTTCGAATCTCCTTTAGTGTTGAGCCCCTAAGGAGAATGAAGAGGAGGAAGGTTGATGAGGTTGACTCTAAAGAGAAGGTCGTTAAGGCCGGATCAAAGGATCAAAGTAGCCTGATCCAAACTTGGTGCTTTTCCCTCCAAGGCTGTCGGCTTTTAAGTAGTCGACAAGCTTCTTAGAAAAGGCAGACGACCTGTTGTTCTCTATTGACAAGGAACACCTCAAGGGGATGAGGGAGAAGGAGGCGATTGACACTAGTTTACTCACCACTTTTCAAGTAAGTTGTTTCAATCTCGACAAATTTATTTAAATATGTTAAGTGTTCATGGTGTAACTATTCTTCTTATTTTACAGGCCCTACATGTGCAACTGTAGGTGAAGAAAAGGCTTATGGCTAGTTGGGAGAGGTACGTGAAGTTAAGTCTCTCAAGAAAGATCTCGACAATGTAGAAAAGGCCAAAAGAGAAGTCGATGAGAAGCCCTTGAAGGAGTTGGACAGAGCTGCCCTCTTGGAAGAGGAGTGAAAGAAAACAAATGAGGCCCTCGCTGAAAGAGACGAACAATGCACAATGTTAAGGCAGCAACTCACGACCATTGTGGTCGAAGCTATGTGTGTTGTGAGGGCTAAGTTTTTCAAGCTATATCTGGCTTGCGAGCATACGGCATGGAATCCTCAGGAGGAGATCGATGAATTGGAGGAGGCTAAGCTTTTAAAGGCTGAGGGTTCTCCAACCGTAAAGGTAGCTATAAATGTCGAAGGCGGCAGAGAGACTGACAAAGAGCCTCTAGAAGACATTCGAGACCCTAAAAATGCAACTGATGCAGGTGCTAATGTAGAGGCTCAACCAAGGCCTAGCTCTTCTAATCCAGCTTTCAACATGACCAGCCTATCTTTTTTTTTTTTTTTTTTATATCATTTAACACTGTATATATTTTTTTTGTCGAATGGGAGTACTTCTTATAATTTTCCCGTGTCAACTTGATATGTAACTAATTTATAGGTACTTTTTGATAACCTTTATGTTGATGAATGGAGGTCGACTTGAACACTTTATTTGTTGTTGACTGTCCATCTTGAATTTTTATTTTTATTCTTGTACTGTTTTTATCATTTTCTGTCAAGCGATGGTCAACTTGTATGTTAATCCGTATAAGATACTTCTTCATAAAGTAGAGGTCGTTGAGACCAGGTACTTGTAATGGATATAATTTAGAGGTCAACGGGGACCTTTGTATGGAAAGTAGAGGTCGACAAGACTAGATACTTGTAATAAATACAATTTAGAGGTCGACAGAGACTTTTTATGGAAGGTAAAGGTCGACAAGACCAATTACCTGCAATAGCTATAATTTAGACGTCGACGGAGACCTTTGTGTGGGAGGTAGAGGTCGAAAAGACCAACTACCGGTAGTTAATATAATTTAGAGGTCGACGGGGACCTTTGTACAGAAAGTAGAAATCAAGTAATAAACAGTTTTATTGAACAAAAAGTCAAACTTTATTAATAGTGTAGGGGTCGATCGACCAGTCTATAATGGTTACATGGAGATAATTTCTTTTTACACGTGTGAGGTTGACTTGACCATATGTCTTTCTTTTAACATACTATATTTGACAAATTTTCGTTTTTCCGCATATTCTTGACATTTAGGGTTTGTCCCCAGTGGTATTCCCCCAATTTCCAGTGTGCTACGTCGAATGTGGACATTAGGAATTGCAGTAGATCCTTCAAAGCAGAGTGTTTTTGTTTGTAGGGCCCTTAAAAGCAAGGCTTGAATTCCTAGTCGATGTTGGGCATGTCAAGCCTTATCGTAGGTTGAAACTCATCGAGTTCCTACAAAACATCTCATTTTTAGGTTTGTCGAATGTCGACGACTCTTAGTTTGAACTTATTGGTAATATTCGGAGTAGAATGCTTTTTCTTTTTCGATTAAATTGTTTTGAAGTGAGCTCAGCTTGTACTTAATTGCACTTAATTGCACTTAAGTCGTCATCATTGCTCTTATTTGTCGAGTTGTTAGTGCCAGATGTCTAAAATATGTATTCGATAATGAAACAAAAAAAAATGAAAAGAATGAGTTAGAAATGATACTGTTTTATATGTAGAGCGTTCCAGCAATTATGGATTTCTCGACTACCGAGGTCTCTTGATTTGTATGCTCATCGTCCCTTGTTGTCTGTTATTTGGTAAGGTCCTTCCTAGGTCGAGCCCAGCTTTCATGCTCCTTGTTCTCTAGTATTTTGGAAGAACTTCCTTAGCACCCAATCTCCGATCTTGAAGGTTATGATTCTGACATTTTTGTTGTAAAGTTGAGCTACTTGTTATTGGTAGGCTTGTACTCTCATTGCACCTCGTTCTCGACGCTCGTCGAGGTGATCGAGTTCATACAGCAGTTCTTGATTTTTCTGTTCTTACGATGGATTCTCGCTTTGAGCAGTCGTAAGTCTCATTTCAATTAGGATCATTGCTTCATAGCCATAGACAAGCGAGAATAATGTTTCCCTAGTCGAATGTCAAGCCGTAGTTCTGTACGACCAGAGTATTTCAGGTAACTTATCGGCCCAAACACCTTTCTCATTTTCTAGGCACTTTTTTAAGGTGTTGACAATTGTTTTGTTTGTCGACTCCACTTGTTCGTTAGCGTAAGGGTAGCGAGGAGTCGAAAAACTTAGTTTTATCTGGTACTTGTCGCAGAAGTTTTGGAAGTCAAATGAAATGAATTGGACGCCGTTGTCGGTTACTATTTCGTTAGGCATGTTGAACCTGCAAACTATATTTTTCCATATGAAAATTTGTACATGTGTCACGTACATGTTGGAATGCTCTTGCTTCGACCCATTTGGTAAAGTAGTCTATCAAGACGAGCATGTAGACTACTCCACCTGGGGTTGCTGGGAATTTATCTACAATATTCATTCACCATTCATAAAAAGCCAATGGACTAAAATAGAGTTCAACATACCTAGAGGAAGCTAGGATACTTGTGCAAATCTTTGACATTTATCTCAACTTCTCACGTGATTTTGGGAGTCGGATCGTATTGTGGGCTAGTAGTACCTAGCTGTGATTGCTCGATTCAATAGGCTCTTTGCCCCAGAGTGGTTTCCACATTCTTCTTGGTGGAGACTTTTTGGAACATCATATGTTTCATGGGGGTTGAGACATCTCAAGTAGGGCCCTGTAAAAGATTTTGTATACAGCTTACCATAAATAATGCAGAACTTGGCTACTTTGGCCTTTATTTTTCTTGCGTCACTTCTATCATTTGTGAAATGTACAAACGTAATTAAATTGCCTAAAGCATACCTAGAATGGGGTGAATAGGTTTTTACTCATTTTTCAATCCCTTGAAACAAACTCAAGTTTGTCCCTCAAGGTTGCTTACATTACAATATATAAACCATACATACATGTATAGACAAGATAAGCATGTGATCATTAAAGCATTGTCCATACATCAACAAGAATAAAGAGGAAGAATAACATTAAAAACTCATCAATAAAGAATATTTGTATATCATATAATATTCAATGTTGTTACAAGTATGAATCAAAATACAATTATACATAAATGAATCAATATACAATATACAAAACTACGATCTAAATGATTTGCTTACATATCACACTTAACACAATCATATTTCCAAATACATCACAAGTGAATATTGAGCAACAAAATTAAAACATACACATATACAAATATGAGAGAGAGAGAGAGAGAGAGAGAATTAACACAAGAGATTTTTTAACGTGGTAAAACCTCCAAGGAGGAAACATCCATGGGTTGAACTACAACCATTGGGAACTATATATATTGGATAATAGATTAGAAATTCCTCAAAAGTGACCAACCTATGATCTACTCTCTATTGGAGTCTATGTCTACCCAAACCCTATTGGTAGATAAGAAATCCCTCAACGATGCGAAACCACCATATATTGGAGTCCATGTCTAACCAACATTGTTGGAAGATTAGAATTTCCTTAAGAGTGCATACACATCTCATGTACCACTCCCTATTGGAGTCTATGTCTATCCAAACGCCCGGGCCTACCAATAATGTAGCTAACTCCCTATCCAAGGCACTCATGCCTCTAGAGAGCCTCCAATGCATAGCTATCCGAACCTTTCCGATCCTAGCCATGACTTCTTGCTCGGTTATCCGGACCTCTTGTCCTAACCAAGTCTTCCTTGCTCGACTATCTGGACACCTTGTCCTAGTCAAGACTTCATGCCTTTTACAAGGACTTCTCAAGTGTGATCCATGAATGCAAATGATGCAAACAAGCAATTCAACATAAAACATGTGATCAGTACATTCCATGGAAACTAGACTTAAATCATGTGAGAAAAACAAGTCAAAAATGTCTAGATACAAAACTTGAATTAAAACCTAGAGCATGTGAAAACACCTAACACCTATGGCTCCTATTTTCATTCACAAATCTAATACTTGAATAAATCATATAAATGAAGTACATATTCAAGATATTAGAAACATACACAAAAATGCTAGAAACACAAAATATGTTCAACGAATATTCTAGCTAATATTTAGAGCAAGGATATAATGAATAATCAATTAAATACTATTAGACTCTAAACACAAAATCACAAGTGCTAATCCTAGATTGTTCAATAAGAGGATCTAAGCACATGTTAAGGTTATTGACATAAAATACATCAATCAATCAACAAATAACCCTAGATATCAAACTAATCACAATACAACTCTCAAACATGTGAAAACCTAGAATCCTAAAAAACTAGTTCGCATATGTCTCTAATTAGACTTTGATTAGGTTTGATTATGAAGCTATCTTTCTCAATAGCATTCATCATACATACACATACATAAAGAAGAAGAAACCCCAAGGTAATTGAAGGTTATAAAAGAAAAAAAAAACACAAAGATAAGACAACTACCTATGATTCATGAGCTGGTTCGGTTTTGAAGGTGAAGCCACTAGAAAACGCAATCAAACAGCTACCAAACCACTTGGAAAAGGTAGAGGACTTGTTTACGAAGATTCTCAAACTTGAATAACTCAATTCCAACTTCATATGAGAAAGTTATGGTGTTTGGAAGGTGAGAAAGTTTGAGAGAAAATTCTATACTTGCATTTTCTAAGTTTTCTTCTTTTAAATGAAAATGGGAGGGAAATGAGAAACTTAAAAGAGATGAAATAGAGGGAAAGAAGTGACAAATAGGAGGCAGCCACATCACTACCCCGTGAGAGGTGTGTGAGCCTCACAGGGCAGAGGGGCTGCTGGCCCGTGAGGTTGGTTGATGGCCTATGAGGCTCACGTGCCCCTCACGGCCACCACCAAGCTTAGCCTTTAGCCAAAGCTTGCTTCCCTCGCGCTCCTCTTGCGTTCTTCGGCCGTATTCGGGCCTCTGAACTCTGTATTCGAATTCATCTTCAGATTATGAACTGTGACTCCCTCACGTACAAGGACGACTCTGAAACTTTATCAAAAAGTTAAGAATTCGACTAGGTATATGACGACGAAGACAACTCAACGAATGAGAACACAAAGTAGCGTAGCTTCCTAGTTTGGACTCAAAACCTAATAAATGAGTAACCGAAATGATCGGGACACAATAAGAAATCATATGAGATCATGTTCAAGTCCAAAGACAATAAAACATAAACAAATAAACACAAAGTCATACAAGTATGCCATTTGCTAGAGACAGTCCTAGAACATGCAATTTCACAATGTTTGTCAATTTGAAACTAATGCATGTGCATACTTTGTCAAGTATGTGAATGTGTTATATAAATGGTATACAATTATCTAGGGACACAAATTAATGCCATGTCTGTGTGTGCATATGCCTTGTAAGAGGAATGAGGTCAATTTTACCTTTGATGAGCAATGTAGCTTATTCCCCTTTCAAGACACCATCTTGTATGAATCGTGGCCAAGTTTTTCTTTGTAGCTTTGAATCACCATTTCTAAGACCACTAATGAATACAAGAAAAACATCAATTTGATATGGAATATATGCCAAGACAAACCAAAAACCTAACAACTTGGTAAGATGTCGGCTTGTAGATAGTCTATCAGAGGGGTTATCCATGTTGTCCTATGGTCAACATGTTATAGGACAACATGTGCTACTTCCTACTTGTCGCATATTGCCGGCCACCGAAGGTGTACGACAGGGATTGACTTAAGACAATTGGTCTGAATTGTCGATCCCAGACTAGCCAGTGCCTCTATGTTGGGAAAAATACACGCGGCGGAAGCGAAAAAATAGTTTAGTATAGTTTAAAATTTTTCTATATTTTGAACCTTAACCCTCTAATTAATTAACATATAATACTAAAGATATCATACATTTGTCGCGTGATTCGATTGACGTTGCGTCGATGGTAATCCACAAGATCTTCCAATCCAATCACGAACGTGAATCACCTAAGAGCGTGGTTTCTCTTCTCTTGAATTGTGTACCTGAGAATGGATTAACAAAACCTTTTCTTTTTTCGTTAGTCACAACAAGTTCCAAGAGACAACAAAGAATGTTCTGATCCCTTTTGAATTCACAATCGTTAGATTGAAAATCGCGTAAACCTTATTCGAAATTGTGCACAAAATCTTTTGATGTAAAAGTAACTAGTGCACTATCGAAATAAGAACAAACTTTTCTCTCTATTCCTCTTGGCCAAAAATAATCACACTAGTCTAAGAGATGGATTTTATTTTTCTCTAGCAAAAGAAAAAAAATCTCAAGTGCAAGACCTTAGGGTTTTCTGAATTCCTCTTGGCCATATATATTATATAGTAGCCGAATTCTTTGCTCAATATTATATATATATATATGACAAATTGTTATTCAATATAATAAATATATATATAATTGAATTCTTTTCTGCCATATATTAATACTAGTGGGGTGGGCACGTGCAATGCACGTGCCAAATCCGTAATATTGAACCTTAAATATAATATACATGCATATATATATAAATATTTAATATATATATATATTTAATATATAAATACAAACATATTTACAATCAAAAACTGTTAGCACTTCTAATGTTGCAATTGAACTTGGAGTTCAACATTACCACCTAGGCTTTAGAGGTATTTACAAACAAAAATACGCAACATTAGATGTATTTGTTTTCAGTATGTCGAACTAAGTCGAACTATGCTTTAGAGATATTTACAACAAAATATGTACGATTTAGTTTAGAGATATTTACGATAGGATTGATATAAACTTAGTTGATTTCGGAACTGTCAAAAAGTTGGATGACATTGTGTTTAACCTTTTCTTCTCCAGCATATTCTTGCTTCCAACTTTTGATGCAAATGATGTATTCTTTAGAGTTAGAAATGTCCGCTAAACTTTCAATATCAACCCATCCGTCCTAATGTAAAAAAAAATATTAATAATATAAAATAAAAATTTATAACCGTGTATTAGAGATTTTATTTGTAGTGTAGCATACCTCTGTACTGTTTTCCATTAGTTGTTTTGAAGAGCAACCTAAAACTTTTTCTGCGTTGTCTCCAAATATAGTTGCGGGTATAACTCCAGACAAATCAGTGAGATGAACTTGTACACAACATCTGTGAGATATATAAACACTATGTAAATAATGTATTAAAAATAATAAACGATAGAGAAATAATCTAGTGAAGGTAAAGCCACATTCTGCTTGATACAAAAACTACTCTAAACAGGGAATAATTGACAAAGTAAAATCAAGATTTTTTCTTCAGACAACATCATGTATATTAGTCTTCACATGAGCCTACAGTAATAATAAAAAAAAATTAAAAAAAAAAATCACAATAGACCATTTTTTCCATATTACCCTAATTGGTCTAAAAACTGAAAAAGAGGCGCTATCAACAAGATACTTGATGAATGATTTACAAATAAATCAGAAAAGAATAAAATCCAAAATATTTGTCAGAAACAAAAACTTTCCTTTAGAAACCACCAAGCATGGTAAGTAGAGAGATGGGTTACAACATAGAAACAATTTATTTCCAAGTTTCCTATAAAGTATGCGTAGCTTGCTCTTCATATTCATATTTTGGTGCACGAATATTAAGATTGATAAAATGCATAAGTGCATAAAGTCTATTATCAGAGCAGGATTTGATAGTAACAGTAAAAATAACATTTATTCGATATAAATTTAATAGATTGTATATTCACTATAAAATTAAGATATTATATATACCTTGGGATAGCTTTGACATTTTGGCTTTTGCATTGACGACGGTAAAAAGATGTATCAAAGTCGGCACCTGTTTTTTTGTAACACTTTTCACAAGCCATGTACCAAAATGTTTGATCTAGATCACTCAGAAGAATTTGTGCTTTGATCCAGTGGTTCAATTTCTGAAAGGTGCAAAATATTATTTGTTATGATGTTTGAAACTTTATTTTAAAAAAAATGGTAAACTAAAGTGGCTATTCTATGGAATCAACCGGAAAAAATAGATATATGTAATAATAAAGTAATACCATTTCAGTTGAAATTTGCAAAGTACTGATCAGAACAGTTGGCTGATTTATGGGAATTGTTGAGGCTTGTGAAGAAGTAAGACATTCCTTTTCAACAAGAGTGGATTCAAGGTAGAGTTTGTTTTCATCTCGCCTATATGATAGATAAATAAGTTTAGGGAAAGAAGTTAGATTAAAAAGAATTAATAATCATGTAGGGGATAATTGTTTAGTTAAAGAGTTTACCAAGTACGTAGAGCGTATGTTTCAGGCATATCAGGATCTATCATGATACAAGTTGATGCTTTTGTACGTAATGACAAATCTATAAGAAAATAAATTGTTATTAAGGATGATTTTAAAAATATTAGAATGATTTAATGGTTATAGTTATAAGTTATAACTTACTGTTGTAAGAGACAACTTTCAAACGCATTACAACTATGACAGGCTTTGTTGCAATATGATTTAAGATGGCAGCGCCTTCATTGTCAATGAATTTGTCTCATAAAGTTAAGAGGAGCGGTTGTTTTCTGAAAATGAGGTTCATATGAATTTATTATTTATCAGAAAAAAGATAAGTTCAAATAATATTTACTAAAGAGTGCATCAATTTTGATTTTCTACACTTACTCTTCATTGACAAGGGTTACTTCTTGAATGGAGCCTGTACCGAAAGATGTCTGTATACATCTTATTGGTTGTACATCTATTGCCAGTGCAATGATATCTGAAAAATAGTGAATATAAATGTTAAGAAATTAGAATTAGTGAAAATTGAATAATATAAGAATGAATAGGTATGTTAGAATCCTACCAACTTGATCAAAAGTATCGATGTAATTGTGTAAACGGCTGAAAGGGACAAAAGAGAATTCCGGTGTGTTTTTTGAAGTGCCTGCAATATCCTCTTTTTCAATTTCTTCAACCATTGTTCCACCATCAATAATCCATTGATATTCATTATTCACAACTCTATGATCTGGCAAGATAGGTCTAACATTTGCATTTGTGATGTGATACTTCTTGAATACTGTTAAAGTGTCCTCAAATGCACGTATGTTTTTGTCAAAGATGGTAGCCTGAATTCTTGTTCCCTGAAAAAAAAAAATGAAATATTAAAATACATTTTCAAGTAAAGCAAAAAATATCTAGTGAAAATCATGAAAACCCTATTCTATAAACACATTTTAAAAGTCTATGTACGCCCACTCAATCAAAAAGATTCTAATCAACAAAATTAATGATATCGAAATTCGACAACCTTATAAACCATATGATGAAATAACTTTAAGCAAGCAAGCAAGCAAAGTATTGACTGAAATTTTTTCTCTTCATACACATTACGATTCCAAAATCTTCAACTCAATAAACCAAAAACAATTCAAAGTAAGAAAACCCCACAAAAAAATAAATTCATTTCAATCACTAATAGCAAGAAACAAAATGAAAGCCAAAGTCAACTAATTGAACAAAATTAATAAAATTAACTAAAAACTGATAGAACATTACAAAACAAAAAAAAAAAAATCCAAAATCACCAAAAACACAAAAATTTCAGCACCCGCATTCTCTTACATTCTTAATCACCAAATTAAAGAAATAAAACAAACAAATTCAATCAATTCACAACAACCCACAAAACAAAAAAAAAAACAAAAAAAAAAAAAATCTCAACTTTCTAAATTTTGATACATTTTATAAGATAATTAATCAGACTCAGATGCAAAAACTTTACCTTTTTGTAGAAGTTGAATGTCTTTGAGGAAAATCTAACGAATCTAATGTATTTACAAATATCGAGAGAAATTCGAGTACGAAAACAGAGAAATTCTAGTGGGTCAATTTTATTTATATAGGAATGGGAGCATAGGATAAGAAGTGGTATATTTTAATCATTTTGCAAGAAAGTAAATGCTAAAGTGACTATCTAGTATTGGTGGTTATTAGCCATATAGATGCTAATGAACGAGCAATAAATTATCGAATATGTGCGACATACCTGGGTATCAACCAATATGAGATGCTGATATCTGGAAGAATTTCGTCGCGCATTTCTTGGCATACTCTTTTCAGCTACTAATATTGTTGCTGTCCATTTTTTAGTTGCTGGATGTATGTCCTGTATGAACTTTGTTTGAGTGGACATATTTAATACCTATATAGAGATAGTAAATAAAAAAAAAATTATTATAATCAGAAAATTTAAATAGTATAAAATTGTTGAAAAAGGTAAAAATGGATCAAATAAGTAGTACCAATTGAAAAGAGAAGGGTAAACGTCCGTGCGCACTCAACTATGTGTTATTAATATATATTATTCATGTGAAATTATTATGGATGAATCATATCAATATTTTGGTAGAATGTGATGTTTTTGCTTTAAACAAAGCAATATTAAATGAGTGGCACCAATTGAGAAGAGAATGCTAAACATTTATGCACATTCAACTGCGTATTAATTAATTTGATTGTGATCTGCTTAAGTTTAATAGATCATGGTAAACAATGTTCTTAGTGTTTTTGTAGTCAAGTAGATCATTATGAGTAGGTCGTATCAACATTTTGATAGATTGCGATGTTTTTGCTCTAGACAAAGCAACATATAGTTGACCATGGGAGAATACAGGTTCAGGTAAATATATTCCAATGTAGTCTAAAGTTTGACCTTGAGCTTTGTTTATTGTCATAGCAAAACTTAGTTTTACAGGAAATTGAGTTCTTTTGAACGGAAATCCATTTTTTTCGCCTTTAATAGGAATAAATGGAATTCTTGGTAAAAAAAACTCTTTTTCCTCTATAATGACCACTGACTATTTGTGCGTCAATTAAGTTTGGGCTAAATCTACAACAAATTAGTCTTGTACCATTACATAATCCTTCAAAAGGATTAATATTTCTTAGTAATATTATCGGACAATTTTCTTTAAGCACTAATTGATGAGGAGGAAATCCACTTGGTGTGAAACTATTTTAAAAGTCTTCTTGAATGGTTTGTTCGTTTTTATCTATAGTTTCATCAAAGATGTAATATGTGATAGCATCACCAGGAAATTGTTCAATTAGTAGGCTATTGATATCATCAACATAATCATTTTTTGGAGTTAAGATTGCTCGGTTAGTCATTGTATCTATGTTTTCAAAGTAATCATTTAAGTTTGGAAATACAGAATCTATTAAAGCTTTTAACGATATATTATCTTCTTTATACGGAATAATCATAGAAGCAGGAATTTTTATTTTTTCAGCATCAATGGTCGGTTCTTTTCCATCACCAACGTGTAATAAAAAATCGCTGAAATGTGGGTCAAATCTAGCACGCATATTTTCAATTAATGAAATTTTTGTAAGTAGCGGCCATAAGTATGATTTGACAATACTGGCATCAATCATTTCTTCTTTCCTGGCTTTTTGAACAACTGGCAAAACTTGTCTGAAATCACCATCAAAAACAACGACTTTACCACCAAAAAGTTGCTTAGAATCATTGATATCTTGTAACATTCCATCTAAGGCTTCTATTGCTAGTCGATGAGACATAGGTGCTTCATCCCAAATTATTAACTTAGCATGTTGTAACAATTTTGCCAAACTAGATTGTTTACTAACACTACATGCCATATTTTTTTCAACATTAAGAGGAATCTTAAATCTAGAATGCGCTGTTCGACCTCCAGGTAACACAGATGCAGCCACACCAGATGATGCTGTAGCAATCATACCTTTAGATCTAAGTGTTGCAAGAATAGCTTTATATAAATATGTTTTTCCTGTTCCTACTGACCCATCAATAAAAAAAGATGTTGATTGCTGCATGAAAACTTTCTCTAATATTCTATCATATGCATACTTCTGTTTAGAGGTCAATGATAGTTTCAAGGAAAGATCAGATACAGAAACAGTTATACCTAGTTCATCATTTATTTCCTTTATGCATCGTTCATCTTCGTTTAATATAATGTCATAGTCAACTAAGTGATAATCATTGATGTTATTGCCCATTGATTCAACAACAAAGTGAATATGCTCTAATACTTTTAAACGTGCATTAGAAAAATTAAAACCAGAACGATGATAATCTTCAGACATTGAGACCTCAAATTTCTCCCATAGGTTTCTAGGATTAGCAGGCCTACAATAGACCAAGAGAGTGGCAAACAACCGTCGAAGAGTATAAGGCATTTGGTATATGCTAGCCTCTTGTAAACATTCTTCAAAGGTATTATCTGAATCTAATAGTTCATACAAGCAAGCTGACTCACGAAATGATTCAACTTTTATATTATTGAAAAATTTTAAATCATCGAATGATGTTGCACCTTTAATGTGATTTAGTAACAACCTTAAATAATATCTTTCGCCTTCTGTTGGGTGTGCAGTCACAATTCTACCAATCACATTACCTTTCTTTCTTGCTGTCCAAACTTTTTTTTTTTATCCCAAACAAAATGTTGAGGAATGTTTTTATATAATAATGTTTGAGCTTGCTTGTTAAACTTGTTTAATCTGAAAAATTCAGTTAACATAGTCCTAGATGATAAGTCTGATCTTAGTACATTTGAAAGTTTATCTGATTTTTTAAAGGTAACTAATTGTTTATCTTCTAGATGTAATTGCAATGAATACACTGTCGGATGTATTTCATTTAGAATAAAACCATAGATTCTCCACATGGCCTCCGGAGGAGAAATCCATCTTGTAGATTGAAAGTTGTCTATTTCATCAACTTTGTTATGTTCATTAGTAACACTTATGTTAAAGGCTAAACGATAATGACCTTTATATATATATATATATATATTTATATAAATATTTTACTGCCTTTATAGTAGAACATATTTCAACGTTGATATGACAATCAAATTTTGCTATCAAATACGAATTGTATGGGACAATCCAACGATTATCTAAAGTTGCTCCTCTTACTGCTATCTTTTTTCCATCATCACGACGCCTATATTTGGGGTACGAATTTTTTCCATAGGTTGTGTTGGAGGAGAATGTTTGAGGATAATGATTCTACAATTTCCTTGTTTTGTCATACAAACATTAGTTGGATTTAAATTGCCACAAGGGCCATGTATCATATGTTTAATTACTACTCTATATAAATACTCATTTTCATTTTTATCTGGGATTTCAGCTGAAACAAATCTATCAAAACTTTCAGGTGCATGGATTTTCGAATTTGGTTTAAGGATTATCAAAAAATGAGCATGAGGTAAACCTCTTTTTTGAAATTCAACCACGTATACGTACGCAGCTACTACCCCGAAAATCTCTTTTTTGAATAAATCATGTTTCAACTCTTCTAACTTCACCTTAAATACACGTGTAATTAAATCAGGCCTATTTTGTACCTCGTCATTCACCCATAATTCTTGCTTTAGTTCAGGCCAATTAGGGTTACATGTCATTGTAAGGAAAATGTCTGGTTTTCTAAATCGTTGAACCAATGCCATTGCATCCTATATCTCTTTTTCATATCTCTAGGTCCTCCAATAAAAGATGATGGCAAAATAACTCGATGACCAACTCTAGATCCTCGATCTTCACCTACTTCAATACTATCGATAATTCCTTGATAAAGTTCATCACGAATAACATATTGTTGATTTCTAAAATAATATAATCTAGATGTTTCAAGTTTGACATACATATCAACAACATATTGTTGTAGCAATCGTCCTGCATGCAACAATATTGATGTTTCGGTAGATCTAATTTGTAATTTATAACAATAATACTCTCGACATGAAACTTCATTTTTTGTTTGTTTTTTTTTTACCTTCATTTTCTAATAGTTCTGTTGGAGAGGCTACTCGATCAAGATCATTTAAGCTTTCACCAGGGCAATGGGTTCTTTTGTTTTTTTTTCGAACTCTTTGAATTCCTCGATGCCAACCACTTTCACCGCGTGGAAACAACAAAGGATATTGTAAAGGGTCATAACAACCAAAATAATATTCTACTTTGTGTGAAAAACCTGTATGACCATAAACGACAATGTCGCGACTCCTACGTTCACTTGAGGACTCATCATCCACCCACACAGCTGCAACTTGAGAAACTGAGGGAGAATTATAAAGTCTTTGATCAAGCTCAACATCTGATCGAATAAGAATTTTATAGTTCTCTAGATCAGAGACACCTCTAAGGTTTCTAAAGAAACGATAGTATGGATTTATATGTAGTATATCAATTATTTTATGTATAGTAAGCAAACTCATCTTTGTTGAACTTTGCATTCGATGTTCTAATTCATGCTCTGTGTCATAAAAATAGAGTTGTAAGTACGATAGTTTATTGTCTGATGGTAACATTTCGTTGATAAAATGATAAACTTGTCCTTGCACACGAAATGTATATATACCCTTATTCCTTTTACATAAGTTCTTATCATACTTCACTCCAAAAGAAGTGAATGCAAAAGTGTTATTATAAGTGCGAATATATTTGCGAAACTCTAGAGATTCATTTGAGCTAGAAGTAAAGAGATCAAAAAGGCTCTGAGGTGCATCATTTGATATTATTGAAATGTCTCCATCAGCACAACAAAAACCTTTAGATTCTCTATAAAAGCGTTTTGCATGACAGTGTTTACACGAGAGTTCTATTGGCAGCATATGTGGCTCACAAGCAATATCATCTAGAATAGATGTCATTATATTTTTTCTTCTAGGCACATGTAAATGTGTCTTATGTTGTACTTCACAATTTCTTGGTTCGATTGATGTGGATCCTAAAAGGAAATCAGTAGTTGTGTCAATTTTTTTTTTTGCTATAAAATAAATAATAATTTCAATTTGCTAAAATGAAATAATTTTCTCACCGATTTCGAAAGTACTTGAGATGTGAGATTCTTTATTTTTATCAATTGATGATTATGGCTCGAGTTGATGATATGATGTTCCTAAAATATTCAGTTGAGCCATTTAATAAAGACATTGTATAAAAGATTAATGATATTCAATAATTATCAATTCTATGGAATTACTATTATCAATGTAACCATTATAAGTTTTTTCGAAACAAACCTATTTGTTGTTCCGTTTGTTTTTCTAATGAATTTTTTTGTTTGTATGCTTCACGTCGTTTCTTATTGATTTCTTGTTTTTCATCTTCTAGAAAATTTGAGTACCATCTCTTTCTGGGACAGTTTTTTGCTCCCGTTGTCTGATTTTTTAGTTCCATTATATGGAACAACCTAAATTCAAATAGTACTAACAAATAAAGATAATTATAAAATAAAACATATGAACAATAAAAACATAATTTAATACTGATATATATATATATATATATTTAAATCACATAGAAGAAAACGACATATTATGAATTTAGTTACAAAAAATAGTAAAAGTATGGTGGGATAGATAACTTACCTCTTATAGTGTTTACAATTTCTTGTCAAAGGCAACAACACTTATTTTACCTGTAAATAAAAAACACATTAAATAGTGTCAAAAAGCAATTACATAGCATTGTAATAAAGCCTTAAATAATCTCAAAATAATTTAGTTTAGGGTATTGACCATCTAGCTAATCCAAAAACTATGACTAATAAAGAAAATACAATACAAACTTCACAAGAAAAACAAGTTTGAAAAACAATTAGCCTTGTTAAGAAAGTTTCTGAATATATATAATTGCTAAAAATACATTTTCTCTCTATTCACAATCAGCAGTAACAAAAAATTGAAGATTTTCTCTAAATAAATATAATAACACGATATTTAAAGTTAATAATTTTTTTCCAAAAAATAAAAACAAAAAATAAATAAAAGCAACCTAAACCTAACTATATATATACATAAAGTTTCAAGTAGGGGTGGGCATGAGTTGGTTTGGGTTGGGTTTGACGATATCCAAAGCAAAATATTATTTAATCGGGTTATTTTTACAACCCAAACCAAACTAATTATAATGTTAAACCAAACCAAACCAAACCAAACTAATAAAAGTTGGTTTGGTTCGGCATAGTTTGGCGGTTTAAGAAAATAATTATATTAATTTTTTATTTGAACAAATATAATAATATCAATACAAGTAGTTAAACTCATTATCAATAAGATAAATAATAATATTAAATTTAACCAAAGTGTGTAACAATAATAGTTTAAAAAAATCCTCAAGTGTAGAACACATAAAACTTATTAAAAAAAAAAAAAAAAACTGTATTGCTTAATGTGTTTTTGTATGAAACAATAAAAAAATAGTTACTTATTCTCAATAAATTTGTTTAGTGCCAACAATTTCGGATGAGATGAAATAATTTAAGAATAAATAGAGACCAGTAACCTTGGAAATAAATATAATATAAAATTAGGCTATCTTTTTTTTTTTTAATATGATAATTTAATTAATATATATATATATATATTAATATATATAAATATATATAAGTATGTAATGGTTTGAGTTAGGTTTCGTAGGTTAATAAAACACAACCCACAAACCAACCCAAACCATTCGGGATACTAAAAAATAACTCAAATCGGTTTTTTTCTTTAACAAAACCAAACCAACCCACTTAAATTGGTTTAGTTTGGGCAGATTGATCGGTTTGGCAATTTGGGTGCCCACCCCTAGTTTCAAGTGAGGTCTCCTAGATGAAGAGATCACTCCAGAATTTGGTCTAGAGCAAAAAAATTAGGTTTTACAAAATGTACATTTTAAATTATTATTTCTTATGATTATTTTAAATTTTTTTATAAAAATTAGTCAATTTCGATGTGAATAATTAAAATTTAAGAATTTCGTTGACTCTTGAAAATTAATTCAACCTGAAAAGCTACTACATATATTTAAAAGTATTTTCATTTTTATTAAACTTTTTTTTTTTCAAATACTTAAAAATACTTGTTATTTTATATAAGAAATACTTGTTATCTAATTATTTTTTTTAAAAACGGTTTTATTATTTATTTAGTATTTAATTATTAATATAGAAATTAGTTGAAGAAATGTTTGTAATATTTTTTTATATTCGTAAGAAGTGTTGTTACAGACTATATAATGGAAGATGTAAAACAACAATAGGACTCTTGGGAAAGTATTCTCTACGATTGATACATACTAACTAATATAGGCGGTAGGCTCACTGGGAAGGATTTCCTACAGCACATATACACTACTTATAATAGACTCTGAAGTCTTAAAGCAACATTTAAAACAGTGCCGTTTAATTGAATCTAAAAAAATCCTAAATACTACTCTAAACGACTTGCCGTTTAGAGATAAGAAGACTATATAAATTTGCTTCTTTTCACACACAAACCCTAACGCATAATATCTTCTCTTTCTTCAATCACCCATTTCATACCCTCTGATATCTATCTACTTTCTTACCAAAACAACACCTAAATCCATGGCCAATTCCCCTTAAATCGTAAGCTAACAAAGTCTTAACCAAACAAATCTCCAAACTCTCCCTGCTAAACCAATCCATTCTTCTCTTCTTCAGATTCTATCTCTGGTTTGGATCTTTAGATTTCTCCTTCACATATTTTAATTTTAATTTTCTTCTCTTGTTCGGTTTTTGATTGCATGTTTTATTTCTTGTTTTTAGGTTATTTTTGTGGTGCTTGCATGTGGGTTTTTTTTTCTTTTATTTTATTTCATTCACATCTGTTAACTGTTATTTTTTTTTCTGTGTTTCAAAATTAGAATTTTGATATCAAGATTTTTTTTTTTTAATTATATATGGACTTCAAGTTTAATTTTTTCATTATTTTCGTTTGTTCTTTTCAATTTAGATCCATGTAGTAGCATCAATCTACTAGTTTATTTACCTTTTCTTTTGTAGATCTCTGTTCTTATGTTATATAAAAAGAAGATGAATTAAATCAAACAAACAAAATAAAAGAAAATTAAATGTTTGTAATTTATCTCTCTTTGTATCTGTATAATGCTACTACTACTACATCATTAACAGGGCACAGTTTGTGCTGTCTGATTATTAATTTTAATTGGAGGTCCACGGTGGTGGTAGGTGGTGGACAATGATCGATGGCAGTTTTGATACCTTAAAAAATAGAATGATGGGTCTATTAGTTTTTTTAAAATTTGATTTCTGGAGATGATAATGTAGCAATTGGCGTCTGCTGTTCAGATTTCTATTTTATTTCTCCTTTCAAGTTTTGAATTTTGTTTTCAAGATATTTTTTTTCCCTTTTAATTAATTCTTATCAAACGAATTAACTTATATTTTGATATAATTTGGTTTGTTGTGTCACAAATTGGTTATTTTGGAACTGCTTTTTTATATGATTGTTTTTAGGTTCATATTTTATTGATGTGTTCTGTTTCTTCTATCTGTTTGAAGTTTGAGTTTTAGGCTTTTATTTTCTCTTGTTATGGTTTATTTTTTGTTTCTTAGGATTTCTCTTATCATCCTATTGTGATTTTAAATTCAACAAACCCAGTAAAAAATCAATCATATTCAACCATCATCATCACAACTACAAAACCTTTATATAGCAATATCAATAACCTTTAAAGCAATAAAATCAGAAATCCACAAACCTACATGTGATGCCTTTAGATCCCGCAGTAAGAAGTCTTTTTTTCCTTTTCTTTTTTCTTTTTTTTTACAGACCTACTCTTCTCTTACCTCAATCCCCTTTCTTATCTTTTCATTTATCCTTATTTCCCCACCGCTTCCAAACCTAGCATAGCCTAGCCTAGGTTTGCCACCTTCAATCCCAATTAATGTAAGAATAACACGTTAAAAGGGCGAAAAAAAGAAAAGGATAAAAGGGGAAATAAATAAATTGGAAAAAAAGGACACAGCAGGGATAAAAAGGGAATTCATCGGTGTAATTCACAAAAGGAGAAGAAAAGGACACAAAAGGAAATAAGACTAAAGTGCAAACGAAAAACTACCCTTTCAAAAGTTATAGCCTCTTTTATATATATAGGATATATACATGCGTGAATGCTGCTGGCCATATATGTAATATATATCTGTGCCGCATTCTTTGTTCAATAATATATACATATCTGACATGAATTCTTCTTGCTTTATATGTAATATATATCTATGCCGCATTATATACATATATGACATGAATTCTACTTTTATATATATATATCATATATATCTCGGCATTAACTTGCCATATATATTATATATTTGTATAGCAATCCGAATTCAATTTGTCATGTATATAATATTTAAACCCTAATCCAACTTTTTAGTATATTTGTGACTATATAAAAGACTTTATAATTTGACTAGATAAATAAATCCCTTATTTATCTACTTACCAAATAAAGTCTTTTATATTTAATATACTACTACCAATAGTATAACACTAAGAAACATATTTCCTAGTTAGAAAAAGATTTTGATTCTTAATTAAATAATTAATCAATCAATTAATTAATTTCCATTTAATCAAATAATAAAATAAAAGAATATATTTAGACTATTATATAAGCCTTGCCGCCCATACACTAAGATAGGCCCATATATTATTTTTCCATTTTATTAAATCCATTGGACCTTTAATTAAAAAGTCCACGTGTGAACTAGGCTTATTCTTACTAAAAGAAAATAGTCCACATGCCTTAATAAAATTCTAGATGGACCCATAATTAGTCCGATAGAATATATCAAGTGATTCATGCAAGTTTGTGTGGATTGAGGATCTTGACAGACCTATCTAAATTTAAGCTTCAATAGACATAACCCAATCACAATCAACAAATGATTCACTTGGGTTCAATCTATTAATTTTAGTTCATTCCACTAAAGAACTAAAATTGCACTCTTAAATAAAGATGGAATAAGTAAATGATTCTCATTCATACCCTAGACAATCTTATAGGAGATAGTGAATCCTCGTGAAGAATATTAGTAATCGCCAAGAGCTCATAAACCGTCTGTAGCTCTCCAAGTTACCATATTTACTCATATGACTACACTTTGAACTTGGATATATATTATGACTTGTCCAGAAGTCATCTTTCAATAGTCACTATTGAAAACTCAACGTTAAGACTTAATATCCAAAACCTCAAAACATCCATATGATGATATTCTACTCACATTTAATAAATGGAGCCACGATGTCCATATCTATAAATGAAGTCCTCTATCGATTAGCAAATGAATATCATCAAACTATCGAGGATAAACTATGCTATATAATCGTACTCATTGATAGCTCAAATGATAACACTTGTAACCATAAGTCCATCATTTATCTCAGGATTAAGATAGACTATCCGATTGTCCTGATAATGAAAAGACTTTTATCTATTGACGGTTCTAGATAAAGTATTTCATTGTGATGCAGTTCAATGCACCCAGTGCACTAGATTCTTTTACTCGAAGACCCTTCGATGATTTTAGACTCATCATAACACATTTGATCCCACTCAAATGCTAGCAAAAGAATTCTATAACTTTAACAAGATAAGGGTGCCCAACCTTTAACTTAAGTTGTGAACGTTATTCAAGACTAACTAAAGAATTGTGTCTACCTCATACATATCCAGATGTACGAACAATTCTTTTTTTCTCATAATATTTTGACCTTATGATTATTTACTTTGACAATTATAATTATAAATGCTATAAGATTTGGTTAAAACAGAAATCACTTTACTAATATGATAAGATTGTCAAATACAATATAATACTCTTGCTATTGAGCATAATCCTAACAGTTTGCTTGAGTATCTTTTTATCTTGGTACTTGCAAAAGTGAAAACTCTCCAAACAATGACTGTAACTAGAGATTCACATTTGGGGAATGAGGATGGATATAAGTCCCCCCTATCCCCACTTCCTAGACCCTTCCCCCATCCCATCCCTACCCCCCCCCCCCCCCCCCCCCCCTCTCTCCATTTCCCCATTTGGGGAAAATGGGGATGGGGAATTTTAGGGGGAGGTATCCATCCTCAACCCTAGTTCCCCATTTTCCCTGTTTTTCCCCGTTTCCCCATTTCCCCCAATCCCTCATTTCTCATTTCCTCATTTGACTAAAAATTACAAATTAAACTAAAAAAACAAACATTCCATTACAAATACAAAATAATATCCATTAGTGCATTACAAATACAAAATAAAGTGTTTCAAATAATTCAAAGTTTCAAACTAAGCCAGCTTCATATGTGATGTAACACAAACAGTTATATATATATATAAATAAAATAAATAAAAACTTCACATAACAGATTAACAGCCAATTCATTGCTCAGTACTTTAAAAAATCTCCACCCAATTCACTTTGAAGCCTACAATACAAGAAGATGATTATATATTATATATAAAAAAAAATACATATATATTATAATTATATTTATATATGTTTGGGGAAAATGGGGATGGGGAGGGGTCCCTCCATCCCCATCTCCACACCCCCCCCCCCCCCCCTCCCCCCCACCCCCACAAAAAAAAAATAATAAATAAATAAAATCTCCAAATGGGGGTGGGGACGCGGGGAAATGGGGATCCGGGGGAAAATATGCAACTCTAGCCAAATATGCAGTTATTCTTTTATCTTTTGTTTCGTAAGTTCCGTTCATTTGTCGCACGACTAGCTGTGAGTCGCTTTGTACTTGTATTTTCCTTATTCCCATATTTTTTGCCAAATTGAGATCGGTAATTAATGCCTAGTATTTCGTTATTGGTCACGCAAAACTCATTGTGGACTGGCTGTTCTAAGGTTTCTCCTTTTGGGGATTTAAGTACAAGTCCGAGTCCACTTCCTTTTAAGTTGCTTGACCAGCTGATAGACAAGGTCTAGGTCTTAGTTGTAGGGCTCTCTGTGAGCAATAGCATTTCCTGTTCAACCTGCAAATATTCGTTAAGGGTGAAACCATAATAAAGTCAGCAAATACATGGGATTTCATTATCGTTCATTGCAAGAATGTGATGTTGTGCTCGCTAAGTTCGACCGCCCATTTAGTTAGTCAACATGAGAGTTAAGGTTTATGTAGTACGTTCTTAAGCAGGAAGGTCATCAGTACTATGATTGGGTGGCATTGGAAATACAGTCTCAACATTCGAGCGGTGATCATAACGATTTATACACCTTTTGAGGTCCACATTTCCTATCGATTGCTTTTGTTTTTGAGCATTTTTTTGAATATAATATTTGTTGTAAGCCTTGTGCATGTTCATTTTGTTTTAGGGAAGTCATCGTGCGGAAATGGGGTGTTTCCGGGCTGAAATGCGATCTTGGTAGGCAAAATGAGATTTACATGGTACAACTCATCAAAGCGTACTGCGGCAGTGCAAATCATGAACCTCAGAAGTTGGTAGAAGACCTCTGTTGGTGTCTCTATCGAAGCAAACCGCGAAAAGAGCCGCGAAAAACAAGGGCAGCTTATCTGCCAAATTTCGCGGTACGTAAGGTGAGCTTTTCCAGTTGATTGTACCTGGTTTCTATGTCAAGTAAGGCTTTACTCATGTAGTACACTAGATTTTGTGAGCCTTCATCTTCTCTGATTAGTACGACACTCACTAATGTGTCGGATACTGCCAAGTATTAGTATAGTGTTTATTTATCTTTAGGCTTCGACAATAATGGGAGTGAAGCCAAATATTCTTTTAGGTCCTATAAGGCTTTCTTGCATTATTCATTTCATTCGAAAGTTATGTTCTTTCGCAAGGTTTTGAAAAAGGGCTGGTAGCATTCGAACGACTTGAAGATGAATCGATTCATGGCTGCCACTCTTCCTGTGAGTTTTTATACATCTTTGATGCATTTTGGGAATGTTATTCCTCCGATAGACCTGATTTGGTCAAGGTTTGCTTCGATCCCTCTTCAGGTCACCAGATAACACAGAAATTTTCCACACAACGCACCAAAAGAGCATTTAGTGGGGTTTAGTTTCATACTGTATTTGTAGAGCACGTCAAACGACTGTTTCAAGTGATCTATGTGTTGTCAATGAGCGATTTGACCACCATGTCATCGATGTAGACCTCCATCGTCTATATGAGCATCTCAGCGAATATTTTGTTAACTAGTCACCGGTAGGTCACACCTGCATTTTTCAAACCAAACAGCATTACTTTGTAATAGAAAATACATCGTTAGGTGATAAAAGCAGTCTTTTCCTAGTCATTTGGATGTATCAGGATCTGATTGTATACGGAGAAGTCATCCATGAAGCTGAATAGTTTATCCTGCTATAGTGTTGACCAACATGTCAATGTGTGGCAGGGGAAAAGGATCTTTTGGGCACACCTTTTTAAGATATGTTAATTGATGCAGACATGCCATTTTCCATTTGTCTTCTTCACGACAACGACATTTGCTATCCAGTCAGGATATTTGACTTTTCAGATCGACCCGATGTCGATCAATTTTTGCACCTTTTCATTGATCACTTTGTTTCACTCTAGTATGAATTTACTCCTTTTCTATTTTACTGGTGGATGATTGGGATTTACCTCCAAATGATCAAGCAAAACTCTCGTGATGTTCCTTCAAGAAGTCAATCGGCTGTTTCCAAATTTCATCGGGTAGCCTTAAACCAATAAGTACCTTATGTTCCGAATGATCTTGGTGGATTGACACTTCATCGAGCTATTCCATCTTTAGGTTGTCTAGGGTTGGTTCAAGCGCAGGTTCTTGTAATTGCTACAATAGCTCTTTCTTCTTCATCATGGCATTCTGGTGGCATTCTCTTTCTGCTATTTGCTCGCCCTTGATCTCTTGAACTCCCCACTTAGTGGGAAACCGAATTAGCTGATGGTAGGTCGATGGAACTGCCTTCATTTCGTGTATCCAGGGCCTCCCTAAGATGGCATTGTACGAAGAGGGGATGTTGAGCACCAAAAGGTTGATGTAGAAGTTCACTCCATTAGCATAAAATGGCTGCACGATTTCACCTAGAGTGCTTTTTTACTTATCGTTGAATTCGATCAATAGCTTATTTTGGAATCTTCGACTTGCATTTCTCTGAGAGCACTGTAAAATAAAATATTGGTTGAACCGCCGTTGTCAATCAAAATTATTTGCAATGAAATAACTAAAGCGTCATGATGAGGAGTGAACAAATCTGATTTGTCAATGGCTTTCAAGGTGATAGTCTCGTCAATCTTCGACTCATGTTATCCACTGGGTTGGATTTCTTAGTTTCGATTCACCTGGAATAAAATTAATGACACATTTGTGTCGAGGAGCTTCTTGTGGCGTTTCCTCTTGACAGGTTTGTTGCTTCTTGTCGCGTCGAGCAAGCATCTCTTTTCCTTTGTCAGTTAGAAATTCTAGTTGATGTCCTCGCTTTAAGAGTTTGGCTACTTCTAGTTTGAGTGTGATGCAGTCTTCTGTTCAATGATTGTGATCTCCATGGAACTCGCATCGAAACCTGGTGTTTCGATGTCTAGGGGAGCGTTCATCTTCTTTGGCCATTTGACTATGTTTCCCATTTCCTTCATAATTGCTACGAGATAGACAAGTTCGATGCTGAGGTTGTACTTTGGGATTGGAATACGTGATCGACCTGTATGACTGCCTGTCGTCTGGTCCATTGTAATGGGATTAACTGCCATAGTTGTCGTATTTGATGTAGTTGTTCGCTCGTACAACATTGTTCGCATCATCCTCCTTCCATTTATTCTAAGCCCATGCTTTTACCATCATGTATTCCATTGTCTTGCACGCGTACTTGGTGAGCTCTTTGTAGAGATCGGAGTCGAACCTGAGCCCTTTCCTGAATGCAAAAATGGTGGTCGCCTGGTTACAGTGCGGGATCTACACCTTCTCCTTGTTGAAGCGTCTGACAAGACTCCTCAGGTTTTTGCCGCGTCTCTAGGATATGGTGTATAGGTCGTCCGACTTTTTTCTAGCTTTCGACTGCTCGTGAATTGCTCCATGAACGTATCCATAAGTTGCATAAAATAAGTTATTAAATTATTGGGTAAGTTAGTGTACCATTGTAGAACGAGACCATTGAGGCTAAATCTGAACGCTTTACACATGCATGCTTCTTTGAGGTCGCGTGGGATCGTTAAGGTGTACATGTGCTATTTGTATTATACGATATGGTCATCCGAATCTGTTGTGCCATTAAACTGCTTCATATTTAGGAAATTGAATTCCTAGACATCTCGACCAATGCGATTGCATCAACGAACAAAGAGTCCACAAAGTTGTTTGATGTGCTCTTCTTGATAGGGGTTGGGACTCCTGGAATTCATTGTATGAGAGCTTCCATTTCTGCAAACCTACAAGAAGGTTCTAGGTCAGTAAAAATATGTAGACCTGGATTAGATTTTACCAGTTTAGGAGTCGACTGAAGGAACATAGGGGTCCTAAAGGCATTCTCCAGTTACGGGACACCATTCTGGTTTGGTTCTTATGGTGTTCCCTAAAGGTGTTCAACATGTTGACTGGATTTGTTTTAGGTTAGACTGTCTAGGTTGCTACTTAGGGATTTGTTCCTTCGCCAACATTCATTTGCTCCGACGTTTGGCAATCTATTGCTAGCACTACTAGAGCCATCATGTCAACATCTTGCCTAGTGTCGACCACTTGGACCGGATGTGTTGGTGGCACGTTGTTAGGCACACCCTTAAGTATAGCTCATAATTCTGTGTTACCAGTTTGAATCACGGCGTTTTCTACCTCGAGCTCTCGTAACTTCTCGACGTTTGTCGTTATCTGAGCAGTTAGCGTGGCAATCTGCTCGTTGACATATGATGGATTTCTGTCTCCTAACATCTTGAGATAGTCATCTTGATTTGATTGGCTCGTGATAAAGTTACAAAGGGCCCCACGGTGGGTGCCAAACTGTAGATAGTTGATCTATGGTTGAGGTGGACTGGGCTAGATGGGAACTGGGCCTAACCAATATATTGTTAGAACCTTGTCGAACCAAGTTGTCAACTGCTTTGTTAACCAGCAAAAAAGAAAAGAACTATGAACAATAATTTGTTGATCCTTGATTTTGGTCTTATTTTGCTTGGGCTGAGCAAGATATTGGTTATTTTGAGGATTTTAGGGATTTTAAGGATGTAGCTGATGAATTGAATATGAAGAACATATAAAATAAAAGATTCCAGTGGTCTGAGTTTTGATTTAGGAAGAGTTTTGGCACGCAAAATAGCTTTTAGTTGGGAGAAAAATCAGAATCTCTTCTCTGTGGAGAACGAGTTGTATTTATAGGTTCTCATAGATGGTTTCATAGAGGATCAAGTCTAGTTGATCGTGTCCGGATTTGATGGGACACTTGAGTTCAAATCAAACTCTCTTCAGTTGCTATCAGTTAGCAACTGAAACCAGACTTGGTCAAATGGTTGTTATATAAACCACCAAGTTCTTGGGTTGACCCGTTGTAATTAGGCTTGACCCGAATTATTTGCTGGATTTTTCACGGGCTTTAAGGTTGGGCCTAGCCGCCTAGGGCCCATTTTTGGCTACCACAAACTTTACATACTGATTATAGATTAAACTTTACACACCAATATTGAAGCAAACTTTGTATGCCATTATTAAAACTACCTTTACAATCTAATATATTTGCAAACTTTACACGTCAATGATAATTTTTAGGAATTTATGAATGAAGTAAAATCTATAACTTCTAATAACTTTATCTCTCTTATAATTCTCTTTGTAACTAGTAACGTTTTCTCTCTAACTTTAGGCTGTTTTTGTTTTTGGTTTTCAAAAACGATTTCAAATTTGTGTTCATTAATCGTTTTTTATTCTGTTTTCAAAAAACAAAAACAAAATGAAACAAAATTAGTGTTAAAATTGAAAATCCCGGAAAACACGTTAAACATGTTTTCCTTGTTTTTCATTTTGTTTTTTTTTTTTAACAACAACAACAACAACAAACAAACAAAACAAACAAACAAACAAACAAACAAACCAACATCAGGTATTTTTTTTTTTTCATCTTCTTCTTCCTTCGTCTTCCTTCAATCCTTTGTTCCTTCGTCTTCTTCTTCTCTTCTTCTTCTTACTATCTTTGCGATTTGCTCCTCCGACGTTGTAAGAGCAGATCTGCTCCTCCATCGATCTGGTCCTGTATATATATTATATATTTAAAAATCTCAATGTCATTTATATTCAATAAAAAGTTATTATTTAATTAATAAAATTAATATTTGTTTCTTAATTATGAATTTAGTGTTGAATGCTTTTAGTTAATAATTTGTGATGAATTATTGACCTATTTTTTATTTAAATTTACAAATTACAATAGAAAAAATAATGGGAAAATTACAATGACCAATTATGTAATCAAAGTGTTCTATAATTATAATTTTAAGTTATAATGTAAAAATAAAAATGTAAATTGGATATAATTTTTTTTAATTAATATTTTCAATTAATCTACCGGATGCGTTTTTACTATTTTTATTTTCAAAATACTGCTTTCAACATATTCTACCAGACACGTTTTCAAATTTCAAAATTGAAACCAAAAACATTGTTTTCATTTTCATTTTCATTTTTCTTTTCGAAAAACAGCAAATGAAAAATACTTACAGGGCGCACGCTTAGTAACTTTATTTCTCTCACTTTTATCTTTCTCCCTCAAACAGTACATGAGGTACAAGTGTTTGAGGGCATTTTTGTTCAAAAAAAAAATGTGGCCAAAATAAGAAAACTTATTGAGGTTTGCTAAATTTAAAATTTATAATAAAAGGCATTTATAATTTTGGACCACTTATAAGAGCATCTTCAATGCAATAGTGGCTTGTGAAGAAAAGAGATGCCACGTAAGATAAATAGACAGTCTATTAAAAAATGTATCTTCAATGCAGCTGTGCATATTCAACCTCACGCTGACGTAGCAAAAAAAAATTAGACATTGTTAACATGACCGTCTACTTTCAGACGGTTTGTTACACAACTATTTTTTCGGTTGACTCAGCAAGTATTTAAAATTGATATTAATTTTTTTATCTATTTTTAGTAAGGAAATAAAATAAAAAATAAAAAAGAAACAAAAATTGGACACGTCATGAAAAATAAATGTGTTCTAAACAGAAGCATTTGAGACCAATTTTGAGTTGATTATCTATTAAGCCTATCTTTATGCAACATGGGAAGTAGGTCTCTTGACATTGTTAGCATATCAATGATTTTTGGTATGCAAACCACGTTTGTATTAGAGATGCTCGAAATAACTTATAACTAACATTTTTAGCGAACATTGTTAGCGACAAGTCAAGTGTATGGTGAAATAGTTATATTATATGTTAGAGAAATCTAGAGTATGTTTGGATTGATCTAATTATTTGATTAAGTTAGTTATTTGATCACAATCAAGTACATATGTGTTTGGAGATGTAAAAAGTAGGGGTGCGCAAGATCCGATCTGATCCAATCCAATCCAATAGAATCCAATAGATTCGATTTGATTGGATCAGATTTAAGAATATGAATGGATCGAATTGGATCCTAAAATCTAATATCCATTGGATCAGATTTTGAATTTCCATATGAAAATCTGTCAATCCATCAAAATATAACGCATAATTTATATTGAGCCAATTTATTTTATTTTTCATAGATGAACATTGAGCAAATTTTGAGTGCTATTGTATTTTGTTATGACCAATAATTATATTTTTATTGCAAACTCTTGAATGATTTTATTTATATCTGTGTTTGAAACTTATGTTCAATGTTTTTAATTTGTTAGACTTTTAAAATTTAAAGTGAACAATTATGTATTGCTTTTATATTAATTATTAGTTTGTTAATTTTATTTGAAGTACAGTGTGAATTAATAATTTGATTTTGTGTTTTTTTTTAATGTATAATTTGATTTTGTTAATTTTAGGAATATTATACATTTTATATATTAAGAATTGCTTCATATGCATCCAATCTATTAGATCAAATTGGATCAAATCGAATTTCGCTATAGGATCGGATCGAATCGGATTGTAATTTCATTGATCCAATCGGATCAGATCGGATCTTGAATCATAGCAAATTCAATGGATTTGATCCGCCATACACCCTAATTTAAAAAGCATTTTCAAATAGTTAAAATTTCTTAAACTAAAAACAAACTCCCTAACTCAGACACATTCGCAAACAATACCTCTTTTCACTGTAGGGTTTTCCTAAGAGTCAAGTAGGGTTTCGAGTGTGGTGCCTAGGAGTAGCATAGGATTTGTTGTGTGTGATTTCTCATAACCGTTTAGGGAGATTGTGTGTGCTCTTGTTTGGTGGACAAGATGAACGCTGACGAGGTTGCACGGTTGTGTGCTTCAATGACTCTCAAAGAACGGGAGGGACCGATTAGAACGCTGAAAACTGATCTAAAGGATGCGGGTTTGAAAAGATTGGCGAATAATTGGTTGGGAAAGGAAAGTACTGATGGCGAAGACAGTAAACATGGATGGTTTCCGCGTGGTATTACGAAAAATATGGCAAACGAGGGAGGAAGTGGAGATTGAAGCAATTGTTGGGAATATCTTTGCTTTTCACTTTGATAACATTGATGATAAGAGGAAGATTATGGCGGGTGGACCATGGAGTTTCAATGATGCTTTGAGAGTTATGGTGGAACCGGAAGGGAAGGGAGATATCCAACATATGAAATTCAATAAAGCTGAGTTTTGGATTCAAATCCACAATGCCCTCTCATTTGTATGACGGAGGAGATTGGTCGTTTCCTTGGGAGTATTGTGGGTGCGGTGGTGGACTTTGATACGGGTGATTCTGGGTCATACATGACTAAATATCTGAGAGTTCGTGTAATCCTTGAGATTGATAAGCCGTTACAACGGTTTCTACGGGTGGACGTTCTGGGAGATGGCGTTGAATTGGTGATGCTGATTAAATACGAGCGAATCCTGGATTTCTGTTTCCGATGTGTCCTGCTAGGACATATAACTAAAGATTGTCCAGATAAACCATCGCGCTCGAAGGGATCCAAGGAGGAGGAATTACTCTTTGGTTTCTGGATGCGAGCAGCTGCTCCTTCTAAAAGATACAATTATTGGGGTTGAACATGGTCAACTGAGAAGAGAAAAAGAATACCTGGTTATCAGGGACGAGGCCGTGAGAATTGGAGAGCCAATACTCAAGTCGGAGAGAGAAGAGACGGCGAGCGGAGCGATGAACCAAGGGTAGAGGACGATGGCAGTTCTCGGCAAAGCCCTATTTTGGTAAGTAAATTAACATGCATGAATACCGGAGAGACCAGCGAGATTGGAAAGAGGAAGGGAATAGAGGAAAATCTTGATTCCTTGACTACCACGAATTTGAAAGGAATGCGTATCACTGGAAATCAGGTGATTAATTATGAGCGGGATAGGAGAGATATCAATGTGAAGTCAAATGTTTTTGAATTTTCTACTGGCAATATGGTGGGTGGTTCGGTAAATGTTGGCCCTTCTAACCATATGGACCCAGTGGGCTACTCTAGACAGGAAGAAGGCCTAATTCTGACTACTGAGAAGAATAGACCTATGGGAGTAGAAAGGATTAAAGGAATTACAGAGATTGATACTAATCTAAATAAGGCCCTGACCTTTTCATCTAATTTGGATGCTGGATCTATTAACCCTTTGGCTAAGGAGGATCAGCGGGTTGTTTTCGTTGCTCAAAATTCCCAAATTGATGAAACATCGGTGAGCATTGGGGGTAGCTGGAAGAGGCGAGCAAGGAATCTTCACAGTGTGGGGAATCTCTCTCAAGAACATCCTCTAATAGGGAAGAAGCAGAAAGGTATTGGTGCGGGTAAAGGGTCGGAGTTTTTGAAAAAGCAAAGGTTTGTTTCCTCTGATGAGGATTCTACTGATGCAGCAACTTCTGAAAGATCGGCAGGTCGGTTTTCACCGGTTAGCTGGGTCTAATGAATTTGTTAGTTTGGAACGCTGATCTTGGGAAATTTCACCACTTAACCAATTGTTGAAATTTTGATGACTCGCTTTTTGTGTCGTTACCAAATTACGAATTATCAAAATAATGTTTATAAATGAATTCTTACGCAATATATTTTAAGTTTTGAAAACTAGTAAAGCGGTAAGCGTAAGATTCATTCCACAGGGAATAAGAGTAATATGTTGAATTGATTAGCTAATCTATATGCAATAAAATAAATCGTAAATGGATGAATGAGTGTATGGTTTGTCAAACCATCAAACATACATACAAAATAAACCTAACTAAAAATATGGTGATATGAAAAATAGAAGACTCACAATCTTGATAAGAAAAATGGATGTAAACAATTAATATAGATGCTAGGGAATTGATTGATTAGCAAGTGGGTATGGGTAGTGCTTTTCGAGCCACTTTAATGGACCAATCTCTACAAGTTAACCAATTTAGGTTTAGATTAGTGTGGTTGATATACCATCCACTAATCTATCATATTTATTGGGTTCTTAATCACTCAAGGGTGTCAATCCAAGAATGATTGCATAACATATTATTCTAAACAAGATTGTAATTAACAAGTGGATATACAAGTCAATAACATAATGAATAGAATCTAATGAATTAATAAATAGAACACATATAGAGATTCACTACAAAGCTTAAGCAAATACCCACAACCAAATGTTTATCAAATCAATCCCCTAGATTAGGGGTTTAATTACACATAGTAGCAATAAAATAGAAAACAAGTAAATGATAAGGACATCACCCTTGGGCCTCTTTCTTTAGTGCTTGATCATTGTTCTCCTTAGATGCTCCTAGTGCAAAGAATGGAAGGAGAGGATGTGTCTAGATAGGTGGATGGCTAATGGTGAGTGACAAAGGTTTTGTGATGTAGAGAATGGTAGGGAATGAATGATCTAGGGAAGTAATCAAGATTTGGTGTGAGTTTTTGTGTGGAAAAGATTAGTTCAAGTATAGAAATGGAGGAGTTTGAGAGATGATTAATGGTGATCCTAGGATGGAAAGGAGATAACTAGGAGAGAATAGGATTGATGATCTGTAAAAGTTGGTGAATTTACAGGCTAGGAAAGCTAGGGTACGAAATGGGTATGAAATGACAAGAATACCCCTCCTGAATGCCAACACTAGAATTCCTACACTGGAATTCTAACGTGGTCGCCACTTGTCCTTCTAGATCGCCATGGCAACCTCAAATGGCGACATTTCATGGATTCTTCTGTCGCCATGGCGAACTCATGGCGACAAAATGGCGACCATTCCCACATTGGAATTCTTATGTGGTCGCCATTTGCAAGTGTGGGTCGCTATGGCGAACTCAAATGGCGACCATGAGATAAAATGTAAGGTCTCCATTTACAAGAGTGGGTCGCTATGGTGACCTTAAATGGCGACCCACCTGATTGTTTTTGCAACTCTTCTATCGCCATGGCGACCAAGTAGCGACCAAGTGGCAACCTTCTGATGCTCTGAATATTCCTCTGTCGCCATAGCGACCATGTGGTGACCTCGTCTTGCTCAAGTAGCGAAAATGCCATGTTTCTTCCCATTTGTGAGCCTTTTTGCACCCAAGTCCTCATCTTCATCCCAAATGCTCTTGAAACCAAATAAAACCTGAAACACTTGATTTTACACCATTAAACACGGGGAAATGCCCGAGAATCAAGCAAAAAGAGTCGGAAATGAGGACCAAAATCATATCAATTTTGGTTCGATCAAATACCCCCAAACATATCTTTCGCTAGTCCTCGAGCAAAACAATCACAAGCAAACCCCCAAAAACATGCATCAAGACATCTCAAAGGCTTTTTACTTTCTTATGGTCAATGTGCGAAACCAAAATGAAGAGATTAAAACAATTATGCAATAGTGAGGACTTCTACATGTAAGAGAATGTCAAGTAAAGATTAAGAGCATGCCACTCTATATATGATTGTACGTAATGCGACCTCACATTCAAAATGCCAAAGCTTCAAAGCAAATGTGTTATTCAGTTTAGAATGTAATTCGCCTCGATCTAATCCTCACTATATTCTCTCTTTTCCTCTCTTTGATTCCTAGGTTTCGCTCAAAATTACATATGCAATATGAGTTTATGTCATGGATATCAAATTGATTGCATAAGAAGTTTCTTAAAGCACAATTTCTAAAAATGAGGTCTCATGAATGGAATTGCAAATCATGAATTAGAAAGAACATGCAAAAATCAAAATTCACAAGTGGACATTCCTAAAGATCATGAAGGTCTTTCTTAGGTTGTAATGGGGTTTTAGGTGAATGGTGAGTCAATAAAATGGGGCAATAGATAACAAGGAACCCAATGATTACACTTAAGACATACATTATAATAATGAATCCCAATTGCTTTCACACATTTGTTTCACACCTTTGGCGCCCATTGCTTACAATATCATTTCAATTGCATATTCACTACTCAACTTTTCTTGAGTAGCGTATTCAATTATTATCCCTCTATCTAGGCCACTTGTGCCTAATTCATGGTTCTCTTTTTCATTTTATTTGGCTTTGCCCTTTCATTTCTTTTCTTTTGCATACATCTTTTATTTCAATCTTTTTCTTTTCTTTTTCTTTTGCTTTTCTTCTTCTTTTTTTTTCTTTTTCTTTTTTCTTTTTCTTTTTATCCACTCTTGCATTTCAATACTCTTTTACACAACTTTACATGCCTAGGTACATGTATCAACATTTTCTCTTAAAAGAGCTTACAACCATAACCTAAGCCTTAGCAAAATCATTTGGTTAAGGTAAGTCAATTATGTAGGCTATATGGTTCATGTGGATGTGGTTCAAAAATGAAAAGCTTAAGATGTGTTTGGCTTCAAAAGGGGCTTGGGAGCACACACATTTAGAGGGTATGGAAGTATTTAGGCCAGTTTACGGTTTTTCACATGCATTGCCTAAAGTCATTTCTAAAGGGTTGTCCACAATCAAATCAAAGCATCCACAAGCAGTCCATAATATTCTATGACATGTAATATTTAAGTGCAAATGAGACCTATACGTGCTTAAAAGAGTGTTTGAGAGTGAGTGTTTAAAGAGTGAATATTTGACAAATCAAAATATGCTTTTTAAGGCTGTGTTTGTGATCCTCACGGGAATCTCCACTATTAATTTCTAGCCTTTAAGCAAAATTGATTATTCACCCTAACATTATGAGAAAAAGATTAATGCACTTTGTTCAATGACACCCTAAGTGGCATGATGTTAATCTAAACCAAACAATGGAAAAGATGCACAATTCCTCACTACTTCATGTAGAGCACAATCTCAACAAGCAAAGTATGCTTAAATATGGCATTATCGCAAAAATTTGAAAAATTCGGCTCAAATTTGTAAAACCAAGCAAAGTGAGTAAAGTGGTGTTGCGCAAATGTACCCCCAAACCTAAATTGGACATTGTCCTCAATATTCATGGGAGGCAAAATTTGTCAAAAGGCGCAACCCAACAAATCCAAAGCAAAAGATGCATATATGTCCACAAATAATCAATGTATTTTCAAAATTTTGGCAAAGTGCCCTCTCATCCTAACATGCACAAAATCATCTAAAAAGATGCTCAATCAAGTATGGCATATACCTCAATATTCCTATAATTCAAAAATCATCAATTAAGCACATTCATCCTAAATCCACTACCAAAATTCATCTCACACCCTTATTCTAAGCAATAATGAAATGAAGATAAAAGAATTCAAAAATGATGCGACTAATTAAAAGCAAAATTTTAAACTATGAAAGAAATGTACCTAAGTGGGTTGCCTCCCACCAAGCGCTCGATTTAACGTCTAGGCAAGACATGGCATGGTGTTCCTGCACTTTGAACTTCCAAAATGTTGCTTCCTTAGGATAAGGCCCTCGCCCTTTTTTTGAGCACTCTTGGCTTGCTCATCCCTCCAAGACTTGCAAGTTGTCTTTGTTTTCTCCCAAGAGATGAAGAAACCTTGCTTTTATGTACAAGCAACAAAAACTTGCTTCCTCAAGAAGCAATAGAAAATCTACACACTAACAGAACACATTAGAAAGTTCCGGAAATTAAAAATATACTCAACTCAAGCAATGGCCAACAATAGCTTGAAACACCAATTATTCAAAAGAAATAAACAAATTTAACAAACAAAACAAAAAGCATAAAAATAAAATGCACTAATATTTTCAACATTGTGCATTTGGGGTGGGATTAGGATTAACTAAGGGTGGTTTGACCAAGTTGGGAAATTCACTCTTCTTTACAATCCAAATAAATGTAGATGATTTCCCCACCATTTCCTTTCCCTTCTTTCTCATTTGATTCATTGATTCTTTCCTCACCCAAATTTTTCTTATCCTAGGTGGACTCCTCATATTCCTAGGCTTCTTAACCCATACCTTCCTAACATGCAAATATGTCTCTCTATGTCTAAAATTCCCTCGTGTGCCTTGCCTCTCATTTTCATGGTTTGGTGGTCTAATGTGACCTATCTTATGGCAATGATGGCATATGGTGATAGAGTTAGGAATGATACCTTGTTGGTGGTTCTTTGTTGGAGATGGAGGTGGAGGGTTCTCATTCCTCCTTTTAGCCTTTCTCCTCCTTGCTTTGCTAGGATTCGGCTCCTTGACCTTGGTACTTGAAGAGGCTTGACTCAAGTCGGGCATTTCTTCTTTTTCTTGCTTGGACCTTGCAAGTTCCGCAAGGTGGTCAACTTCCTTCATCTTCATTATCTCCAAAGCTTTGTCCCTTGTTTGAATTTTGGCTTGCATTAGCCGTATCCTCTTTGCAAAGTCCTCATTGGTCTCTTCAAGCTCCTTCAATGTTGTACTCTTTTCGGCTTCAAGTCTCTCAATTTGTTCTTCGAATTCTTTGTTCATGTTGGAGACTTTGCCATTTTGCTTCTTGAGAGTACCATTTTTGGCTCTGAGCGTCTTTACTTCAAGTATGATTTTCTTGTTCAATTCTTGAAGCATATTCTCCCTTGTTGTTCCCAAGGCTTCCTTGCCTTCTAACTTCTTCTTCAAGAGTTGTATCTTCCCTTCATAATCCTTGGTGATTTCTTCTTGTTGTAGGGAAGTTGTCATGATTTTTTCTTGAAGTAGAGCATTCTCTTTTTTCAATACATCCATCAGCATCACTAGGTCTTCACTCATGCTCAAAATCTTCTTGTTCATCTCCAGCGTGATCTTGCATAGATCTTCTTCTTTCGATTGATACAAGACTTCTATGTTGTTTTGAGTTGTGGCATTGATGGAATTGTTGAAATTTTCTTCAAATGCGGACTTAAAATATTAGTTTTCAAAACGATCGGCAGAACGCTGATTTTTAAGTGGTGAAATTGATTTTCTAAACGATCGCATTTAAAATATTATTTTGTTGAGTACACAATGACAACTCATCAAACGCTCAGGATTTGGGGAGTACCCGAGCAGTCCGGGTTTTACTGAAATTTAAGCAAGAATACTCTCCAGATATTATTTTTTTAATGGAAACTAAGTCTGATCATGTTCATATGGAGAAATTGAGGATTCAGTTAGGTTGTGTGGGGAAATTAGTGGTGGATTGTGATGGTAAAAGTGGAGGGCTGTGTCTTCTATGGATAGATAGGGTGTCAATTTCTCTTCTTTCTTTCTCTCGTTTTCACATTGATGTGAAGGTGTCGTCTTGTGGATGTAAGGTGTGGCGTTTTACTGGGTTTTATGGCCACCCGGAAGCAGAGCAGCAGAAACATGCATGGACGATGTTGAAGCGGCTTCATGATATGTACCATTATCCTTGGTTTTGCTCAGGGGATTTCAACAAAATCTTGTCAGAGGATGAGAAAATGGGGGGTTTAGTTCGTAATATAGGTTTGATTGAAGATTTCCAAGATGCTCTTGACTACTGTGAGCTTGAAGATTTGGGGTTCAAGGGCCCGTCATTTACGTGGAGTAATAAACGGGAAGGGGGTGAGGCTGTTTGTGAGAGGTTAGATAGAGGTGTTTGTAATGTGGAGTGGAATCAACTCTTTCCTAGAGCGATTATCAATCACTTGGAATTTTGACATTCTGACCACCGAGCTTTGTTGGTAATGCTGATGGGGCGGACGAATGAGGGTGGGAAGGGTGGTCTTGGAAGGAGTAGACGGTTTCATTTTGAAGCGTGTTGGGCAGATAAGGATGAGTGCCAAAGGTTGATTGACCAGAATTGGGTTGTCTCAGATAGAAGACAGGGGATGCAGGGGACAGTGACCAATATTTCTCGGTGCTCTAGTGCTCTGATGTCTTGGAGTAAAGCTAGTAGGAGGGAACTAATTAGGGATATTCGAGATAAAAGGAATGAGTTGAGAAGGGCTACTTTGGAGATCACTTTAGGTTCTTGGAATCACATTAGAAGTTTAGAGGAGCAGTTGGATACATTATTGGATTATGATGAGGCTTACTGGAAACAGCAAGCGCGGATTGAGTGGCTTCAGAAGGGAGATCGCAATTCAAAGTTCTTTCACTTAAAAGCTTCGGAAAGGAAGTCGAGGAATAGGATTGATAGTCTATATGATAGTAGGGGTCGTTGGCAGAATGATCCTAACAGATTGACAGAGATAGTGGTTCAGTATTTTACGTCGATGTTCCGTTCTAATTAGACGTCTGACAGTGAGATGAGGCACGTCCTTGATAAGGTCCATCCCCGACTATCTCCGGTTAATTCTAGGCTTCTGGACCGACCTTTCACTACTGAGGAAGTGTGTGTGGCCACATTTGATATTGCGCCTAACAAGGCCCCGGGTCTAGATAGGTTGCCGGGTCTTTTTTACCAAAAATTCTGGGATGTGGTGGGTCCGAGTGTCACGGCTGATTGTTTGAGATGTCTGAATGATGGGTGTTCTTTAGAGATGGTTAATAAGACTTTGGTGGTTCTTATTCCAAAAGTTCAGAATCCAGAGCGGATGGTTGAGTTTCGTCCAATCAGCTTATGCAATGTGATCTATAAAATAGTTGCAAAAGCTCTTGCAAATTGGCTTCGACTTGTTCTTGACGAGGTTATCTCAGATGCCCAAAGTGCTTTCATTCCGGGTAAGCTGATTTCGGATAACGATATCATTGGTTTTGAGGCTCTTAATGCTATTCGACACAGGAAGCGTAAAAAAGGATCTTTTGCCCTCAAGCTCGACATGTCAAAGGCGTATGATCGGGTCAAATGGAGTTTTCTTGCCAAGATGATGAGCCGGCTTGGTTTTTCTGATAAGTGAGTGGATAAAATGTTGAATTGTATTTCCTCAGTTTCCTTTTCTTTCATAATTAACGGTACTATCTGTGGGGATGTAAAACCAACCAGAGGGCTCCGTCAGGGGGACCCTTTGTCGCCTTATTTGTTCTTGTTATATGCGGAGGGGCTCTCTTGTGTTATTAATTCTACTGTGATTGTTAGGCAGCTTTCTGGTTTTATCTGTAGGAAGCCGGGGCCGATTATCTCTCATCTTTTCTTCGCGGATGACAGTCTCCTTTTCTCGACGACCGCTGATGAGGAGTGTAGAGCTGTTCGAAAAATTCTGGATGACTATTCGGTGGCGTCTGGTCAGGTTATTAATTTCAACAAGTCAGCAATGTGTTTCAGTAAGTCTATTAGATGGCAGGAAGGGGGATCAGTTGGCTAGGATTGTTGGGGTTAATCATATGAAGTGTCATGAACGGTATCTGGGGCTTCCAAGTATGAATTGTAAAAACAAAAGACAGCTGTTTAATGGGATTAAAGATCGTGTTTGGGCGAAAGTTAAGGGTTGGAAGAATAAGACCCTCTCTATTGGTGGCAAAGAGGTCCTGCTAAAGGCTATTATCCAGGTAATTCTGACTTATACGATGAGCTTGTTTAAGCTCCCGAAGATGCTTATCTCTGACATTCACAAGATGTGTAACAGGTTTTGGTGGGGTAGTTCTGAGGATCATTCAAAGGTGCACTAGGGTATGGAAGAATTTGTGCAAGGCGAAGGATGTCGGTGGTATGGGTTTCCGGGACTTGGAGCATTTTAATCTTGCCCTTCTGGCAAAACAATGCTGGAGACTGGTGAGATCTCCTAATTTATTGGCTGGTCGGGTTCTCAAGAGTTGCTACTCTCCGGATTCTAATTTTCTGGATGCTAACCCAAAAATGAGGGGTTCTCTGCTTTGGCAAGGTCTGGTGTGGGGGAGGGGCATCATTGAGATGGGATCTCGGTGGAGAATTGGAAGTGGCGGCTCTGTTAGAGTGTACAAGGATAGGTGGATTCCCAAAGCTACTATTTTCAAAATAATCTCCCCTATCAATCTAAATGAGAGATTAACTATTGATTGTCTGAAGCTTGCTTCTGGTATGTGGAATGTGGATTTATTGAAGGAGAATTTTCTACCCGCTGATGTGGATATGATTCTCTCTTTGCCCCCGGTGGACCCTTCTGTTTATGATGCTCTATTATGGCATTACGAGCAAAATGGGAATTTTTCTGTTCGGAGTGGTTACAGGGTGGGTTGCTTGATGTCGGCCTCGCCTAAGTCCTCTGGTTTGGATGAGTCGACCTCATGGTGGAAGGCGCTGTGGCGATTTAGAATTCCCCTTAAAATTAGGATTTTCTTGTGGCGGGCTTGCCATCATTGGTTGCCAACTATGGTGTACCTTGCTAGGCGTGGAGTGCCTTTTGATGGTGTGTGTCCTCGCTACCACAAACGAGTGGAGTCGATGGTTCATGCCCTTTAGGGCTGTCGTTATCTAAGCAAGATTAGAGAGAACTGTCTGTTCTTAAATAAGCTGGTCATTTCTGATGGTATGCACTTTCTTGATCTTATGATACTTATTTTAAAATCAATTAATTTTAGTGAGGTTGAGCTTCTTTGTGTCATCTTCTGGAGAGTCTGCTTCTGTAGGAATTAGTTGGTGCATAAGCAAACTGGGCAGGATTTGGGTGAGGTGGTTAATTGGGCCTCTAATTTTCTTGAGGAATGGAGATCATCCCAGGTGATTGAGCCGCACAAGCCTATGCTTAATACTGATCTCATGTACAAATGGATGCCTCCTTTGGCTGGGTTTTGGAAAATTAATACTAATGCAACGGTTTGGTCTAGAAATCGCATGATTGGCCTTGGTGTTATTATTCGGGATGTGTCTGGTTCTGTTAAGCTTGCTTGTGGCCGCAAGTTGGTGGCTACGGTTTCTCCCCTGGTGGCGGAGGCCATGGCGGTGCTGGAAGGTGTTCATTTGGCGTTGGATGCTGGTCCAGTGCCTTTCCAAATTGATACAGATTCCCTCCTGGTGGCTAATTTGGTGAACATTGGGGGTCAGTCGTCGGCTAATGTTGGCCCTATTATTGCAGATATTGCTAGAACTCTTCAATCGCTGGATTTGTGTTCAATTGCTTTTATTCCTAGGAAAAGGAATGTTGTTGCTCATGTTCTTGCTAGAAATGCTCTCTCTTTTGTTTATGATAGTTGTTGGGTGGAATCTTGCCCTCCCTGCGTGGAGAGGTTGGTCCTTTTTGATTCCTCTGTTTAGTTGGTTTCTACTCTTTGTTTCTTCTCAAAAAAAAAAAAAAAAATAGTTAAAATTTCTTTTGTTTATACAATAATATTTAAATGAAACAAATAATTAAAAATCGTATATTGGATTAAAATATTATTTGGAATTTTATTTTCTTACAAGCATTTCTTTAAGAAAAATATTGAGAAATGATTATATCAAAAGCATTTTCGCCAAGTAATATTGAAAATACCGCTGAATTATCAACATTATGGTGATATTTCCATTAATATTTCTATAGATTTGGACTCCCACAAATATAACCACTGAAACCCATATTTACTGCTTTTGTTTTCATATGAAAATTTATTCCCAAACAGTCTCCGTCTTCTTATTCTTATATTGAAGTAATTAAAATAGTTATATATTATATATATGACCTTAAAAAGAAAAATACTACAATAAAGGTAGTTCCGTAGTTGTGTATGAACTTTATAAGAAAATTGCCGGACTAACTTAAATTGTTTTTCTCATGAGAGGTGTAAAATTATAGGTGTTAATGGGGCAGGTTCAGAGCAAGGATAGGAATTCTCGATTCCAATCCGAACAAAATTATTTTTTCCCAAATTTACTCCAACCTCGAGAATTGAAGGCCGAGTCATTGAATTATTTATATATATATATAGAGTAAATTGCAATCAACCTCCATGAGGTTTACTCTTAGACAACTAGAAACAACTCTTCCATTTATTGACAATCGTCTCCCCTCCAGTTAGTCAACATCTATTAATTCCAAATATTGACCATTAGTTCAAGGACATTTCGGTACTTTCATAAATAAGTATGATACTATGATTAGTGTATTGTGCATTCACATCAATACATTTAATGCATAACATAATTACATATAATAAAATAATAATTTTTGAAATTAAAAAAAGAGTATTTCTTACCCATTGATCGGGCAAATGCAAATTTATAGGAAAATCTTAATAACATAACAATTTTATAGGCAAAAAAGTGGAAATCATAATTAAAAAAAATATCAAAATCTCAAAAAGCTAAATAACATAACTTTGAGTTGTTGGCTTGTTGCACTGTTAATCTGTTATGATTTTTGTGAGAATGGGTTTTAATTTAGGGATAATTACCCTAGTGGCCATCAACTCTTACCCTTACTATCAAAATGACCACCAAATGGGGAATTGATCTTAAACTGACCATTTTTGGCAAACATTGTTACACTAGTGGCCATTCCATCAATTTCCATTCATTTTCATCTAATTTCATCTAATGAGCGGCATTTTTGTAAATATGAGGATGACATTAATTTATTTTAGATGGTTTTTGGAAATCAATTTTTTCTTTTGTTTTTTGAAACAAATAATTATATTTAGTGTATATATACGTATAGTATATCTCAAACGTATATATCTATTTCTTTTTTGAGAAGATTAAGACTACAAAATCTAAAAATTCTAAAAAATATATTTGGGATAAGTTGAAAAGATATATATATATATATATATAGTCTTTTTTGAGAAGATTAATGCTACCAAATCTAAAAATTCTAAAAAACATATTTGAAATAAGTTGAAAAGAAATATATATATATATATATATATTATTTTTTGAGAAGATTAAGGGGCTGTTTGTTTTTTTCCTAATAAGACTTATTACCTCTTATATCTTAAATTAAGATAAATCAGTTTGTTTGTTTTTTCAACTTATATCTTATTTTAAGATATATATGTCTTTTAGAAAAAGTAAAATTTTTTGACTTTTATCTTATTCAAAAAGTGATACAGTAGAGTTTTTTAATAAATTTCCAAAAATATCTTATAACAATTCATACATTTATGATTTTATCCGCACATAATAAAATACTAAAAATCAATTTTCCAAAAATTCTCAATTTTGAAGAAACCCTAACACAACCTAATCAATTTTATATTTGTAATAAGTCATCTAAAATGAAAAAAACAAACATATCATAATATCTTAATTTATAAGACTTATCCATATATCTAATAAATTAAGGTCTTATAAGACTTTAGACAAAAAAACAAACAGCCCCTAAGTCTACAAAATCTAAAAATTCTAAAAAACATATTTGAGATAAGTTGAAAATAAATAAATATACATATGTTTGAGATATGCTATATGTATAAACATACACTAAATATAATTATTTGTTTCAAAAAACAAAAGAAAAAATTGATTTCCAAAAAATATATAAAATAAATTAATGTCATCCTCGTATTTACAAAAATGTCACTTATTGGATGAAATTAGATGGAAATTAATGGAATTGGATGGAATGGTAACTAGTGTAACAATGTTTGTTAAAAATAGCCAGTTTAAGACCAATTCCCCATTTAGTGGCATTTTGATAGTGGTGGCAAAAGTTGATGGCCACTAGGGTAATTACCCCTTTTATTTATTTATTTTTAAAACAAAAATTATCAGTTCTACAAAGCTACAACAATGGAGGAACTCGGTTTTGCCTTCAATCTTCATCAAGTTAGCAACTTAGTGGTTGGTACAGAAGGATTCAAAAGGATGTGTAGTTGAAACTGATAATATAGTGGATGTTTCTCAGGGTGGAGTCAAGGACGGAGAACTTGAGTCCACTTTCATGTTATTCGGCGATGGAAGAAGAAAGAATAGAAAGATGCAATTGAGGTTTCAGAAAAACGTGCAGTGTAGTTGAAATTGATGTTGTTGGATATGGAAGTAATTTGATATAAGTTATTTTAATGTTAAATTATTTTAACAAAATTGGATGTGATCAAATATTTTATGGGTGGCAATCAGGGGTGGACCCATGTGGAGACCAGAGGGGGCCGTGCCCCACCTCAATTTTTTTTTAAAAAAAATTGACTTTGTGTATAATATATATATAGTTTTTCATTAATAGTAATAACATTATACTTCCTTTAGCAAAAGTTCCTAGTTCAAGTCCCATCAAAAGCAAATGTATTCTTTTTAATTAATTTTTATCTTGTAAATTTTTATGTCTCATTTATTTTACTACCTTTTCCAATTCTTTTCTCAAATTTTCATTTCTTCTAAAACAAAACAATTCATTTTCTTATTTTATATTAAATTATCTATTATTTTTTTTAGATATTTATTATTTCTAATAGTTTTAGTTTGACTACCTAACACGTTCGATCAATAAACCATAAAATCTCAAATTTTACTTTATTAGATTAAAATAGTCAATCTATTATTATAATTCATCTTCTTTTATCCTTAGTATTTTTCTTTATTTTATAGTTTTAATTTATTTAGAATTAATAAATCAATAATTTACCAATAATTTGAAGAATAAAAAAATTTAAAAAACATGTTTAGTAATATTTATTAATAAAATATTTTTCTATAAATTTAAATTGAATTCATTATAAATGAAAAAAAAAAATTCTTATTATAAAATCATATTGTAATTTATTCTTTTAATTTTTTATTATTAAGATTATTTAATTCATCTGAGTAAGTAAACAAATTTGTTTTATTTTATCTAAAAAAACTCATTTTACTATGATTTTAATTTTTCAGTATTATATATATATATATATATATTCAAGTGCCCTACATGGTTAAAATTATTGGGTCCGCCACTGGTGGCAATAGAGCCACTCTTTATCAAATCTCGAAGGATATCTTTATCCGTAAAAATAAAATTTCATTCAAATCATTCACATACAGACCTACCCATCTACAATAAGGTCTATTTTTTATAAATGATTTCTTTTTCCAAGTCAAAGTAGGTGCTATGACTGTGACAAGTGACAATTGACTTATGGGTAAGTGAGTCATTTTACAAATTTGACATAGTTAATACTTGGAGTTAACAGATGTTGACTAACTGGTGAGGGGGGTGATTGTCAATAAATTGAAAAGTTATTTATAGTTTTTCAAGAGTAAACCCCAGGGAGGTTGGTTGCAATTTACTCATATATATATATATATATAATTAACATTTTTATTTTCTAATTTTCCAAATGTGAATCACTTCACCCATAAAACACAATAATTTGTCAGGAAATATTAATTTTAACTTTGCTTACAATAACTTATAACTCTTTGCTTAAGATAACTTATAACTCCATCTTGAAAAAGTTGTTTTCAAATATAGTTGTGATGTCAAATAAGAAATAAAATAATGTCATTCATTTTATAAGTTTGTGTGTGGAGTCGGTACTATGGGGGAGTAGATATCTTGACCACACACATAGTGCTTGATTTCAATACGTCCCGGTAGATCCTTGATTTATTCGATATCATAATCATATATATATATAATAGAGTTTCACCAGCGCCACATGTCGCCGTGAGAGAATTTTGACATTAAATTCTAGATAAAAATACATTAAAAAATAATTGATTGAAACTTATTTAATTCAATTAAAATGAAAGGTATATACATTGAACTTTTTAATTTTCCCATTAATCGAATCAGCTCAAAAACCATTCAAAATAATTGATTGAAACTTATTTAATTCAATTAAAATGAAAGGAATATACATTGAACTTCTTAATTTTCCCATTAATCGAATCAGCTCAAAAACCATTCAAATTCCTCTCTTTCTCAATATTTCTATAAATAGCCACTCAAAGCTATCGTCTGATTATGTTTTTGATGTTTGAATTAGAATTATAAGACTAGAAGTAATCAAGACTATTTTTTTTTTTTTTTTTTTACAGCAATATACCAAGCCAGGAAAGAACAAGAAAGGATCAACAGAACTAGAAGAAAACCACGACAAACAAAAGACCCAAACAGCAAGGCCACGAGACAAAAAACAGAGGAAAATAAAGCCAAGAACACCACCAAACAGAGGCAAAAACAAAGAAAAAACTCAGAAGACTTCCCACACTATCTTATCTCCACTATTGGAAGAACCCAACTTAGCCAAATGATCTGCAAAAGGAATTAGTAGACCTAGGGTTGTAAACAATCTTAACATCACCCATCAAGCAGATAAGACCTGTAATACTATACAAAATATCCAGATGCTCGAAACTACCAAAATCGATGTTATTAACCCAAGAAACCGCGACCTTCGAGTTAGCCGACATTTAAATTAACCCAAGACTGTTAGTTGTGCTTTGAGTTTTCGAAGATATATCTTACAAGCTTACATAATTATATAGTTGTTAATGTTATTTTCACATTTATATTTTATATGATTATATTAGCATATTTTTGCATTTTAGTTAATCTAAACGAGCACTGTATCACTATTTTTTACAGGCAGCCGACATCAAACTTCTTGGGTCCCTTAACAGAGATGATTTGAAGAAAATCTATGGTGATAACTTCCCTGAATGGATATCATTCCCTGTCTTTTTCAGGAGATAATATGTAGTAAATCAAAGGTTTATATTTCTTCGATTATTTTATTTATGATAATCTATCTTTTTCTGTATTAATGAGTATTTTTCATGTAATATCGTTGTTTGTTATGATTACTGGGTATTTGTTTTTTATTTTACCTTCAAATTATAATAACTATAATACAGAAAAAAAAAAAAAAAAAAAAAAAACTCTCTAATCATTGTACAGTGATCATATATTTTTTTTAATAGAAAAAAAACATTGGTTTGATGAGATTATATTGATGTATAATTTTGGTGTTTTGCTTCTAAATTGCCGTATTAGTAGCTTGATATGTATTAGATTCAATGAAGATGTTAAAAAAATAAGATAAATATATAATTGTTGTTGAGAATTGTAACATTTCATAAAGTTATGGGATTGAATGTCTAAAATAAATATCTAAAACATTTTGTTTGCAGGTGGAGAATTTGTTACGTTGGTGCTGTGATTTATATTGATGGTTGTGAACTGAAGTGCATTTGTCTTTAGAGTTCAAAATTTGTAGGTTTCCCAAATTAAAGGTCCCTATATTTGTGATAAAGAAGACTTCAACTCTGGTTCTTCTTCAAAATAGGGAGAAAATAAGAAATCTGATTACCTTGATCATGAAATTGCCCATCTCAATAAGATTATATCAAGACCCCACAAACTGTTAAGTAGGCATGTAAGTCATACTCAAAGAAATTAGAGATCGAAAACAAAAATATAATAATTATAAGAAATTTTAAAACATAAATATGATGAATTGCATTCTAATTTATAATGCTGGCACATCATGCAGGCTGCAAAATATAGTCTATATCTATATTACAGTCCCACATGTTACGGAGGTTTTAGCTATTAAATAGTTATTAATAATTGTAATAATTTTTAAATATATATATTTTTAATAAAACCCGGGTTACACACTAGTTTATTATAATAATTCAAAAAATATATATTATTATTAAATAATAATTGATTAATTAAATAAACATATTTAAATTTTGGTCATACATGCTAAAATCTTGCTGGATGAATGTGTACACCAAAATTGATCTACTAAAATTGAGATGATCCAATAATAAACCTTGAAATTCTAGATTAAAGACTTCAAATCATGTATTAATTTCTAAAGTTACACTTGTAGAAAAAGAAAAGAAAAAAATGAATAGATTATTGATGTATAAATAATGTGTAGAAAAGACAAGTAAGGTGAAGGTTTGCTTTTTGTAAACCTTTCTAAAAGTAAACCATCTGCCATAAAAAGTGAAAAGTGAAGTTGGACTGCCAAATTGTGCATATGATTTCAGATATCTACATCATTTATTATGTGGTCAGAGAAGAATCTAACTTTATGTGCATTAGTATCTAACTTTACCTGAAGAATCAAATTATCACAAAATCTTGGAATAAGATTGCATTCTAAAAGCAAATTATTCATAACAAAAACAGAAGTTCAAAAAATGTGTTTTCTTATAGTATCTAACAATTATTCAAAATTTTAATAATTCAACAATTATGAAAATTAATAAAATGAATCATTTTTGTCATAATAAAATATTGAAAACATTTTTTATTCACATTATCCATAAATTTTAGAAAATATATTAATTTAGTAATTCCGTCAGTGAAACTTAACGGAGCAGTGTTATTTTGATCATTTGCATCATTGTTGTTTTTGATAATGACAATTGGCAAGAAATTAAAAATAAATAAAAAATAAATAATAAAACTTTAAAAGGAAAAAATCAATCTCCATCTAGTGGAGTGGGGTGATCGAAACACTTTCCATTTTATGATTTTTCTTGTCGCTTCGGCCGCAGGCCCACAGTACATTTAAGTAAAAAGGCAAACAAATTATTGTAGACTAACGAGAGTGAGAAAAAGGAAGTCCACTAGAAGCGCCGGAGATTCGAGATCAAGGAGTGATTCATAGAGAGTTTACTTTTGCTCTCTCCATCGAAGGGTGATTCATAAGCATTACCAATACATATGTGTCTATGAAGGGGGTAAATTTATTCCAAACTCTATCATATTTTTAGACAATTTTACCCTTCTATAGACACATGTTATGTGTTTGGGAGGGGGTAATGCTTACCCCCATTAAAGGAGGGTGAGCAAAAATGGACACATTTGTCCAACTCCTTTGCTTGTTTATTCTCAACAACAAAAACTCTAGCGTGTGTAATCTCAACAACAAATTTCCCAACATGTTTAATTCAAACAATAAAAACCATAGCGTGTTTAATGCCAATAACAAAAACCTTAACGTGTTTAATCCCAACAATAAATGTGTTTAATTACAATAAAACAAGGACCTCCATTGAAGGTCGCCTAGACTTGGAGGTCACGCATGTCTCCATTGCAGGTCTGTATTTAAAAAAATAAATTAAAAAAAGTTTTTTTTTAAAAAAAATAAATAAAAGAAAATTAGTTTTAAAAAGTAAAGTAATTTAAAGTTGGGGTTAATCTTGTATGAGAACAGTCAAAACAATAATCCCGTAGAAAAATAGAACACCCATTAATTATATGGCTATTTGGTGCTATGTCCTTAATATTATATAATAAAATATTTATAAATAAAATATATTTTTTTGTTATTTATTTTTAATTGTTATTCCATATTTTTTTTTAATTTTTTATTATTATTTTTTATTTATTTCATATTTTGATCTTAATTTTAAGAGTTTTTTTTAAAAAAAAGATTTTTGTTTAGATATTTACTTTTTCAATTTTATGTTATTTTTCCAATTTGTTTTATTTTTGTTAAATTATTTTTAAATTTCTCTTTTAAGAAAAAATTAAGTTTGAATGTTATATTTCTATTGATTGTCCATGTGATTATGTGAACCCCACTAGGATCTATTTTTAAAGGGATATTATTTAAAAAATAAATAAATAAATAACCCTCTGATTTGAGTTTTTGATCAAAAACTCAAACTCTAGTTTCACTTTGGCCAAAAACCACCCTCTAGTTTCATTATTGGTTAAAAATTACCATGCTTTTTGATTTATTAGAGAAAATACACTCCGCCGTTAGTTTTCCATTAAGATAATCAAATTTTGTGTTAAACTATGGAGGGTATAATGGTAAATGTGGAGTGATTAAAATTAAAATACTATTAAATCAAATAAAAAATTCATTTAATATTAAAAATAAAAATAAAAATCTCTCCCTCACAAGTCAACCGTTCTCTCTCTCTCTCTCTCTCTCTCTCTCTCTCTCTCTCTCTCTCTCTCTCTCTCTCTCGCCGTCTCCTCTCTCTCTCTCGTCTTTATTTCTCTAAGGTCTTATCTCATCTATTTGTTGGGAAAAAAAAAGAAAAACTCTCTCTCTTGCCGTCACCTCTATCTCTCATTTTTATTTCTCTAAGGTCTTATCTCATCTATTTGTTGGGAAAAAATGAAAAAAAAAAAATTAAAATTGGATTGGCAATGGATCCATGGCAACCTCTCTCTCTCTCTCTCTCTCTCTCTCTCTCGCCGTCTCCTCTGTCTCTCATCTTTATTTCTCTAAGGTCTTATCTCATCTATTTGTTGGGAAAAAATGAAAAAAAAAAATTAAAATTGGATTGGCAATGGATCCATGCCAACGTCTCTCTCACTCTCTCTCATCTCATCTCATCTCATCTCATCTCATCTGTTTGTTGAGAAGTTCGCAACTTCGCATCCCCTTACACCGCAAAAAGGGGCTTCATTCACCGCAAAAAGGAGACCTGAGTGGTTTGGATTTAATGTGGTTTAGGGATAGCAACAGATGGTGGCTTGTGTGTTTGGATTTGGGTAATGGTTTGACTGGTTTGGTGGTGGTGCTGATTTCGTGTTTGAATTTTGGTGGTGGTTACACTGGTGTAGATTTTGTGTTTTGGTAGTGGTTTGACTGGTGCGATTTGGGTTTGGTTGGTGTTGTGATTTCGTGTTTGGATTTGGGTTTGGGTGGTGATGCCAATTTCATGTGGTTGTGGAGATCCAGGGATGGTTATTATTAGGGGTGGGCAAAAAACCAATAAACCAAATTGATCCAATCGGTTTTCTTATGTTGGCCGGTTCAGTTCGGTTCGGTTCATTTTTTTGAAAACCGATTGGATTAGTTGTTCGCTATCCTAAACCGGAAAACTGAATTGAGATCCAACTTATATAAATATATATATATATATATAAATCCCTAGTTTAATGTTCAACAATCCATGAAACTATAAAACTATAAAAGTGTGTCACAACATATATTTTTTTCTTTGTTTTTTTTACTGAATATTATTTTAAACTAGTATTTTTTATTTATCCAAGCCCATAATTTAATTTGGTCGAATGCCCAAAATGATTAAAATATTAAAATATGTGTAATAATTAAAGCCCATGAATTTGGCCCAGTAACACCAAAACCGAAAAAACCGAACCGAACCGATCCAATTTGGTTGGTTTTTGATCGGTTGACATTTGTACATTTTATTGGATCAGTTCATATTTTTATAAACCGAACTTTATCGGGTTTTTTATCGCTTCTATTGAAAAATGAACCAATCCATTACACGCTCGCCCCTAGTTATTATTATTATTTTTTCAATTATTTTATTTATCAAAAATTTAATTTATTTTCTAAATATTTTTAATCTCCATGGAGATCCAAGATGGTTTTTTTTTTTCAATTATTTTGTTTTTCATAAAATATATTTATTTTTTTAATATTTTTAATCTTTAAAACCATGGATATCCAGGGTTGGTTTTTTGTTTAAATTATTATTAGTATTATTTTGTTTTTCGAAAAATAAATTTATTTTTTAAAGATTTTTTAAAGGTTTTTAATGGTTTGTTTTGTTTATATTTAAATATAAGGGTAAAATGGTATATTTGATTGTAAATGTTACGAATGTTAAAAGAAGGTGTTTTTTTTTACTAATAAATTAAAAAGTAGGGTGTTTCTTTGGCCAATAACTCAAACTACATGGTGGTTTTTAATAATAACCCATTTTTAAAAGATTGAAGGGCAAGCTGATCCTTTTAATTCAATAAATTAACATCAAGTACAAAATTATCTTCTTGCATTTTTTTGGTTAGCTTGACCGTTAAGGGACCAAATTGATATATTTTAGAAAAGATAGGATCGACCACGCAAACTAAAAATGGAAAGTTAGTAAACATTGATAATTCGTGAAAAATTAGGTATCCAAATGAAATTTCCTCTAAGCAGAAAATATCAGTTGTGCACAGGGTTGCTGTCTCTTTAGGAGAAACAATCTCAACCGTTGGATGGGCTTCCTTTGATATTATTTTTTCTTTTTTGAAGTAGGCTTTCTTTGAATTCTAGTCCTAGTCTTTTTATTGTGCGTAGTTCCATCTGTACTTGGTAGTTCCAAGTTCCAACGAAGAGAGTATTCAAGATTGTTATCGAGTTTTCAAGTATTAGTTTTCTTATTTAATAATAATAATATTTAAAAAATTCAAATAAAAAGCAAATCCTTCATTGGTGTATATGCAAATGTCAATGCCATCATTGGCTCCCACATAACATTCTACAAACACACACAACACAAATTTCTTTCTATTTGAATCCCTTCCTTTTCCCCCTCTAAGTATAAAAATAAAAAATAAAAAACAACAAAACCCACACCCCCCCACCCCCCCCCCAAAAAAAAAAAAAAAAAAAAAAAAAAAAATACCGACTAATATACATTATAGTTATGAAACAATAAGCCGTTTGACTTCACCTCCTTGTTCTTTTCCTAGCTGATTTCCCTCCACCACCCACCTCCCCAACTTCACTCTCACCATTGTCTCTCCCTCTCTTTGCTGCCGGTCTCTTGGTCGGCCTGCCCACCGCTTTCCTCCCCGACCTCCCGCTCTCTTCCCTCTCTCCTCCTCCTCTTCCTTTCAAATTGGAACTACTCCTCGTAACCCTCTCCCTCCTCACATCTCTCTTGTTATTACTGTTATTGTTTTTATTACTATTATTATTCCTTCCCCTCCTATCCTTCCTCTCATGTTCCGCTACTCTACTATCTTTACTCTCGTCATCGTCAGAATCATTGTCGTCGTCGTCATCTTCCTCTTCTTCCTTCACCGCCACCTTTTTAGGCGAATTCTGCTTCATTCTTCTCAAGAAACTCGCAGCACCTTGCTTCTTCCTCGCGGAAATCTCTTTCTTATTATCTAACTTAGCATCCACACCATCGTGAGAGCTAAGCTCATTATTTCCATACAGATGTTTCGCTTCTCCACCACCCTTGTTGCTGCTGCTACTTCTTGAATTTCTACGGCCCGAAACCGACCTCTCATTGCTGCTTTTCTTCTTCACACCCTTGTCTTCAATACCAAGCAAAGAATTACCATCAACCTTCTTCTCATTCACCACCTTGGGTTTTTCTTCAACTTCTCTTTCCTTTTTATCTCCTCCTCTTTTTCTTGCATTCTCGGATCTGCGTGTCCCACAAACTACCATTATTGTAGAAGCTCTGTTGGGTTTTGACGGTGAAACAGGTGGTAGTTCGGGTTCGGGTTCGGGTTTGGGTTTGGGTTTTTGAAGCTTATCAGTCATTTCCTTGATAACCAGAGCTCGGAGTTGTTGAGCGGCAGCATGTTCTTGAGAGGTTTTTCTGAAGAAAATTATGAAATTATTGAATAAGAGGAGGAGATCTCTGTAGAATCTCTGGAAACAGTTTGAGTAGAGACCTCTGTTAAGCCTCGATTCAATTGTTCGAAGGTCTATGTGTTGTCTTACCAACCTCTTATACCTTTCGGATTCCTGCAGATTAGTATACATTTTCAGCACTAAACAATAAACAACACAAATAAAATAAAATCACCAAGAAGCTATACATCGAGCTAAAAGGGAACCCAAAGATATAGATAATAATAATAATAATAATAATAATAATAATAAAGAGTCACAAGTGACCCATAATAAAAGTCATAAATAACTCGTAAGTCGGCGGCTCGAATCCTACCAATGACAAAAAGCTTAAAAAAAATAGCACATCATCTCTTAGCAGAACTGGTTATACACCTTCCTTCCACATAAGTGGTGAGGGGTTTAAATTCCAACCATGTGTATTTTACAAGCGATCCAATAAAATTTACAAATGTCAACCAATCAAAAACCAACTGAATTGAACCGGTTTGGTTCGGTTTTTTCAGTTTTGGCAAATTAATGGCTTTAATTAATAAACAGATTTTCATATTTTAATCATTTTGGGCCTTCGACCAAATTAAATCGTGGACTTGAACAAATTAAAAATAATAGTTAAAATAATATTCAGCCAAAAAAAAAAAAAACAAAGAAAAAAAATCTGTTATGACTCATTTTCATAGTTTTATGGATTGTTGAACATTAAACTAGGTTTTTTTTTTTTTTTTTTTAATATATATATAAGTTGGACCTCGATTCGGTTTTCTGGTTCGATTAAAAAAAAAAAAAATCCAATCAGTTTTTAAAAAAATGAGCCGAATTGAACCAGTCAACATGAAAAAACCGAAAAAAAAAAAAATCAATTAAACCGATCCGGTTCACCGGTTCGGTTTGGTTCATTGGTTTTTTGCCTAACCCTAGTGAGAGTAGTTATCTCCCGTTATAAAAGTAGTTATCCGGGCCGCACATGTATTGTTTGATCTCGGCAGGTCCCAACATTCCTATTGTAATAGTTCTTAAACTACTTCAAAAAATACAAAAAATAAAAAGTCACCCATTTAATTAAATAAGACCATACATTTTTATTTCATTATACGAAATCCCATTAAAACTAGTTATTGAAGAGTTCATACTTAAATTCTTATATATATTGTTAAATATATTGTTAACAAAAAAAAAAAAAAAAAAAAGGAAGTACAGGTCAATGTAAGTAAAGTTGAAGGGTAATGATAGTAATTTGGGTTTCAGGTAGGCATCAGGTGCGGGTGGGCAGTGGGTACCATGTAACAAATTGACCTGTCAGAGGAAATCTGTCGTCCAATCACTATACAAGGGTGAAAACTAGCTATTGGATTCTCCTAGAGTCCACAAAAATAAATAGAGCTATTAGAGCCCTTGAAGTGTGCATAAATTTGCAAATTACCCCTTAAATGTTTTTTTTTTTACGGTAAACCCCTCGAACTCTCCTTTTCTTTGCACCAACTTGTTTTATTACCCCTGAGGAGGGGGCATCTCCGTAAGGGTGGTGCAAAGAAAAAGAGAGTTCGAGGGGTTTATCGTCGAAAAAAAACATTTAGGGGGCAATTTACAAATTCACGTACACTTCAGGGAGGTCCAGTGCTATTAAGTCAAATAAATAAATAAATTTAAGAATACAATGTCTCTATTATAGTTAAACCCAGTTGTACGTAATTTTACAAATGTACAACCATAAAATGCAAGCAAGTGATAATGTGATATGAAGGAGGAGGAATGAGCAAATAACGCTTTTCTTAATTAATACAACATAATCCAATCAATCAAATTACGCTTCATGCCAGCTCATGCATCATGGACCCCACTTCTAAGCCCACTAATCTGACCTTCCACCAAGCTTACCATACACGCACACTGAGCCAGCTATTGTAATTTACCCAATAACAAAACATTCATACTATGCAAGACAAGTCTAAATTTTAATAAAATAATGATCGGGTCGGTATCTAAAATACTGACCCCACCGATGGGAGTGTAATACGTGACCCAATTTGTGAGATAAATGTAAAAAGTAAAAGACAAAAAAAACCACGTGCTACACTCCCATTGATGGGATCAGTATTTTATCAGTACCTAAACATTATTCATTTTAGGGTTATCAGCACTAGTCCCTCCTGAATTTTACGTGAGTTTGCATTTTAACCCTTGAACTTTTTTTTTTTTTAGCATTAAACCCTCTGAACTCTCGTTAATTGGCGAGCAGTTTGGTTTATTGTCCCCTGAACCCCTGTTTAAGGGAGCATTTACAATCAGGTTTTGCCAATTAATGAGAGTTTAGGAGATTTAACGCCTAAAAGAAAAGTTTATGGGATAAAATGTAAACTCACGTAAAGTTCAAGGAGGATTGGTGCCAATAACCCTTCAATTTAATAATCCAAATAATGACACATGCAAAATCACCTTTAGCATGGATAAATATAACAAATACTTTTAGATCAAAGAAAATGTATTTTCTCAATACACTAGCGTGACACGTGTTTATTTATCTATAGCAATGTTATTTAACAAATTAAAAAATAGGCGATTGCTCTTCTCATTGATGATAATACTTAAGCTGCTCAAACATTAACTGACCTTCCATTATTTGGTCAGTAGTAAATGATTCTTATATAAGCTCCCTTTTTATGAATTTAAATATTTTGACTCTCAAAAATTATTCTTGGTCCTTTCAATTTTTTTTTTTTAATTAATCATCTTTTTTTTTTTTTTTTGTAATTAAAAAAATTTAAAAAAAAAAAAAAAAAAAAAAAAAAACTTAATATTGAACACATACATTACTGCTCGATTGAGAAAAACTTGCATGATACAGTTTACTAACCCGTGGTAAGACCATTAAACAAAATTGTAACATTTATATCAAACATAAAATTATATTTTATTCCTCTAATTTGATACAATTTCATTTGACGGTCTCACCACATAGTAATGAGATTATCCCATGCAAGTTTTTCTTTCAAATCATACCATTTTTCCAAGATTCTAGTAGGTAGGACCCACGTTAACAAAGTTAGATACATCATGCATCCACACCGTCCATTTTCAAATCAGCGCTCAAATGGGATGTACCATGAGTTTATTCCATGACCAAAATACCACCGAAATTCAGTCTCTTTTACTGATAAGTCCCTTAATGATGCCAAGTGGAAAGCTTTCATTGGTTCAAGTTGAATACCGCAGTGTCCGCATAATCAGAATTTTTTTTAAAAATAATAATAAATAATATTCGTTTTAAAAAAAAAGAGTAGTACCTGGCTCCGAAGTCGGCGCTCAAAGTGCGAGCCGAGCCGGTGCGACCGTATCATTCCGAGAAGCCTAACCAACGGCTCCGATTTCACGGCCAACACCTTTTTCGTGGCGGGAGAAACCTCCTCGCTGCTGCTGCATCCAGCCGCGCCGCCGACACTACAACGGCGCTGTACGGTCTTCGACAGACTCGCGGAGCTCTGCACGTCACTGCTCTGCTTCGACGCAGCAGCCACTCGTCCCTCCCCCTTCGACTCGTCCCACAACTCGTTCGACTCGCTGAGTCCACCCGCTCCACTCGTTTTATTTTTATTATCACTACCAGTTTTCCCATCCGACGTCGTTTTATCATTTTCGTCATCATCTTTAACATTTCCAGTTCCATTTAATTTACCGTTGGACGACCAGTTTCGATCCCGGTCCGGTTCGCCTGAGACCGGTTCGGTCTCGGCCTCCGGTTCGGGTTTCACTATAGGCTCGTTCTCTTCCGCAACCAGTACGGTGTCGTTTTGTTTCTTATTGGTCATCATTTCGGCTTTTTGAGTCGTTGAATTGGACTCGTTGAACGATCGGTTGTCGCGCTCATCGGAGTTGGCCTCCACGGCGGAAGATTTTCCGGCAACGATCTCGGGCGACGCCTTCGTTTCTCTCTCTAGATCTGCGACTACCTTCCCGTTCCTCTCTCGGTCCTCCTCCAATCTCTTAACTTTCATTTCCAAAGACCTGCAATAACAAAAAAAACAAAAAAAATGCAGCATCGTTTTAATAGATCTCAACAGAGTAAAAAAAGAAAAATCGAATCCTCTGATTGTCAGATCTCAGCCTTACACGATCGAGACGTCGCATCGCTGGACCTCGTCACGGAGCTCCTGTACGCGAATCCGTCTGAGCTGGTCAACCAAGAAGCCGGTGCCTAATTCGGCGTCGTTTTGCGACGTCGTCGTGAATCCGAATCGTCGTGAGAGGTCGTGAAACTTGTCCTTGCAGGTCTGTGGAGTGAGAGACGACATAGTGGAACTCCTGGTCTGCACTTCCATGGCGATCGAGTCCCAGCTCTTGGTGCCGTGGCGGTTGACAGCGCACGCCAGTAACAGCTCCTCTAACGTGCCCCACCACTGCGCAGCCGTCGTCGTGGTTTCTTGCTCTCTGGCCATAACAGCAACACCAGTACGTTCATGTCGCCAATTTCATCATCAATAGTTTCTTCGTATTAGGGTTTTTGATTTGCCGTTTGTTCGCTGTGTGTTGGTTATATCTTTGTAATTCCTTATTATTATTATTATTATTATTGTTATTATTATTTGGTTTTGCTTTGAATTGTGATTGTGTTAGAGATTGATATGTTATGTTTATATAGCTATAGGGAGTGTTGTGAACTTGTGATGTTGTGGGTTGTGTGGGATGGGTTGGTGGCTCTGTTTTGATTTTTCCGTGCTTCTCTTCGCGGTTGGGTCTGGTCTGGTCTGCTTTGTTTTCCTATCACTTATATATTTTGGGCTCATCTGGAAAACTTCCACCACCGTAACACAATCTATTAGGTTTTTTCCTCTATTCCTATAATTACCAAATGCCCCTCCCTAACTTGAAAAAATGCTTTACGTTATTCCTGCTTAAGTTCATAAATGTATATCATTCATGTAAAATCTAATGGATCCAATCCGTCGCCTATTCCTCCCCTTATAAAGGATGTTTGGTAAAAGTCATATCACTTTAACCGATCAAATCCACCGCATATCGTATGGTTGTAATAAGTATTATGTTAAAACATTTCAATTTTTTTTTTTTTTTTGTAAAAGTTATATCCATATAGTTTGGATCATAAGTTGTTTCATCGGATCAAATCGGATAGAAACTTGCAAAATTTCATGAATACGTCTGCTCTTTTTCCTTTTTCCTATTAAATTACCAAAATGCCCTTCTCATATCCTGTTTTGACTTCAAATTTTGCCAATATAACTAGTCGGACTACATACACAATAATCTTTGGTCCATTCTGATTAGAGTTTTTCTTTTAAGTAAGATGCATGTAAGCCTCGTTTGATGTGCATGATTTGATTGGATTTGACTATTTTTTATGGAATTGGGTTGGATAGGATTTAATTGGATTAAATTAGTACTATGATGTATTTTGTGCAATAGGGATTGGACTAAAATAATAATGTCTCTTCTTTAGTGTAATATGAAATTGATAAAAATATAATTGAAAATAATTGTTTTTTTGTAAGAGGTCACTTTAAATTTATATTAAATTGATTTTTAAATAAATAAAATCATTTTAAATCAATTCAAAGAAAAGAAAAATAAAATTATTTTTACATTAAATGAGGTTAAAAAATTATTTATTTATTTTTTGAATAAAATAAATAAAACTATTTTAAATTAATTTGAAATAAAATAACATTTATTTTTTAATTGATATTAAAAAAAATTAAATGTTAAAATAAAATATATTAATATGAATTAATTTTTAAAATAGATTAAATAAATGTAATATTTTATATATAAATAATTTAATTAAGAAAAAAAAAAAAAAAAAGTAAAATAGTTGGGACAAAATTTGTCCTAGCCTTTGTGGAGGGACTCAATAGTCCCACCATAGTGGGATTATTTTTGTACACGGGATTGGAGAAATCCAATTACGTGTAGACCACAAACGTGGGATTGGATTGTCCAATCCAATACACCCAACAAACATTCAGTTAGGGCAGTGAGTAAGTTAGCAATTTTGGACACGGTTGATAAATTCGACACGATACGAAAATAAAACAATCTTAACAAATTAGAATTATTTATCACAATCCAATTAAATGAAGAGTAATATTATATTGTCCAAGTTTTTATCCAAAATTTATATGAATGGATATATTTACGACTCAATGACAATAAATTTTGTGTAAAAAATTGAGGATAGAATGATTGTTAGTATTATTTGAATAGAATGATTTTTTCAATTTATTTTTATTTTTTTTAAAAAAAATTATGCATTTCAAAAAAAGAAAAGAAAAGAAAAAAGTACAAACGCATAGTAAACACTGGAGTATTTAGAAGGATCCTCAAAATACGAACAAAGTACGGCACATTTGTTGGCCGTGGTGTGAGACTTGAGGACTTTCGATTCTTCATAGATATGATTTCCAATTGGTCACAGCAAACAAACATCATCAAATCTTCCTAATTTTAAATCATGTTGTGATTTGAGTGGGACCCGCTCATCACATATGTTTAATGTTTTAATGGCTCATGTTTGTATTATGTGTTTTATGGAAATGGCCATTTATGTATAAACATCCCGGTTGTTTTTTTTTTTTCACTTTCAAAAAGGTTACAGTGTTTTTATTTTATTTTATTATTATTGATGATTGGTTACGAATAGGCTATTAACCTATTTTTCCAATTTATATAGAAAAAATTTAATTATATGTATTTCTCTCTATTCGTAATACGTCACGTGATATGAATGTTATTACATGTCTAATTATATATTGATTTCAATCACGTGACATACTATAAGTAAACAGATGCATTTCTCATTCAAGTGTTTCTCTAATGACTAGTATAAACAGGTACTATTACACTAATCCATATTCCGGAGTGTGCCATCCATAAAATCAATAAAACTTTAATAAATTTATTTGTGTCATATACCGTCTCAATCATTACGTGTATTTTGATCAACACCCTTCGAAGTTCGAACGATTGAGATACTTTATTAAACAAATTATTCTCGATGCATATTAATTGCCGTATCAAGCGTTAAGAGTATTTTTAATATAATAATAATCAGGATATAAGAGTTTTGTTAACACGCGCTTTGAATTAACACATACTTCGTTTATCCTTTAGAGAAACACTTGTGTGTTTTCAAAATGAAGAATCACTTTGTTAGGTAGGAGCAAAAGCAAAGCAATCATTCAATTGTAATATATCTTTTTTAAGGCTTGTTTTCAAAATACTCAACATAATTATAAGGTCTTGTTCCCAATTTGATTAATTATATTTATCTTTCTCATTAATGTAAATTATGTTTGTTTAGTTAAGGGAAAAATAATAAAGGCATTAAGCATTTGATATTTATGATCATATTTCAATATTGATTTCTTTCACGCCTCTTAGGTACAAGACTATAAAATCAATTATACATTGAAACTTGAAAGTCTTTGATCGAAATTTTAAAAGCTTATTTCCATATTACAATCCAATCAAAATCTTCAAAGCATCGATGAAGACTTCTCACATTGGTTGATCAAACTCAACTTTCACCATACCTTTTTATTGTTTATAGATCTTCATTTTCAATACGGAAGGCACCCGAGTAGGGGTGTGTAGGATCAATCGGATTTTAAGACATGATTGAATTATATTGAATTCTAAATTTTGAAATTCATTGCATATTTGGATCGGATCTTGGATTTCCAAATTAAAATCCACTCAATCCATTGGATCCGTCAAAATATCAGGCTTAATTTAATTTATATTGGGACATTTTTTTTTTGTCCTATACAAATGAACGTTGAGCAAATTTTGGATGCTATTGGCTATCTTTTTTTTTCCCAAAATTTTGAATGATTTTATTTATGTTTGTGCTTAAAACTTATGTTTAAAGTTTATAATTTGTTGGACTTTTTAAACTTCAAAGTGTACAATTATATATTGTTTTTATGTTAACTATTAGTTTGTTAATTTTATTTGAAATACTGTATGAATTAATTTTTTATTTTGTTAATTTTACAAATTTTTAACAAATTATATATTAAGAAATGCATCATATAAATCCGATCCATTGGATCGGGTCGGATCGGATTTAGTTGTATTTGGATCGGATCGAATTTTGCTCGGATTGTAATCTCTTTAATCCAATTAGATTTTATAACATGACAAATCCAATTGATCTGACTTGCCGCACACCCCTAGACACCCACATTGCAGTTAGCAGACCTGTATTTTCTACTATTTAACTTATGATTAAAAGATTATTAAAATAAATAAATTACGTTTATACAAATTACAACCCGAAATTTTTTTATTACTCTATTATGTAAAGCCCACTAGAAGCCCAACAACCAATAATAGATCCAATACTATTGTCTATTTATTTTTATTAATGAAAATTCTCTCATTTTCTTGAGTCTCGAATTAAAATGAAAAATGTTATTTCAAGTAAAATAATGAAAATTTTCATAAAAAATAAAATAAAATAAAATTACAGCAAACCACCCTTTTCTTAGGGGTGTGCAGGATCCAATCCAATCCAATGCAATCCATTGGATCGAATCCAATCCATTGGATTGTATCGGATTCAAAGAGGTGATTGGATCGGATTGGATCCTAAATTCTAAAATCCATTGGATTGGATCGGATCTTGGATTTCCGTTTGGAAATCCGCCGAATCCGCTACATCCGCCTAAAATATTAGGCTTTATTTTTATATTGGGCAATTTATTTTATCCACTACTTTCTAATGTAAAGACCCAACCAAAATACAATTTTTAATGTTACTATTTTCAGTTTTCTTTCTCAATTTCTCTACTGCCAACAATCCACCATCTTATTTTCTTATATTTTTCTTCATTAACATCACGGCTTATTAAGTTTACATTTGGAGCTGATGTATAATGCTTATAAACTTTTTGAATTATATAAAGTTTACAAGTTATGTCATGTAATTTTTTTAATGTTAATTTTATTTGAGTTAATTAGTAATGTTTGAATAATTTATTTGATTTTATTTATTTCAGATTATAACTTTTATATAGTACGAATGACTTTATATTAATTCAATCCATCGGATCATATCGGATCGGATTGGATCAAATAGTAATTGGATTGGATCAGATCGGATTACAATTTCTTCGATCCAATCGGATTGGATCGGATCTGATCTTGGATCATGGCAAATCCATTGGATCCGATCCGCCGCACACCCCTACCTTTTCTAGCTACACTCCGGATTGCATGTAATTAAATGCAATTCAATTATTACTCGAAATATTTTTAGAATGACGATATTTGTATCCCTAAAAAATTGTATGTGCATCCAATATTCTCATTCAATTTTTTTTTAAAAGGTTAGAACTTGTAAGTACACCCCAATGTTACCAAATATACCCTCCATTTTAATCTATGAGAAAATATTATTAATTATAAAATTATAAAATAACTATAAAAAAAATGAAAAGTATAGTAGCTCGGCCTCATCTGGGTAACAACCTTGAGCCTAATCAACCCAGTCCAGTACTCTTTTATATAAAGCCCACGAAAACCCTAACAAACAACTTCTTAAAACAAAAATCACCACCATTAAGTATTTGAGTGGCTATAATAACACCCTTAAAAACTGTATATATGTGGTAGCCAAAAATAGCCCACAGGCCCAAAGGTACAAAGCCCAAGTACTTATTAACTCCAATCCAATCTGAAGTAGCCCAAATGACAGCCAGCAGCGTGATTTGGTCGTTTGAAGACCAAGTCAGCTAGCAGTTAAGACACGTTCAAATAAACGAGATACTTGGGGAGAAAATCTCTCCAAAGATCTCGTTTGCAATCGTATCGTGATTTGGTTTAAACGGTCATCTGAAATTCCTATATAAAGAGCTTCATTTGACACTAAAGGGATAGAGAAAAACAAGCTTAAGAAAGCGTACTGAAATTCTGTCTCAAAAGAATCACGGTCACCGGAATCCACATTATCACGATCATCATTGCTCAGCCCAAGCATAACTAAGGCTATCAATCTAAATCAATTCCTTTACTATTCTTTTTTATTGCTATTCTATTTTATTTGTTCTTCAATTTTGCAGGTTATTAGGTCGGACGACCAATATCAATTTCGGTCGACTAAGTTCTTTTACAGGTCAATCCAGCAGACGACAACACGATCCACGGAAACTCAACCCAAGTTGCATTGGGCCTAACAATATACAACCCGATCCATATCGATTGTAGGTCGACACCCTACAGTTTGGCGCCCACCGTGGGGCTCGTTGCAACTCTACAAATATCAACCGCAATCTTCATACTTTCAAACAGACAGCGATGTCAGGAGAAGGAACTACCCCAACCATTGAAGAGCAGATCGCTGCATTGGTAGCTCAAACAGCAGCAAACGCAGAGAAGTTACGAGCGTTGGAAGCTGAAAACGCTGCTATTCGAGCCACTAATGAAGAACTGCGAGCCATTGTCGATGGCGTTGTTCCCGACAGCGAAGATGTGAGGAATCCAGTTCCTGTCCCCAACACTGAACAAGAGGTCGACCGACGAGGTCGAGACGCTCCGACAGGCCCATCAGCACCTGATGTGAATCCAAATGTCGGACAAACCCAGCAAACACCCCAGACGACTAGAGTCGATATCGACCTCAACAATTTGCCGGCTCGAAACGACAACGAGCAAGATCCTGTTACGGGCAGGCAACCTGAATATGTCCTAGGGACACCCGTGTCGCTCCAGTCGACACCAAACCTGGTAAAGTCAAATCCGGATCTATCCTCTCTGGCTAATCTGGAATTTTCTCGCAGGTTTGCAGAAATGGAAGCTCTCATACAAAGGATCCCTGGTGTTCCAGCTCCAATTAAAAGGAGCAACATGAATAGCTTTGCAGACTCACCCTTCGTCGACTCAATAGCGCTGGTCGAGATGCCCAAAAAATTCAGCTTCCCAAACATGAAGCAATACGAGGGGACGACCGATCCAGACGACCACATAGCGCAATACAAACAGAGGATGTTCACCGCAGCAATTCCACGCGACCTACGAGAAGCGTGCATGTGCAAAGCATTTGGGTCCAGTCTCAATGGTCCGGCTCTACAATGGTACACTAACCTACCTAATAATTCAATCAATTCTTTTGCGCAGCTTACAGATACATTCGTGGAGCAATTTGCGAGTAGTCGCAAGCTGGAAAAACAGTCGGACGACCTATATACTATAACCCAGAAGCACGGCGAAAACTTAAGGACATATGTAGGTCGTTTCAACAGGGAGAAGGTCCAAATCCCTCATTGCAATCAGGCGACTGCGATATACGCCTTCAGAAAGGGCCTCAGGTTTGATTCTGACCTTTATAAAGAATTGACAAAGTATCCATGCAGGACAATGGAGGATGTGTTGGCCAAAGCATGGGCCCAAATAAAATGGGAAGAAGATGAAGCTAACTACGTAGGTAGAGCCAACAACTACTCAAACCGCAGAAACGATCGAGTAGATAGGAGATCGAACAACAGAAGGTCAGAACCTTATCCGACTGGAGATAGGTCAACTCGACAGAGTGACGATGGCTCAAGCGACGGTCGACCATACAGGAGGGCCAACCCAAGAACAAGTCGACCACGAGCAGAAGTACCCGAGTACAATCTGAGCATCGAACCAGTCGACCTTGTAGCGGTTATGAGGGAGATGGGCAAGATTGTGAAATGGCCCAGAAAGATGAACGCTCTACCAGAACATAGAGATGCCAAGTTAAGATGCGAGTTCCACGGGGATCACGGTCATCGAACTGAGGATTGCATCGCCCTCAAATTCGAAGTTGCGGAGCTATTAAAACAAGGGCATCTACAAGAGTTTTTAACAGAGAAGGGAAAACAAACCTTGGCAAGACGTAACGAAAGAATGTCAAACTCAAACGACAATCCCCCAGAACCACCTCGACACGACAGGGTGATAAATTTCATTGCAGGAGGTTCTGAAGTGAGTGGTATTAGCTATTCAGCAGCAAAAAGACATACACGACAAGTGTTAAATACAGAAATTCAGCCAAGTAGGGAGCATCCGTCGACTGTCGACGAGACCGTCACCTTCAAGGCGACAGACAAATCAGATTTGTTTTCTCCTCACCATGATGCACTCGTTATTTCACTTCATATTGCAAATTGTTTAACAAAAAGAATTCTAATTGATAATGGCAGTTCATGCAATATTTTATTTAACAGTGCCTTGAGAGAAATGCAGGTCGACGAGTCAAAGCTGAGCCGTCGGACGACAATGCTGACAGGATTCAGTGGAGAACAAAAAAGTACGTTGGGGGAAATCGTGCTACCCATCTACGCTGAAGGCGTGAACCTCTACGTCAACTTCCTGGTGCTCGACTGTCAGTCGCCCTACAACGCAATCCTAGGAAGACCCTGGATCCATGAAATGAAGGCAATTCCTTCGACTTACCACCAAATGATCAAGTTCCCAACCAGGTGGGGAGTTCGTGAAATTAAAGGAGAGCAGAGAGCAGCTAGAGAATGCTACCAAAACGCCATGAAGAAGAAAAAAGAATCTTTATAGCAATTACAGGACTCCAAAGTCGAGTCGACACCAAACGCTCCAAAGATGGAGGATCTCGACGAAGTGTCGATCGACTCAAGTCGACCTGATAGGAAGGTATTCATAGGGTCGAGACTGTCGAAGGAAGTTAGGGAACAACTAATCAACTTCTTAAAGGAACGACAAGGCAGCTTTGCATGGTCTCACGCAGACATGGTCGGCATTGATCCGGAGGTAATAGTGCACCAACTACAGGTCGACCCCGATCATCGACCAGTAAAACAAAAGCGAAGGAAATTCGCTCCGGAGAGAAACAAAGTCATCAACGAAGAAATCCAGAAGCTAATCGACATTGGCTCAGTAAAAGAAGTCCAGTATCCTGATTGGCTAGCAAATGTCGTGGTTGTCAAAAAGAAGAATGGCAAGTGGCGGGTATGCATCGACTTCACAGACCTCAACAAAGCATGCCCCAAAGACTCCTTCCCTTTACCTCATATCGACATGCTTGTCGACGCAACAGCTGGACATGAATTACTCAGCTTCATGGACGCCTACTCAGGCTACAACCAGATCCTGATGCATCCAGACGACCAGGAAAAGACAGCCTTCGTAACCGAACGAGGTACCTTCTGTTATAAAGTAATGCCGTTTGGTTTGAAAAATGCAGGTGCTACCTACCAACGACTTGTGAATATGATGTTCGCCAAAATGCTTGGCTCGACGATGGAAGTCTACATCGACGACATGCTGGTCAAATCACTTGTGGCTCAACAACACATAGACCACCTCAGACAGTCGTTCGACGTCCTTGACAAGTACGGTATGAAATTAAATCCCACTAAATGTTCATTTGGTGTCTCATCAGGGAAATTTTTAGGGTACTTAGTCACACAAAGAGGAGTCGAAGCCAACCCAGACCAAATCCGATCGATACAAGAAATCGAGTCACCTAAATGCATCAAAGACGTACAGAAATTGACTGGTCGAGTAGCAGCATTAAACAGGTTCATTTCCAAGTCGTCTGAACGATGCCATCCATTTTTCAACACCTTGAGGAAAAACAAGGCCTTCGAATGGAACGACGTTTGCGAGAAGGCATTGCAAGACCTTAAAGAATATTTGACCTCCCCACCACTGCTGTCAAAACCTAAAGACAACGAGACACTACTCCTATACTTAGCCGTGTCGACCACAGCCGTCAGCGCAGTATTGGTAAGGGAAGAAGGTGATCGACAACATCCAGTCTACTACGTAAGTAAGGCACTGCTCGACGCTGAGACACGGTACAGTCAATTGGAAAAACTGGCACTCTCGTTGGTCGTTGCAGCCAGAAAATTGAGGCCTTACTTCCAGTGTCATTCAATCAAGGTATTAACAACTTACCCTCTAAAAAATATATTGCATAAACCTGAAGTTTCAGGTCGACTGACGAAATGGGCTGTTGAGCTAAGTGAGTACGACATCAATTACCATCCAAGGACAGCGTTAAAATCACAGGTATTAGCTGATTTCCTTGCAGACTTTACACCTAACGAGAATTTGCAGGCTGAGAAAGAGCTAATAGCTCTAACAGAGACAACGTCGGACGAAAAATGGAATCTGTCGGTCGACGGATCAAGCAACGTAAAAGGCAGTGGACTGGGATTGGTACTCACATCCCCTCACGGGGACATAATTGAGCAATCCATCCATTGCGAATTCCGAGCAACAAATAACGAAGCAGAGTACGAAGCACTAATTGTTGGCCTCGACCTAGCCAAGAGCCTGAATGTCAAAAGTCTCCAAGTATTCAGCGACTCACAACTAGTCGTTCGACAGATAAACGGGTCGTACGAAGCAAGAGATCAAAGGATGACCGCCTACTTGGCCAAAGTTCAGCAACTTCAGTCGACTTTCGACAAGTTTACCATCGAACAAATACCCAGGTCGGAGAACTCACGTGCAGATGCACTAGCTTATCTTGGCTCGACAACGACAAGCGGATCAAAGTCAATTCCAGTCGTTCACCTTACAACACCAACTATTCAAGCAACAGAAATAGTCGCCCCAGTCGACTACAGAAGAAATTGGATGGATCCACTACTAGACTACTTGCGAGCCGACATTTTACCTGGGGACAAAGCTGAGGCAAGAAAAATCAAAGCAAAAGCTGCGAAGTTCTGTAACTTATACGGTAAGCTATACAAAAAATCTTTTACAGGACCCTACTTGAGGTGCGTAACTCCACGAGAGGCGTACGACGTTCTCAAGAGTCTACACTATGAAGAATGTGGAAATCACTCGGGGGCTCGAAGTCTGTCGAACCGAGCAATCACAGCAGGATACTACTGGCCAACCATGCGCTCCGACTCCCAAAATCACGTGAAGTCGTGCGACAAGTGCCAAAGATTCGCACCAGTCTGCCATCTACCCCCTGGCATGTTAAATTCGATCTCAGCCCCTTGGCCTTTTATGAAATGGGGGATGGATATTGTAGGAAAACTCCCAGCTGCACCTGGAGGCGTCGTCTACATGTTGGTGATGACAGACTACTTCACAAAATGGGTGGAAATAGAAGCTTTGCCTCAGGTACGCGACATCGAGGTACGCAATTTTGTGTGGAAGAACATTATTTGCAGGTTCGGAGTTCCACGAGAAATAGTGACCGACAATGGGTCCCAGTTCATCTCATTCGACTTCAAAAACTTCTGCGACAAATACGGGATAAAGCTAAGTTTTTCAACTCCACGATATCCACAAGCAAATGGACAAGCGGAGTCGACGAACAAGACCATCATCAACACGCTGAAGAAACGACTGGAAGCTGAAAAGAACGAATGGGTGGAAAAACTACCAGAGATCCTATGGTCATACCGAACCACTCCTCGACGGTCGACCGGAGAAACTCCGTTTTCCCTTGTCTATGGGTCTGAAGCAGTGATCCCCATCGAGACACGACTTGCAACTGCACGGAGTGAGAATCCAAATGAAGCTGAAAACAACCATGAGCTCGCCTTCGAGTTGGATCACCTGGATGAAAGACGTGATCGAGCGGCTCTAAGAATACAGTCGTATCAACAACAGGTCGCCCGACATTACAATAAAAAAGTACATGTCAGAACCTTTAAGCTACACGACTGGGTACTACGCCGCGTTTTTCAAAACACCAGAGAAGAGGGAGCTGGAAAATTGGGGCCGACATGGGAGGGGCCTTATCAAATAACAGACATAGTCGGTCGAGGAGCTTACAAATTGCGAGGACTCGACGGTCGAGAGCTGAACAACAGTTGGAACGCACTCCATTTGAAACAGTATCACTTCTAAAACTTAATTTACATTACTTACATTTACTGCCTTTACTTTCTGATTTTCTAAAGATACTAACGACGCGAAAAAGAGCAATGATGAAAAACTTAGTACAAGTTTACAACTGAGCTCACAAAACATTTTTCGTAACCTCAGTCGACTTCTACGTATTATTTTGCTACGATATTCTTCTGTTATTACAACATTGGCAATACCCCGACGTCGACGACAACAAGATTCTACTCCCACCATCCTTATCTAATCAAACGCACGGTGGGAGTCGGGGACAACACTTGATAAAAAGAAAAATGTCGACTGACGCATGTACGCGATGAATAGTCGATGAAACGCATGTACGCGATGAATAGTCGATGAAACGCATGTACGCGATGAATAATCGATGAAACGCATGTACGCGAGTTGTATAAATCAGTGATGTTATTTTGTCGACTGAACGCTTGTATGCGACATTGTTTGTCGACTAACTTGTACGCAAGTATTCTATAATTAAATCAGCCGTATTTTTATCAAATTTTCTATAATATCATTCGACTTATGCATGAATATAAGTTTACAGGCTTGTTTCATTCAGTTTCTTAATCTTGTGTAAACCCCATCATATGATGGTCGTATCGTTTTCACAGGCAAAAGGTCGTATCACATCCACACGCAAACAAATGCCATAAAAGTGTTGAGAGAGATGGCAAAGATATTATCAATATTGATACGATCAAAATATCATGCGACAAAAAATACGGAAATGGTCGACACGACCAGATCATCCTTTACAAAAATAAAAATAAAAATTCAGTTGACAGGGGGGTCGAGCCTTGTGGTATCATCAGCAGGAGGTTGATTGACGTTTGTAGTATCAGCAAGAGATGGATCGACCACAGGTAGGTCGTTCAGAGGATTGTCGCCAGCACCGATACCTTGAGAGAGTTGATTCTCATCAAGTACCTGTTCTTCATTTTGTCCAGGCGACAACTCCTCCAACCTACACATCTCTTCGCAGGCTTCAACCATCTCTTGCATTTCATCGCGATTCCAGTTACGATGGTCGCCTGCAAGATATTCCCTGTAGAGCTCCGCCTTTGCCTTGCACATCGCAACTGAAGCGACATTCATCACTTGGTCTTTCAAACCAGCAACAAGGCGCTGCTCTTCGACCAAGGAGGCTCGGGCTTCAGCCAGCTCCAGGGATTGTCGATCCCTCTCTGCTCTCATATCCTCCAACTCTTTTTCAAGAGTAGAGTTCTTACCCTTCAATTCTTCAGCAGCTGAGTCGACCTTGGCCTTCTCCTGCTTCATAACTTCAATCAATTTCCGCTGTTTCCCGTATTTGTCGCTCAGCCCCCTGTACCTCCCATGCAAATGCAGCGACGTCTGCAAAGACTGCACAGCAACGAAAGTTATCATAAATAAAACGACATCATAAAATTCAAAAACAAAATATAGAAGGCAACTCACATGAAAAGCCGAAAGGAAAGCTGTGTAGAATACATCTTCAATCTTCTTCTTTTGCAGATGCTTCTCATCCGCAGGAAGGATGTAGTCGAACGACTTATCCAAGAAAGAGGTCGGCTCGTCAAAAGATGATAAATTGGGGAAAAGTGCTTTCGACGAATCTGGCCGTGTGACAGCCACCTGTTTCTTTGCAGTCGCCTCGACAACTTTCTTCCCCTTGTCGGCTGCTGGATCCTTCCTTGGCCTTTTCTTTTTGGGCGATGCTTCAGGAGATGAAGTATATACATGCCCACCAGCAACCTCTGTCGACTGTTCTGCAGCCTGTTTCTTCTTTGATGCTGCTCTTTTCTTACTCAGCTCCTCTCTTAGTCGTTTGAAAGCGTCGGCCGAATTGGGCATGTTTAGCCTTGCACTTGCCATTGATATCACTGCAACACGACGTTCATTGTCAGAAATAGGCGACAAGAATTTCATTGTATATTGGAGAATTTCGAGACTCCTCCTAATCCAGATATACGACAAGAAATCCTTCACACGAGGATAAGGGTCGCGCGACCTATTATGAGTCGACCATCTCCATAACCTGGCAGGCCTAAGTTTACCTTCTGTTAATAGCACCTTACAGCTTCTATCCTTTTCAGGGATATTAAGCATTGCTGCGGTACGAACAGGAGTTATTTTGCTCGACGGTTTACTCTCTAAGCCCTTTATTTCTACAAAATAAACTAGGTATCAGCAAAGGTAAATCAGGTAAAAAGAAAAACCTATCTACGACAAAAGTCGGACGACACTCACCATATCGATTCCAAGTCCGTCTTAAAACATACTGTTCATCGTCCACGAACCATGGACCGTCGACTGGAGGACCCTTCGCAAAAAAATAGGTATCCTTCCAGTTTCGGTCGTTTGTTGTCGTGTCGGTAACGATCTGCTGCTCCTTGCTTCTAGGTACTAACATATAGCGACCCTGGTCATAAATGTGCTCCTTCAAATAATAGTTGTGAAGGAGGCTCGACATCCCAAAAGGTATGTCATATTTTTCACTAAGGACACTCAAACTCAGCAAGATCCTCCAGGTGTTTGGCATTAGCTGTCCCGGAGCAAGGTCGTAGTATAGCAATGTTCGTCGCACCAATGGGGGAATGGGGAACCTAAACCCCAAACGGAAGGTATATTCATAGAGACAAGTCCACTCTGGTATATCCCAGTCAGCTTTCTCATGCTCCTTTGGTGCTCGTAGCTCGACACTACTAGGGATACCATAAATTTCCCTCAACAAACACAAGTTTTCCTCCGACACCAAACTTGATGGACTTTCTTCAAGAACACCTACTGGTCGACCAGACGTAGTGGCCTCATCTACGTCTATATATTCTGGGTGGTCGACTATCGACGCAACGGCACGTACACCGCCTTGTTCGAGTATCCTTTTCGTATTTATCGAAACAATGCTAGATGGATCCTCTAGTGTAACTCGTCGATCGACATCGACACCACTATCAACTTCATCACCATCCTCTTCGCTTGTCCAACTATATATTGGGTCAGATATGGTGTCGTCGCTCGACAGGTTTATTTCTCCACTCGACATGCTAACATCGTCGTTCGACATGTTTCCTCCTAAAGCTGACAAGGCAAAAAATGCACAAGTCAGAAACTGTGGCGCTACAATCACAACCTAGGGTTTCTGAAAATCCTACTCTAGGGTCATCGTCTTAAAACCTAACCTAACCCTACAAGTCCTAGCGTCCTACAAAGTCGGCCGAATAAAGCTTCCAGTCTACATCGGTCGTATGAAATAAATAAACACAAACAATACAACTAACAATGCAGAAACAAGATCAAAATCAACAGGGAACCAGAATACAATGAAGAACAATGAAGAACGATGAAGAACAGCACATTTAAAACACTAAATATTCAGGTAACTTTACGTTTCTATTTCTTATTTCAAAAAACAAAGTTTTTGCAGGCAAAAACTAAAAGATAATGAAGAGAAGAATAATCACCTTGAAGTGAGAAGGAGATGAAGTTCCGGTTGGAATTACTGGATGAGTTGCTGGATATTTCTGAGTTTTCTTCGCAGAGATGGCTCAAAACGATGAGAGTATTTCGCAAAAGTGGCTCTAAAAGGGTTGGGAGGTTATATTTATAACTAAACCCTTGCATAACCCCCTTTGCCACGTGTCCTTACCAGAAGAAGATGCAACCTTTCAGTTGCCGACTGTTTACTCACGCACGCAACCGCCAATTATGGGTTTTTTGAAATTCAAAACCTTTTCTCGAGCCAAGTAAGCACGCCATAATTAATTGCTCATGACATCACTAGGGTTTCTGAAACGAAAGATGTCTTTTCAAGTTGACCTTTGGCTTGCCTGTTTTCCTCATCATATCCTAACAGTTGGAATTAGTAGGAATTAGTCGAACGACATTTCGAAACAAATTCTGTTGACATCAATGGTCGTGTCGACCAAAAAATAACATCAGCAATCGTATCGGTTCAAGATGATGAAGTCAAACGACGTTTAGAGCTCATCTCAATAAGTTAGCAACGAATCCAGCCGACCAAAGTTATTTTCTTTTTTTTCGCTCGACAACGGTCGACTGAATCTGAATCACTCTCTACTTCGTTGGTAACTCACTAGAGAGTGGAGGACAAACTGTGGTAGCCAAAAATAGCCCACAGGCCCAAAGGTACAAAGCCCAAGTACTTATTAACTCCAATCCAATCTGAAGTAGCCCAAATGACAGCCAGCAGCGTGATTTGGTCGTTTGAAGACCAAGTCAGCTAGCAGTTAAGACACGTTCAAATAAACGAGATACTTGGGGAGAAAATCTAGCCAAAGATCTCGTTTGCAATCGTATCGTGATTTGGTTTAAACGGTCATCTGAAATTCCTATATAAAGAGCTTCATTTGACACTAAAGGGATAGAGAAAAACAAGCTTAAGAAAGCGTACTGAAATTCTGTCTCAAAAGAATCACGGTCACCGGAATCCACATTATCACGATCATCATTGCTCAGCCCAAGCATAACTAAGGCTATCAATCTAAATCAATTCCTTTACTATTCTTTTTTATTGCTATTCTATTTTATTTGTTCTTCAATTTTGCAGGTTATTAGGTCGGACGACCAATATCAATTTCGGTCGACTAAGTTCTTTTGCAGGTCAATCCAGCAGACGACAACACGATCCACGGAAACTCAACCCAAGTTGCATTGGGCCTAACAATATACAACCCGATCCATATCGATTGTAGGTCGACACCCTACAATATACACCCTTTTTATAATCACACACATAAAATAAAATAAAAATAATAATGATAATAAAAAAAAAAACCTCTAGTTTGTAATTAAATCTCACTTAATGGCAATTATAACTTCTCAAAAAATAAAAAAAAATAAAATAAAATAAAGAAGTCAATAATATCCTTTCTTTTATACCTTTTTTTTTTTTTTTTTTTTTTTTAAAATTAGGGGGAATTACATTTGGTCCCTATATTTTAACGAAACATTATTTTTTTAATCGACTTATGTATATTAGGGTATTTGATCCTTACCTTCTTGGAAATACATTAATGGTCCCTCTGACCAAAAAGTTGATAGTCAACATTAATGTAAGTGTTAAAAAGGCAGTTTTAACCCCACATGTCAGGATGGACCATAAAATTCCAAATAAGCATGCAAAAAGACTGAATTGACCCTATGGACTACTACTCTTAAACCCCTTTAATACTTTTATTATTCTGATTTTACTCTTGAATTTATTAAAAAAAAAATAATAATTCTACATTGTTGTTTTATTTTGTAAAAAAATAAAAAAAATAAAAAATGGGAGCTTGTAAAAGCTGCTAGTGTATCACTTTGTTATCAGTTAACTAATCAAATCTCGGCCATAAGTCTCAAAATATAAGTATCCCTACAACCCACACAAACCCACATGCTTGCTCAAATTTTGACACCACTGATAAAAGCAGTTTAAAAAAATAAATACTAATTCAACATCACCAAAATACACGAAAGTCTGCTTGTGCTGTAAGCTTTCTTTAGTGATAAAAAAAATAAAAAAAATAAAAAAATAAAAAAATAAAAAAATAAAAAAATAAAAAAATCACCAAAATACACATCACTAACGAAAAAAATAGAAGGAAGAAAAAAAGGGCTCCAATCCATCTGGTCTGCTCCTTCGCAAGGAACAGAGCAATCCTCCGATGAGAAAATCTGGAGGATCGGTATGCTCCTCCACCGGCGGTGGATTTATTATTATTATTATTTTTTTAACTTTGTTAAAAGAAATTAATTGTTTAAACTTAGATGCTTGGATGAGGAAGACGAAGTTGAACTTGGATGTTTGGGGAAGGCGGAGATGGTAATTTAATTTTTTTATTTTTTTATTTAAAGTATTAGAACTGGCGTGAAGATATGTGATTGCCCAAACTATTTTCTTTAGGGAATTGCTAGAATGCAGTGAAAAAAAATTGCTGCATGATGCAGTGATTTCTTTGGAAAAATTTGAGCCATCAGATTAACCAATTTTCAAATCTACGATTGGGATTATATAGGGAATAAATAAACAATTTAAAAATTAAAAACAATAAGAAACCGGAAACCCATTACCGTCGGTTCAACTGAAATAAACATAGCTGGTCTGGTCTGGTCATGAGCAAAACAATTGATGCTCGAAAAAAACCTCTCCTCCTTTGAAGCTCAAACACTCCCAAATCCGAAGCCCTAAGAATCTGATTCTCTTCCATACCCGCCGCTGTATACATCCTCCCTAGCCTCCCACCGCCGCGATTTGAACGACGGCAACATCTCATTTGAACCTCTCGTCTCTCTCCACCAGTCTCTGCCATATCCACCGTCTTACATAGTCCCCACCCTTCTTCTTCGTCGTCGTTTTGAACGACGGCTGCTCCGTGTAGACAATTTCTACACCGTCGAGTTTGAAAGAAACAAAAACAAGCGTGGTTCATCTACATGTCTGCCATATCCACCGGCTTACAGCTCCGCCAAGTCGATTTCAACACCGTCGATTAGTGGCAGGTAAGAATGAAGCAAATTTGAACCTGAAATTCTCTCATTTCTTTGTAGCACTCGAAATCCATAATCCTCACCCCTTATCTTATTTTTTTGGATTTACTTTACCCATAGTGTAGTGTTTGATTGATCATTTTTGAATCAAAACAACACCGTCACACACGGATGGCTTCAATTTACTAAATGAATTCAATTTGTATTAAATTCTGTACAGAATGATAACAGTGACACCACTTTAGGGAGGGCAATGAGTAGAATGTCTAGCATTAATAATATAAAATTAAAAATAGGATAAATAATTTATCCTCACCTTTCTGCAATCTACAATGACATGATGCAGGTTTTGACCCGTGGAATAAGAATCTAGGTAATATAGAATATTATGATCAATTGTGTTGATAGTTGGAGACTTGAAAATGAAACCTCACCATTAAATCCTGTTATTGCATAATAAAATCAGCTTTTCTCTGTCTGTGGATTCGTTCAAGGTTTCTCTTATTTTTTGCTCCGTTTTTGGTGATTCTAGAATAAAAAAATCGTTTGAAAGCCGAAACTTTGTTTTTATAAATCTGCGTTTTTTGTTTGCTGTGGTTCAGGTGTTCGTTGATGGTCATCTAAACTTCGTTTCGCAACCGAGACAGCCTTTCGAGTTTTACTTCAGGTAATATATATATATATTGTCTCTTTGGATTTCATTTTCTGTTTGGCTACCACGAAATGGAAGGAAAAAGAAGTGTAATGAGATTTTAAATCTTATACACGTATTTGCTGTTGTTATAGATATAACTCTTTGCTTTCTCGAGATTTCTCGCGAACCAAACAGACTAGCGCTGGAAATTTCATGTGATGCCAGCGTATTGCTGTCTGTTTTTAAATCTCTCAATTCCAGTACAGAAGTATAATTGTTGTGTCACGGATAACCTTTTTCTTAATAAAGAAAATAATCTTTCCCATGTATGATTTAATGGATGTCATAAATCCTGAAGAAAAGTAGTTAGACTTGGATGATAAGAAAGTTACACTTGGATAGTATAATTTATCTTAGTTCTGTTGGGATTATGTTTGACGGTATATATATATATATATATATGGAAGTGTATGAGTGTTTGCACAACTTTTGAATGTAAAAGAGAATATTTATCTATCACTACTCATTCCTCTGTTGGAATAAAAGCAGGAAAGATTACTCACTAAGCTCTATAAGTTATTGAATAGACAAACCAGTTTACGTCAATACTTGTATTCTCTTGCGGTGCATATGTGAGTAGTATTTGTAATTACTGTTTGTTTTATTATGCTGCTGCTTATCAGCCCTAAGCTTTAATGTTTTCCGATGAGATGTTGATGTTCCACTGATGTTAACCTAGACTAAAGAGTAGTATTTCATGACATGTTAGCTCTTATAGGCAAGAAGAAATATTGTGAAACTTACAACACATTCTGTTTTAGAGATTCACACTCTAAATATGTCAACATAAAACAAGAATAACACAGGACAGAACCTAAACCGCCATACATTTATAGCTTGACCTGCAAAACAATTGTGCAACTGTAATGGATTATCAGATTAAATTTAGTACAATCGACTTACATATTAATTGCTATATGATGTTTGTAAATAGTTGATGTTTTTTTCCAATAAGTTATCTTGTCTATATCTTCAAAAAGTGAATATATCAGATGCCTTGAAGCATTTTATTATGTTAATTTCTTATGCCTTGCAGACTCTTGTGGAGTTCGTTAGTTTTAGATTGAAGAGTCCTAAATTCGTAGGTTGTTGGCGTTATGATTTCTCCATGCAAGATATGGATCAATCTTGAACCTGCTTTTTATGAATAATTAAATAAATAAGCCAATAAGGTTTGAGTACAAAGATTTAAGGTATTCCCTTCTTCATTAATGATCATCCATAGAGATAAACTGGCAAAGATGGCATTTGAGTATAGGAACATGAGACTAGTTCTATCAAAAGGTGTCACACAAAAATCATAAAGTAACTCTGGGAACATTATAGAGACCAGGAACATGTGACTAGTTCTATCAAATGGTTTTTGGGTAGCTTTCTATTTAATTCTAGTGGGGCTAAGTTCATAAAAGTCTCTATACTTGTTTTTTTGTAGACCACAAAAGGTGAATTTCAAAGTTGGATGGAGAAAATTTGTTTTTCAAAGAATCGTTGCTTAACATCAGGAGACCTGGCAAGCCTAACTAGTCACTAGTCACTATTCACAAAGACTTGATCATAGAGAATTAGTATTAGATGCAAAGAATTATAGAGCTTCTGCAGGAAAGTGTAGTAGCTGACCCATTGTTTTTTAGATGTGAACAATTTTGAAGTGTGAAATTAAAAGTGCTTTTATAAAAGTATTTTTATTGTTAGGTGTAGGAAAGCATTTCAAATGTTGTCGAAGTCAAAAAAACCACCTTGTACAAAGTATCCACATTCAGTTTTCTAGTTTTAGCACTATTTAGAAAAGTGAGAAACAAAAGGCCCTTCAATTCAACCACTGAATTGTTTTATCTAATACCAAAACACTACTCTGGTTATTTTATATGCTTTTTAACTTTGTCATAAGTCACACAACACAATCACTTTAGAGTTGTTCTTTTACTGATTCTATTTGAATGGTGAAAACGTATAGAACAAGATGTTCTGTGGAGTAGTTACTAGATGTTGATTACGATAATGATAATGAGAGTTTGAGGTATCTGAGTCAATGAACATTTGAATTTTTCTGATATGTGAATCCAACCACAGCAAGTAGTTTGAGGTGGGTGGGGTGAAGGTAACTTAGTTAGACAAGTTTTGTTTTGTAATGATTATGTGGTTTGTCATTGTCTTCTGTTTTTCGTTTGGGTAAAAATAATACCCCATCAAAATAAAATGGGCTTCTTGCCTGGATGGTTGGAGAGTTCACAATCTCGATCAATCCACTGAGGTTCAAACCTTGACACCTTGTATATATTGTACAATCATCCAGTATTTTCATCTTTTTATCTGTAATTGGAGATTTCTTGTGATTTTTATTATCTTCCATAACATACTTTGAAGATTATATTCTTTGATTTCCTGTAACTTTAGTTACATAACTAAAGTAGGGCGGTATTACACACACTGACAGAGCATAACACTCTATCATATACATGCGATTTAAGAAATTTGTTTTTTACATCTTATACATAATTTTCATAAAATTGTTTAATGCAGATTGAAATGGTGAATTCTATTCGCAAGAGGAGAAATATTGCTGGTGAGCAAACTACCCTCGATGAAGGTGGTACTGAATCCACAATTTCTGTCAATCCAAAGCTTGATAGAATGGCTTGGATAAATTTCCAGTAAGTTAGCATCACTTTAATCCTATATTTGTATTTGTCATTTATGAACATATCTGTATTGACCTGTAGTTTTATGGTTATTGTAATTATAAATTACCTTTTCTCTTACCCGTTAAGATATGAAATCATTGTCAAACCATTACTACTTTGCAAGACAAATGAAAGAAAAATTATATCATAATTTGAATTTACTGAAACTTAGTTTGATAATGAAATCCCAATCTCTTTAGCATCCTCCATGTATGATAAATCTGCAAGTGTGTTTTTCTTGAATTAGAATCTCTTATTCAAAGCAATTGCATTTGCTATTGTAATGTCTCCAATATAGATCCATTCCTTGATTAGCATAACTAGAATAAGAGATTATTAGCCAATTTCATATATATAGCTTCCTATTTACCACATATAGCAGTAACACTGCATTTGCCTTTGTTAGTAATTGTCTTCTAAGAAATAATGATTTCTTAGAATGAAATGGTTTTTGGTTATTCAACACTTTGATTTAGCCGTTAACGCCTTATACTTTGTAATATTTGCAGCAGAGAAGAGTGCCAAAAAAAAAAAAAAATGCACAAGGGAAAAAAAAGGTAATTTAATAACTACCTATATTACTAGTTTTCAATATTAATATCTCACATGAACTTCAGTTGTTAGTTTCTACTTAATAACCTTATTTCCATCCTTGTTTTTAAGTCTATGAAAGAGATACGTGATTCATGGAATAGTCTCTCCATCGACGAGAAATGTAAATATACAATGCCGAAGGAAGACATTGTGGAGGAAAAGGGTCATCTCGAGGAAGCATCTGAGGATAACAAGGTTCCTCCATTCGACACTCGGTGTACTCCGGTGAGGTTATCTGAAATTGTCTCAACATTGTCCGATTTGCAAAAAGATGCAGTCCGAGACTTAGGTTTTGCAAACCTACTGGTGTCAAAATGCGGACGTCTTCGACGGAACCTTTGTGGATGGCTAGTGAGCAAGTTCGACACAACGAACTTCTCAATTGAATTGCATGGCAAGAAGTTCAACTTAGACCCTTCAGTTTTTGCACATGTCATGGGAATTTCTGACGGAGGGGAGATAGTGCAAGTTGAAGGAGATCTGAATCATCTTTGGAGAAGTAAGTTCTCTATCAGTAATCGTGGCATCAAACTCCCCCACCTGGAACAGAAACTTAAGAATATGAAGACAGCAGATGATGATTTCAAGATCACGTGGTGTTTGTATATGCTGGGTACTCTACTTGCACCGGTTGCTGGCGAGTACGTTGATGCAAGGTACTTGAATGTCCTTTGTGATGTCAATAATATCAGAGGGAAAAATTGGGCAACGTGGTGCTTCGATCAATTCGTTAGTGGAGTACAGAAGTTTAACTCAAAAAGGTCGAAATACATCACCGGTTGTCTTCTTTTTCTTTAGGTGCATATTATTCTTGTTATATAATGTGTTATTTCAATTGTTAGTATGTATATTACTAGTTTTTGGTTGATTTGTTACAGTTTTCTATTTTATTTATTAATTTGTTTTCTTTTTACAACTATTTTACTTACATATCATAGATTGGCAACCACCAATTGTGGATAAAAAATCCATACCACTTGTAAGTTGGACAACCCTCAACATAACCAAATGTATGAAACAGTTACGTCAGCAAGGGTGTTATGGTACTGCCAAGGTATGTAGTGTAATATACATTTATTTTATCTATGCTACTATACTATACAGAATGTATTCATATATTATTGTTAATTTAACATGCTTAACCTTTGTAGGTGTCGATCGTTGAATATGTCCGACCTGGTATACCAACTTCTAATGAGGACAACGCTCAACAAAACATTTATGATGATGCCACACTTAAAAAGGTCCTGACTGAAATTCAAAACTTTAGAAAGGACATTGAGCTGTGGCATTTGGAGCATACTGAGTTGGCAGAAAAGGTTGACCGCATGGAAGAGAAAGTGAACATTATAGTAGGGAAGCTCAATGTTGATGAAGGTAAAAAAGGGAATGAAGGTTTTGTCTCTACCAAAGAACAGCCAACTCCAACACCAACACCAACACCAACACCGATCTCCGATGATGATCATGCTGGTCTTCCAAAAGATGTCGCTTTCATAGTCGATGATGATAATGATGCAGCTGACCATACTTCCATACCGAGTCTTCTGGATGAGGTTTGATATTAATACTAAAATTACATAATTATATATTGTATGAGGTATATTCCATACGTTTTTCACCCTTATAATATTCTTATGCTTGTGCAGAAAAAGAAAAATGTCATTCTGAAGACCCTTGCCGAGCAATCTTCAACCTCCATCAATGTTGTCAAAACCACCCACACATCGAAGCAACAAAAGCCTAGCCGGTATAAATTGTCACCGTTTGAGTATGACGATGTGAAGGGCAAGCCAACCAAGTATCGGTATGGGCCTTTTCGAATACCTTGCTCTCTGAAGACACTCGATGCACAAATTATCGAGTATGTGTTTTCTACAGATTTGTCCATGAGGTACGTAAACTTTAAAATTTCATACTAGTTTGGGTGTATTTAAATTGTGGGTGGTTAAATTATAATTTTTTGTGGCAATTAGTGCAAGGAAAAAGCCTAACCATGTGTTTCGACCACAGCATTGTGTCCGTTATATATATTACACTTTTTAAACCTATAAACATTCAATTATAACTCTGAATTTATTTACATTACACATTCACACTTACGAACATCAACTACATTAACAACTCTACTAGTTAAAGTCCAATAAATATAAAGTATAGCTAGGTTTGTACATCACTAATTTATAAAATTTATTATACCCGGTAAATTTATTTTATAATACTTATAATTAGGCTCCGGTTATCCATTTGAATGATGTATTCATAATTAAGTACCATATGAGGCTTGAAGTAGATGAGACTTGTGCATCGTTCTAAGTATTATGTGAAAGACAACTAGATGTCGCCAAACCCACATCCTCTGTAAGAGTATCTCTTCATATATTATTAGTGTAGTATGGCCTGTAGAAAAACAAAGCCGGTATGGTATAACATTGTTGGTGTAATGCTGCATAGGAGCACAAACAATCGATCGAGTATCACTTGTTAAACCAAAGTTTTGTTCATAATATTAGATTTTACCTTGAAAACCTTAGCCTTTAGATTATGAGATAGCTAATTCATATTTTCATATCATACATATCACTTACATGTAAAGTAGTTACTTCAATTATTCACATTTTTACATAAATTAAACTTTATTTTTAAGAGCATTGTTTGGACTATGCTTACCTAAAGTTGGTGTAATTGTACAAAATTACGACAAATTCACAAACACTGCATCTAAAATAGGCCCATTATGCCTGTGGTTGATATCCCGTAATGAAAAGGCCATTTTCTTGTACTGCATATTGCCACCCATTTTTGATATGTATGTGCAATATGAATTAAGATTAGTTGCTGTATGCCGTACCAGTAATATGGGTATTGTTCATTTATGTAGTGAAACCATTGTGGCAACTAATCGGATGATTGTGAACCGCAAAAGTTTTCGGACCCTTGTGCCGACAGCATGGGTTGACAGTAAGGTTGTACCCTTCATTTGTGTTTTATCCTTATACTGAAAAAACTTTATTGCCTTGTCGAGCATTATTTAATTATGAAGTATAGAAATTTTCCTTTTACACTATACTGATTTATGTTCTTAATATGTGTAGATCATTAGTTTGGTTGCTGATAATAACACACGCATTGCCAGACGAAAACGATCATCTCTGAATTGGTATTTGCCCACACAATTTGCGGTAAAATCTTTTTTCCTTCATTAGAACTTATGATTTATACATATACATCGTTAACTAAAACCTACCCCACCACTTCTATTTATCCCATTGTCCCATTGTATTTTCTACACTAATTTCCTTTAATCTATGCCAACAGTACATTTCCCTGACCAGTCAAGATGGTAGAATGGGCCAGTTGACCGAGATACAAAGTTCCTTCAAAGAAGACTATATGTACGATCTGGAATGATGTGAACTGGTGCATACCTTTATCATAATCATTGAAGCGATTAGTATGCGTTTCAACCTAACTGTTGACATCTATGTTTTTTATTATCATGTATGCATTTCATCCATATGCATACATAGGTAGATCTTGCATGTAAATAACCTTATTATAATAGTAAATAATATCTTGTATCTTCATCTACAATTATGTTTTTCAGATTTATATTCCTATTAACAATTTCAAGGGTCACTGGTTCACTGCACTTGTCAAAATTAAAGAACGTAAAGTTCAGATTTGGGACTCCCTACCAAGTCGTAGGAAAAACGACCGAAGTAGGGTGAAGCAAGTTGAAAGATTGGTAAAACAAATATTAAATATGTTCCAAATTATTTTTAAGTATATAAATGGTCCCAAATTCATTTATAGTACTCGTTTATGAATGTCTTTTGTTTTGTTCAACCTTTGATTGTGTTTCAGTTGACGTCATTGGATTATGTGTTGGAGACTGAAAGAGATACTGTCTTCGGTCCGTCTTTTTCATTTAAAACCTTTTTGATAGTCTCCGGTTGGTCCCAGACAACCAAATGAGTATGACCGTGGGATGTTTGTCTGCATGTTACTGAATGACGAGGCTTTGGCTACTGACACTGAAATCACTGCAGCTGTAAGTGCTTTAACAATATATCGTCATAATTTTCCTATTGACATCATGTTAATTACTTTAATATTCTACCTTTGTTGTAGTATAACTCGGAAAATCAACGGCTCATGTTGGCGCGTAAACTAGCAACTTTTTATACAAATACCCGTCTTCAGCAATTAAAACAAAATGCCATAGAATATGCACAATTGAATACCATTGGAGGTAAGAGACCTCTTCCCCCAGTAAGGTTCAGCCGGCGGGCGAAAGTGGCCAAGACTTTGTCCTAGTCACCAAAAGTAAGTATTCCACATCAATATCATTTACTTGTAACATTGTCTATGTCATTAATATCAATTCTGCACTTATTTTTTTGCTTGGTAATTTTCTGTGTGTTATCCACTATCGAATGTGTGTTTTCCCTAAATAAATTACATTGGGTGTGCAGGTCAGGTTGTGAAGGGTGGGAGACCAGGTCGACCAGATATGTCGGCTATTTCTTGTTCTTTTTTAGTTGTTTCTTGTAAATTTCCTTTAGCTGTCATTATTGTTAATCATTAGCAATATGTATTATGTTAATACATCCTGGATTTGGCTATTATGCAGCGATTAAAAAAATCACCAAGCTTACATTGATTATTTTGGTAAAATTAATCATATTCATTGAAATAACATTTGATCCAACGGTTTATATTAAATAATTAACAACATAATTCATTGTAAATCGAATTAAATATTCAAATGGGAAACCAATTACACCGGTAATATCCCACTGTTCTTCCCAAAGGATCTCCCTCTCTCTTGCTATATGTTACTCACTCTGTAACTGTTACTATTCTGTAAATTGTTTGTTCATCAATCTGATTTAGTGTTTTCCTTTATTTGTTTGATTTCCCCAGCTGCTGCATGCACCCACACATGCCAAGAATTTTTTAAATCTGCAAATAATGCCAACAGACCTGCTGCCTCAACTGCTTCCACATCTATCCTTGTTGGCGATCGTTTAGTTGTTGCAAATGTAGGGGATTCCAGAGCTGTTATACGTCAGGGGTGGTAATGGTAAGAAACATAAGCTTAAATTTGTTCTCATTCTTTTCCGAGTTTTCTACACAGGTTCTCTTTTCAGAACACACTTCATCTGCATTGTGTTTATGCTGTAATTGAATTAAATTAGGGTTGGTAGTAACAGAAACGAAGGTCTTATCATGTGTCTTTGGTTCTGGCTGAATGTATGCCACTTAGATAGGAGTTAGGATGGCTTTGCACTTGGGAGTCCAGTGCTGCCCAAAAAGGCTGCCAGATGCATCATCACCACCCCTCTGTTGGTTGTGGCCGATTGCCTTGAGTAGCCGTGATAGCCAATGTAGGTGGCAGCCTTAACACTCCATGAATCTTATTCTCGGCCTTGGTTTTCAATGACGAAACATTTTATTTAGCTATCTATGCTATTGTTGCTGTATGAAATTCTCTGTTTAGAAGTGATCCACATTGAGCTTGCTAGATTTTGTTTTTTGTTCTAAATTCATGCTTAATAATGCAGGCGGGAGGCCAGACAGTGCGTAGTTCTAAGGGTGATCTCAATGAGCTGGCCAAACTTGATGTTCCTGTGAAGCTTCTTATACACTCTGCCGTTGCCTATAGTATGGATGAGGTAGACATGGTATTTGTTAGAGCGGATGGAGTGGTTGAAAGTGGAGGTATCATTAACAGGATGGGCACGTACCAAGTCGCACTGGTTGCGCACAGCATTAACAAATCGATTAACGTCGCTGTAGACAGCTAGAAGGTATGTCAAAATTGAAGCATCCTATATAGCACTGGTTAAATCAAATTGGACTTATAATCACTTTGCATTTTTCACTTTTGACATTAAAGCTTCTTATTGTCCTTGTAGTTTGCTCGTCTTTACCCATTGGACCTAAAAGACATGAGTCCTGCCTTACGCCCCATTGATTTTGGGGTACCCATCCCTTCCAAGGTCGAGGTTCAGACATCTGCCCGAGATTATACTCCTTCGCAATATCTTACTCTTGCCTTTACCGATTTCCTTGAGGTCTTACAACATCAGTAGTTACCGATGAGGTCATTCAGCTGTACTTTAGTTCTAGCATGATATAATTTTCTGAAACAGAAATCCATGCATAAATGTGCTGTTTTGACAGTATTTGGGATTATTTTGTATATAACATGTACGTTGTCTTCTTATATCCAATGAAATTTTGAAGAAATATGAGCTGCCGGTTGGTGATTTTAACCATTGCCGCATTACTTATTGACAGTATCTTATCGCATTGGTTGATTTAGGTTGTCATGATTTATCAACAGTACGTAGATTTTAAATGTATCAGGGTTTTTTGCAATTGAATTAGATGTTCGTGTTCCACGTTTGAGTCGCCATGAATAAGACTACTTTCAAAAAAGATATTCATGGAAATTTCATTAGAGTCAATCAAACTATTAACAGAAGAAACAGAGACAAAACTCAATAGAATAGACTTCGAAAGCCAAAAATTAACTTCCTACACATTGTTTGGTTGTCCATCAAGTAAGGTTGTCAAACCGACCCCTTTTAAAGTTGGTTTTTCTTCGAAAGCAATTTCTCTTTATCATTGTATGCTACGTTTAAGCATTATTTTCTTCTAGTTAGTCGTTAAAACTAAAAAAGTAAGCTTTCATAGTCTCGTATAAGTTTATATAAAATAAATAACTAAATAAGATGAAAGAATGTGCACAATAAAACCTAAACAAGAAAATATAATTCCAACCCCGAAAGTGATTAACACATGTATATCTATATATATAAGGGTGATTATTATATGAAAACAAACACAAACCTGAGAAGAAGAAAGTTGTTGATCATGGATGACTTAGCCATACTAGAAGAGAATTAAAATATATAAATATTCACCCGTATTGGTATTTCAACACGTTCCTGATCCTCTCGTTTTAGGGCGATCTGAACAACCTTGCCTGAAGATCGCCTTTCCATAGGAAAAATTAATTAATCAGACCCCAGACGATTGGGACCTTGGGGCAAGTGTAGGGAAAAATATACCCGCAGCGGAAGCGAGACTAAAAAAAAATAGTTTGAGTAGCTTTTAAAAATTTTCCATTGTTATGAACCTTAAACCCTTTTGATTAATTAAAGATATATAATAAATAACAAAAGATTAATACCTCTTGTCGCGTGATCCGATTGACTTATGTCGATGGTAATCCGCAAGATCTTCAATCCTAGCACGAACGTGGATCACCTAGGAGCGTGGTCTCCCTTTCTTTGAATTGCAAACCTGAGAGCGGATATAACAAACTTTTCTTGATTCGTTAGTCCCAAAAACAATCTAAAGAAACCTAAGATTATTCCGGTCACTTTTGAGTTCTCAATCTTATGATCGAAACTCGCGTGAACCTAGATCGATGTAGTATACACAAGCTTATTGATGAATAAGCAAACAATATACCATCAAAGAATAATCTATGTTCCTTTTGTTTTTAGTAGAATAATAGATCTCTAACTATGAGTTGAGAAGAAGAAGAAGAAGAAATAAAATTTCTGCACATAAACCCTAGGCTGGCCGAAAATCATCAATAGCCTTATATGTGGCAATTTTTCTTTTTCTCTTTCTTAACTAGGGTGGCCGAAATCTTTTTCCAAAACCTATTAGGGTTGCCGCAATTATTACTCCTAAAATATTGGAGATTTAGTTGCACCCTAATTCCTATTTTGTTTAAGATTTCCAAACCCTAATCAAACTCATAAATCTTTTATTCCTTATTTGACTAAAATAAAAGACTTCTTATTTGATTTAATAAATAAAATTAATTATTTATTTCCTTGTCAAACAAGTCTTTTAATTTAAGTATACTACTACCAATAGTATACCAATAGGAATCATATTTCCTATTCAGAAAAGATTTGTTTCTTAATTAAACAATTAATTAATTCTTATTTAATTAAACAATGAAAACAAAATAATATTTAAGGCTTTTAAATCACCTTGCCGCCCCACATGTATATATTGGGCCAAATATTATTTTTCTTATTTCATTAAATCCATAGGACTTTAAATAAAAAGCCCACATGTGAACTAGACACATTCTTACTAAAAGAAACAAGCCCACATGTCATCCATTAATATATAAATATAATTTAGCAGCCCATTACATAAATAATGTGCAAATTATATTCTTAACATATTAAATGCAATTCTAGATGGACCCTAAATTGGTCCGGTAGAATATATCAAGTGATCCATGCAAGTCCGTGTGGATTGGGGATCTTGGCGGGCTATCTAAATTTAAGCTACAATAGACATAACCCAATCACAATCAACAAATGATTCACTTAGGTCCGATCCATTAATTTTAACTCATTCCACTAAAGAGCTAAAATTGAACTCTTAAATAAAGACAGAAAAGGAAGATATTTCCTCATTCATACCCTAGACAATCATATTGGAGATAGTGTATCCTCGTGATTAATATCAGTAATCGCCAAGAGTTCATAGACCGCCTATAACTCTCCAAGTTACCATATTTACTCATATGACCACGTTTTGAACTTGGATATTTTGACTTGTCCAGAAGCCATGTTTTCAATAGACACTATTGAAAACTCAACGTTGAGATTTAATATCCAATTACCTCAAAACATCCATATGATGATATTATACTCTCATTTGATAAATGGAGCCACGATGTCCATATCTATAAATGAAGTCCTCTATCGATTAACAAATGATTATCACCAAACTATCGAGGATAGACTATGCGATATAATCGTACTCATTGATAGCTCAAATGATATCACCTGCAACCATAAGTCCATCATTTATCTCAGGATTAAGATAGACTCTCCGATTGTCCTGATAATGAAATTACTTTTATCTACTGACGGTTATAGATAAAGTATTTCATTGTGATCCTGTTCAATGCACCCGGTGCACTAGATTCTTTTGCTCGAAGACACTCCGATGATTTTAGACTCATCATATCTCATTTGATCCCACTCAAATGCTAGCAAAAGAATTCTACAATTTTAATAAGATAAAGGTGCCCAACCTTTAACTTAAGTTGTGAACAATATTCAAGACTAACTAAAGAATTGTGTCTACCACATACATATCCAGATGTATGAACAATTCTTCTTTTCTCATAGTCTTTAGACCTTATGATTATTTACTTTAACAATTATAATATTCAACTATAAATGCTATAATATTTGTTTAAACCAGAAATCACTTTATTAATATGAAACAGATTGTTAAATACAATATTACACTCTTGCTATTGAGCATAATCCTAACAGCAAGCTCATTGAGATCACCCCAAGGTCACCTTTGCACCTTTCATCAGCAGTCAGACCCAAAACCATTGCGACCTTGGGGCAAGCTCATTGAGATCACCCCAAGGTCACCTTTGCACCCTTCATCAGTAGTCATAGCCGAGACGATTGCGACCTTGGGGCAAGCTCATTGAGATCACCCCAAGGTCACCTTTGCACCCTTCATCAGCAGTCAGACCTGAGATGATTGCGACCTTGGGGCAAGCTCGTAGAGATCACCCCAAGGTCACCTTTGCACCCTTGATCAGCAGTCAGACTCGAGACGATTGTGACCTTGGGGCAAGCTCATTGAGATCACACCAAGGTCACATTTGCACCCTTCATCAGCAGTCATAGCCGAGACGATTGCGACCTTGGGGAAAGCTCGTAGAGATCACCCCAAAGTCACCTTTGCACCCTTGATCAGCAGTCAGACCCGAGACGATTGCGACCTTGGGGCAAGCTCATTGAGATCACCCTAAGGTCACCTTTGCACCTTTCATTAGCAATCATAGCCGAGACGATTGCGACCTTGGGGCAAGCTCGTTGAAATCACCCCAAGCTCACGTTTTCACCATTGAACATCTGTCAGACCCGAGACGATTGCGACCTTAGAGCGACCACCTTCAGATCGCTCCAAGCTCACCTTGTCAGCATTGAATGTGATTCAGACCCGTAAATATTGCGACCTCAAGGCGATCACGGTGAGGTCACCTCAATGTCACCTTTTCACCATTGAGCATCAGGTAGACCCGTAAACATTGCGGTCGCGGGGCGATCTCCTTGAGTTCACTACAAGCTTGCCTGTTCATCTGGGCATAAAGTTGCACAATGTCATTTAGGGTTAGGCGAGGTGGAAAAGCGATCAAACCAAGCTTGCCGTAAAATCCCCTACACGTGATTTATGCATTACAAACTGTATGGCAAAGAAACCTGAAGGAGTTACCACAACGGTCAATGCAGTGACCAGGATAAAAATTATAAAATAGATTCATTTATGGTTATATAGACATTAGCATTTTATTGTACATACTTAATATTATTGGTATTGTTGATTATTATTTTATTCTATTTTTATTATTAACAAAGTGAAATAAATGGTTAGACTGCAGTAAAATGATTTCCACCATTTTGGATATTGAATGTTCACCTGATATTGATGGAAAGAAGATGTTTTCATTCTTCGTAATGGATGAAAATGCAACACCTATATTATCATATATTATCCATAACATTCATGTATATTACAACTAACACTTTAGCTAATACATTAGTGAACAAAACAAAAATACCCCCACAACACGCTATAGATTTGGTTGGTTCCCACATGATACAGATGATCCAAAAGTGATGGGATTACTAGGATGTTCAGGTCAAGTAATATGAAACAAAATTAAAACACCTCATAGTAGTGGCCTACAAATACACGATATCAACGTTCTGTTGTCCCCCACCAACGAGATCCTTGCATGTCGAATGTTGATGACGAAGGATTGAAAGATATGTTACCACATTCGATATGGGGGTTTGTGGCTCCTTTACATTGAGCATGAAATGGGAATGTGAATGAAGACGTTGGACCAGTGGAAGGGCTACCATAACTCGTGGCATTGCTTTCTGTCAAATTTGTTGCGAACATGTCTACAGCATTGCTTGATACTGTACTATTGTAGGTTTGTGCCCAGGTTGCCCACATTTGCCACATTTACGTTGCTTGACAGCGGCATTTTTCTTGTGTCGAACGAAACCTTTTGTTGCTGCTACAGAAGGATCTTTGACATTATGCACTTGTGGCAGACCCCCATTCCGTTGTGAATTAGTAGGAGAAGACGGCAGTAAATTTTGCATGCGTAATGTCAATTTGTCAATCTCTCCATTGGCCTTTTTGAATCCATCATTAGACTTCGATGCAAAATAACACATTTTGTTGCATTTTGAAGTCAATGATCCATACCTGGCCTTTTCCATGATTGGTGTTGGCGTTGCCTCACAACGTTGATCGATGTTTGAATATTCTTTTGCACGGGTGGTCCATCGATCCAGTATAAGTGATGATGGTATATGTTGCATGTCCATGGCTTTCATTACACTGAAAGAGTGGCTACATGGAAGACCGGCTGCCTCGAACAGTTTGCATGAGCAATGAATATGATTTACCAATGGTAAGAATCGAGCTGTCCAAATTCGATTTGCATTCCCAAATTTCTTGAAGGTATAAGTGTAGTTATCCACGTATTGCACACAATTGACTATGCTAAGTGATGCCTCTTCTCGGATTTCATCCCGCACGAGAAAATACATTTCTTGTGTATCTGTCGGCAGCATGTTTCTCTAGTCCCAACAAATGAGTACTATATACCGGTGCAGTGGTAATACTTTGATAATCATTAAATGTTTCTGTATTCCGAATGCGGTCCAATGCCCTATCAATGTTTATCATGAACTCATACATCTTCAACCTACAATTAACAAATCGATTAAGAAATGCGTTCATACTCTCACAACGTTGCGTGCTTCGCATTCCACCAAAAAAGCAATCTCGAAGAAAAGTTTCTGCCCACTACCTTCGTTTGGAATACAGTGCACTCACCCACTCATTGTTCTTCAATCCAAATTTGTCAACCATGCTGAATCATTGCACATCAAACTCATCTTTTGTCATAAAATTCAACATGACATTGGAAAATAATCGAGTGAAGTTGCCATCCTGCACGTTTGTTTGAACATTTCGCTCTAGATGCCAACAACACAATCGCCGAACGGTTTCAGGCATCACTGTCTTTATTGCTTTGTGCATAGCCTTGTCACTATTTGTAACCACCGATTTTGGTTTCTTACCATGCATTGCTACCAAAAATGTACGCAACAACCAAGTGTATGTCTCCACGGTTTCATCGCTTAGCAACCCAAAACCAAAAACCATGGTACTATGGTGGTGATTGACGCCGACAAGCATTACAAGAGGCCTCCGATACACATTTATTCTGTACGTTGCATCAAATCCCATCACATCATCGAAAAAGGCATAGTCTGACCGTGCCGTCGAATCAGCCCAAAACAAGTTGCCGAATTGGTCATCTTCTCCCAAAGTGTAATCAAAGAAGAATTCTGGATCCATTGTTGATTTTGCAGTCAAGTAAGAAATAACGGAATCAGCATCAGATGTTTGAATCTCAGACCTACGAACTTGTTCAAATCGATTATGCAAGCCTTTCTTCGTGTGTCCGACATTTGAATAGCTACCAGATTGGTCCATAAGATGGTCCATCACTTGGGAAGTTCTGACACCAACAGATCGCCATGACTGTAATTGTGTAATTTTTGAATCTTTTACTACGATGTGATCTTAGGAACTGACTGTGCTGTGGTGGTGACAAATGGTGAGTATGTTCTGTAACAAACTCTCTGACAACCCACATCATACTATGTCATTCGATTTTTATTTTCAGCGCTGCATGACATCTTTCTCTAGTTTGACCTCTGGGTTCACATTTTTTGTCTGGATTATCAATCCACTTTTGTTCTCTGTACCCTTACTTTCAGCAAACCCACATACGTATAGTAATCATACCGTGTCTATCACGCCTCATTTCATCCTTCCTGATGCTAAACCCAACAAACAGTGCGTAATTCTTGTAAAATGCTTCAGCATCTTGTATAGAAGCAAACTCCTTGCCAATTACATCACCCGGTTGCAAACTAGTAAGTTTAGTGGGGTCATCTAATTCTGACAATGTTGGGTCAACTTCGACAGTAGTCGTATTGTCTGGAGTACCCACGTGTTCGTTTGAAGGAGTATGATCAGTCGGAAACGCAGGATGCAATGTAGGTTCTTGGTCATTGGTGTTGAACGAATAACCACACCAAGTGTCCTTATCATGGCTTGTGTTGGTGTAATCCCATTGAGAAGAGCTAGTTGTGTTCATATCCATGGCATACTTGGAGGTGCTACCAAACTTTGAATCGGTATTCATTTTCCTGTGTGAATGCCAGCCAAAACTTGGTGTGAATTATATATATATATATAATATGCAATGTTGTTCATTTCATATAGAAGCAGTTCCCAAAACCAGCTACTGTATAATGTCATTAAAAATTCATCTTCCATGGTTATTGGCACCTATGTATTGGTGAGGTAAAAGCCTAGCATAGCTAATTTTGGCATTATTAAAACATCAAAATGGCAAGGTTTTTTTAATATTATGATGTCATTAAAAATTGGAGCCTACAAGTATTCCTAATAGATGGGTGGATCTGATTGATAAATGGGTTATTACTACAAAAACACAATGTACAATATACCTGTGTATACTATCAGCTGATGTTTGCTTCCTGGCTTGTCTTTCAGTAGGCCATGAATTAGTCAAATTTTAAAAAATTTGAGCAGGCAAATGCTGTCCACCAATAACAACATTGAGGCAAGGGAGGGAGTTTGGTTGACAGTATGTAGGGGTATTCGTATGTTCAGTGAATGTGGTTGGTAAAAGTAAACAAAAGTGGATGTAATGGTTGGTTAAAAAATTACCAACTGTCAGAGTAGGGCGACCTTAGGGCGAGTTGAATAAGCTCACCTCGAGATCGCCTTAGACAGGCCAAATTCATCAATCACACCAACAAGATTACGATCTTGGGGCGATCTACTTAAGATCACCCCAAGCTCACCTAACCACGGTTGAAGATCAATCACAACCGAGACGATTGCGAGCTTGAGGCGACTTGCTTCAGCTCACCCCAAGGTCACCTTTGCACCATTGAAGATCAGTCACCCCCGAGAGGATTGCGAGCTGGGAGTGATTTGGTTGAGATCATCCCAAGCTCACCTTTGGTCCCTTGAAGCTTCGTATACAGCCGAGAGGCTTGCGAGCAAGTGGCGAACTTCTTGAGCTCACCCCAAGATCACCTTTCGTCCCTTGAATATCAGTCAGACCTGAGAGGTTTGCGAGCTTGGGGCGATCTCCTTCAGATCACCCTAAGGTCGCCTTTTCACCCTTCATGATGAGGCAAATTCGACACGTCTGCGAGGCCAGGGCGATCTTATTCAGATCACCCTAAGATCGCCTTCTCAGTAGGGCATAAAGTGGAACGGTGTCGTTTACAGTAAGGCGAGCTGAAAAAGCGAGCCCACCAAGCTTGCCTTAAGCTCGCCTACGTGCGATTTGTGGAATATAAACTCTAGGTCGTGGGAGATCAGCAGGAAGACAACATTTCTCTCAAAATCATTTCTGTACAAGGGCTGCAGCGACTTTGTCATTTCTGTCCAAGGTAAGCCTAAGCCTATTCCTTTCCATTTATGTTAAAATGAAGTGTATAAAGCATCAAACCTATCTACATTCTATCTTTCTTCACTTGAGGAGGTGTACAATTGTTCATTGGGATTATTTTGTTTCAACTGCATTTGAAGACAAATACCAGTAATATGGGATTATTTTGTTTCAAGTGCATTTGAAGACAAAATGTTGGTTTGGGATTATTTTATTTCAAGTGCATTTTAAGATGAATTGTAGGTTAGAGTTTGAGTAGATGATCATTGCAAGGTTGATTTGGGTTGTTTTCAAGAATAGTAATGTTAGTTGAAGTTTGTTGTGACATATACCATTAGATGATCATGTTGTTACTTCAACTTCAACGTGACATATGCTCTTATGGTTTTATTGTGCATGTAACTTCGGTGTGACATTGAATGTATGGGTGATATTGTTAGTTTGCACTTGGTGTGACAAGAAATGTTAGAGATTCGTAGGTTGGTAGGTAATTACCAATTTGGTGCTACATTTATTCTTGCAGGCTGATTTGTGATGTGGAATGTTGGTTAGTATCTAAATGTGGTGTCATTATTGGTGTAATTGTGACAGGGAAATAATGGTGGGTGGTAAGAAAAAGTACAAGCGAGTACTGAAAAAAGGGGAATCATCCAGAACTTCGGATCCGTTCGCGTTGCCTCCTCCATCAGAGAAAGGTAAGGGTGAAATAACGTCACCTCTCCCAGACCCGGACAACCCATCAAGGTGGGCATTGTATGGAAATAGGAAGGTTTGGCCGGAAAGGGGCATCGATTTGAGGGTATTTGGCTCCACCTTTGTTCCACATGTTGTGCAAGCAATGGATTGGTTTGGTTATGTTAGGTCCCCAAACGTGGCTGCATTAGATTTAGTTAGAGAATTTTACTACGCTATGGTCCCTCACAAATTCACTCAAGGGAGGCCGGTGATAGTTCGGGGTAGGGAGGTCCTCATTACAGCCAGTAGGATCAACGAGTGGTTTGGGACTTCTCAGGACCTAAGCAACTATGTTGACGGTGTTCCCAACCATGAGTTCTTCGAGCCATACAACGGATATTTGGCTGCTGACTTGCGGATAGATGAAAGCCCACAGTGGAACGAATACCGCGAACCTTTGTTGCTCAACCAACTGAAGCTAGATGCGGGTTTTTGGATTATGTTCTTCGACTACTCATTGACCCCAAAGACCCACCGCTCCGAGATAAGTTTTGAGACCGCATGCCATTTGTTTTGTGCGAGGAACATGCTTCAAATGGACATCGGCCAGATCATTGTGCAACACATGCATAAGGGTGCGAAGACAAAAGGGCCACTGCCTTTCCCCTGCCTTATCACTCATTTTTGTGAGGAGGCTGGCATTGAATGGAATAGGGAAGGAGCCAACGTGATTACTCCTACATCTAACATAGGGAAAAAGACCTACAATGAACTTGCTAGGCGTAGAAGGGTGAGGCCAATTGGGGGTCATGTGATAGATGATGATGACATGGCCTTTAATGACGAAGACCTTCTCGAGGATGATCCAGATGATGAAGATTATGATGGGGAGAACGTCGGGGGTGAACAAGATACAAGGACAGGTAATCAGAACCCGACGATGGCTGAGATGATGAAAAGAATGAGTCAACAGATGGAAACCAACAACCAGTACCTTCAGGCAATGAGCCAGCAAATGACCTCCAACCACCAGGCCTACATGACTGAATTCTCAAACGTAAATAAGAGGTTGGATGATTTCCAAATGGGTTTAGTCAACCATGGCGTGAACATCCCATTCACGTACCGAAGGGAAAATAGGCGTCCTCCCAGAGGGCCACATCATGCAGCAGAGGACCCGAACATGCCAGCTTCGAACCCCGCAAATCAATAAATTGGACTCATAGTTGTCACTCAACCGCACTTGCTTTCTTTTAATTTGTTTGTTTGGTTTTGTTGGATATGGGTTAAGATGGTCTGTCAATTTTAAGGGTTTTGCTAGCAATATATGCTTTATAAGCTACCATCTGTCAGTTAGTTTGTTTTAGCTAGTTTCAGGAACCATATTTTGTGAAATAATAATAATCTTTTAACTTGCCGAATTCATAGACAAATAATACGTAAGGTGCTTTTTTGAAACCAATTTAATAAAAGAAATCCATAATCATTTCACTCAAAGGTCAAAATGGAAAAATTTGACAAAGATAAAGTCATGAAAATTGGTCAATAAGCAAGCCATCCAAAAGAAGTGAGGTTACCCCAAGGTGAACTTAGAACCATTTGAAATCAGTCAGACCCGTGAAGATTGCGACCTTGGCGTGATCTCCTTGAGGTCACTCCAAGGTCGCTCTTTTTAACGGTGTAGTTACCAAAACCTGAAAGTAGTTACCAAAGCCGTTAAACTAGTTACTAGATGATTTTTGTGCAAAAAAACCTGAACTAGTTACCACACCGTAAAAAACATTACCAATGCCGTTAAAGTAGTTACCAGAACTTAGAACCATTTGAAATCAGTCAGACCCGTGAAGATTGCGACCTTAAAGTCACTCCAAGGTCGCTCTTTTTAACGGTGTAGTTACCAAAACCTGAAAGTAGTTACCAAAGCCATCAAACTAGTTACTAGATGATTTTTGTGCAAAAAACCCTGAACTAGTTACCACACCGTAAAAAACGTTACCAATGCCGTTAAAGTAGTTACCAAAACTTAGAACCATTTGAAATCAGTCAGACCCGTGAAGATTGCGACCTTGGGGTGATCTCCTTGAAGTCACTCCAAGGTCGCTCTTTTTAACGGTGTAGTTACCAAAACCTGAAAGTAGTTACCAAAGCTGTCAAAGTAGTTACTAGATGATTTTTGTGCAAAAAACCCTGAACTAGTTACCACACCGTAAAAAACGTTACCAATGCCGTTAAAGTAGTTACCAGAACTTAGAACCATTTGAAATCAGCCAGACCCGTGAAGATTGCAACCTTGGGGTGATCTCCTTGAAGTCACTCCAAGGTCGCTCTTTTTAACGGTGTAGTTACCAAAACCTGAAAGTAGTTACCAAAGCCGTCAAAGTAGTTACTAGATGATTTTTGTGCAAAAAACCCTGAACTAGTTACCACACCGTAAAGTAGTTACCAGAACTTAGAACCATTTGAAATCAGTCAGACCCGTGAAGATTGCAATCTTGGGGTGATCTCCTTGAGGTCACTCCAAGGTCGCTCGTTTGAACAGTGTAGTTACCAACACTTGAAAGTAGTTACCAGGGCCGTAACAGTAGTTACAATGAAGAAACCCTTAAGTAGTTACCAAGCCGTAAAAGTAGTTACTAGCTCTGTAAATATAGTTACCACACCTATAAAAGTAGTTACTGGATATTTTTGTGGAAGGAAACCCTTAAATAGTTACCAAACCGTGAATCTAGTTACCAGACCCGTAAATCTAGTTACCAGGGCCGTAAAAGTAGTTACAATGAAAAAACCCTTAAGTAGTTACCAACCCGTGAAAGTAGTTACCAGGGCCGTAAAAGTAGTTACAATGAAAAAACCCTTAAGTAGTTACCAAGCCGTATAATTAGTTACTAGACCCGTAATTCTAGTTACCAGGGCCGTAAAAGTAGTTACAATGAAAAAACCCTTAAATAGTTACCAACCCGTATAACTAGTTACTAGACCCGAAAAAAAAGTTACCACACCTGTAAAAGTAGTTACCAGATAATTTTATGAGAGAAACCCTTAAGTAGTTACCAATTCCGAAAAAGTGGTTACGAAAGCTCTCAAAATAGTTACCGTGAAAAATATTATAAAATAACTTCATTTATTTTAGCGCTAATTCGATAGAATAGCCACTTTAGTTTTCCAATTTTTACATATAACCACTAGTTTTTTAAAAACCAAATATAACCGATACCATCATGGATCATGGACTGTGTGGTGGAAGGTAGTGGGTTCTTTGACAAATATACCCCTGGAGAGTTGTCAGACGTTGTTAATGTAAGAGGTCGAAAATGACCCTGTCATTATATAATCTCGTTTCTGGGTAATCGATCCCTCTTCTCCTTCTTATATTTCAGATGAAGGCAATCCCAAAACCCAAACCCTTACATTTCGAAATGGCCCCCAATTTGAAAATAATTTACCCGCAATATTTCGTATCTCCGCCATAATCTTATCTCCAGTTGTCGATTCATTGCCGTGATTGAATCGGTCGTAATCGATCCCTCTTCTCCTTCTCGTATCTCAGATGAAGGCAATCCCTAAACCCAATCCCTAAAATTCGCTGCGGCTTCCAAGTCTTTAAACCCAAACCCTTAACACTTCGAAATGGCGCCCAATTTTTAAAAAATTTACCCGCAATATTTTGATATTGTATATCCGGCATAAACTTATTTCCAGTTGTCGAAGCGTTGCTGTGATTGAATTGAATCGGTCCTAAACTGTTTCAGCCATCCCCAATATCAGAGAAGGTATGTATCCTTACTTAGGAACTCGAACTGTAACTGCAATTATATTTGATTGATTTATTTCATAATTTTCATATAACATTGTTGAAAATGATTGGGGAGGGTCATCTCGTTCTTCGTCGCGGCGGCCTGTGCGTTTATGTCAGTCTTACATATTATCCATTTGGTGCGTTTCATATAACATTTGTTCGAGAAGTGTGTCTTTTACTTCGTCGTGGCGCCCTTTTGTGTTTGTTTATGTCAGGCGCCCTAATTGGGGGTTACACGCTTTTTTAACTTTGGTACGACCTAGCAGGTTTAAGCCTTTGGTACGACCTACCATGACAGGTTTAAGCCTTTTGTACGACCTACCATGGGATGTATTGTCATGATGCTGCCATTTTCTTCCATGACAGTACATCCCATGATGCTCCATTACATCCCATTATCATCCATTACATGCCATGACGCTCCATGACATGAAATTACATTCCATGACCCTCCCATGACGTGACGAAATTACATCCATGACATGAAATTACATTCCATGATCCTCTCATACAACAAGATATTACATCCCATTCCATGACGTGAAATTACATTCCATGATTAAATTACATTCCATGACGAAATTACATTCCATGATCCTCCCATTCCATGACGAAATTACATTCCATGACATGGACTGATCCTCTCGATCCTCTCATGATGACAAGACGAAATTACATTCCATGACATGAATTACATGCCCAACACGAAAATACATTCGATGATCCCTCCATTACACGAAATTTCATAAACTTACACGGAATTTAATTCCTTGATTGTCCATTGTCTTTGATGATGACATGTATGGATTTTAATTCCATGATTATGGAACTGATTACAACTGTTGCATACAGCTTTAAGAATATGGTTCTATTGATAGTGAACTATGATGGACAGTGGGAAGATGGACAGTTCAACCCTAAAGCTGTTTTCTTTTTGTCAGTGACAGTGAAGGAGACTTTAAAAACATTGGCAGAGAAGATATGTAGTCGGTTTGGCTTAAATTCCAATGAAGTTGACTTCAAGATAAGTACTAGAATTGATGGGTCCATTGTTGAAATGATTTATGACTTAGATTTCTAGATCTTCGTTTCGCATAACAAAGAGAATCCTAAATGTTATGTGTCTGTGTTTCACAAACAGCTAAGAAGGCAGGTCGAACAGTTAACTGTGCCACCTGATCTGAAATCCAAATCTATGTCCATCACCTTTGGTTCCACTGGTGATCAGGCATGTACGCCACCACCCATGATGAAGTGCAAATCTAAACTCAGCCCTGTTGTGAGTTCATCCGGATACAGATCCAAAACTGGTAGCAATGAATGTGTTCCGAGTGGTTCCCCTGTTGATGAATCAAATACTCCGCCATCAATCAGGAAGTCTATATTTCCCCGAAGCCCACTCGCTACAGCCGGTAAGAAATCTACTAACGGCAGCAATCCTGGGGGTGTGAATCTTGTCATACATCCGCTGTATATGGTTCAATCAGATTTTGATAATGCTAATGACGACATAGTTGATTGTCCAACTGTTGTTACGGCTGGAGAAGACGGCATGGGTCAGTCAGCCAACATCAAGTCATCATTGTGTCCTTGGTCGAATGATATCTGTCCACAAAATTTACCGCTACACCCTAGACATCATCACAATCCACTGCACCCTGTTGATCTGATGAGCTCTTCTACCGCAGGTATAAACAAGAATTTATCAGGTGCCGAGCATGAGCTCAAATTGCATCGACGGTCTGCAAGACAGAGAAAGTCCATTAAGAAGTATGACCAGGAGACTTGTTCAAATTGCTCTGAAAAGGGACACAGCAGATCAGGGTGCCAGAAACCAGCGTTTGTTGCATCTCGACCAACCAAGCCTCCACGCACCTATAGTATATGTCATAGACCTAGACACAATAGACAAACTTGTCCCTCTGCCTAATAACCCTAATCCCCTCCATCAGGTGATATCATGACCCAGTTTTGAAAGCCGCACCAACAAGGTCTACCAATTTGAAAACCTCTTATCTGCACTCTTAGGTTGATTCACGGACAATGTGCCATTCTACTCTGGTTGTAAGGAAAATGCGTGTAATATGTGATATTCTTTCATTCAGTTGTTTGAGTGGTCCCTGCTTGTAATATCACCTTACTATATCGGTTCTGAACTGTTTGACGTTATGTGTAAGTGCCCGTTTATTTACAAACCTCAATTGGGTAGCTAGGTACTCCTTAACTGTGGTCGCTTCCCAAAGAATTTGGAGGCTACTTATCCCCCTTATAAACATCGCCTAAAAATTGACCGATGTACTTACAAAGATTTTGCAATTTTTAGATGGGTAATCTGTGCTTATATTTACAAGGGATGTTCACGGGTCTTTCTTGCATAGCAATCCCAGGTACGCACATCTATGTGTGTGCCCAGCAAGGGTATACTTTCATGCGCTAGCCATGTCAAAAAATCCTTTTCCTGCAAGGTTTCGAGTGAGGTAGGAGAGGGTGTAAACCAAACATTCACTTGCATGAGAAAGAAAGAAAGCAATAAATCTTGACCATCTATTTTCATTTATGATTAGGTCTAAAAAATGTAGTGCAAATCTAAGGGGAACAAAAAAGCAGAGGAGAGAATTCTGATCAGTTAACAAGTACGAAATGACAACTTCGTGTACACAGTCTTGTACCAGGCATCGGACTACGTTGTTACCAACGCTGTGAATTGGATAAAAGCAGGCTTTTTTTTAGTTAGCAAGGCAGTAGTAATTTTTATTATCGCCATCCCCTTTAGGTTGCGGTCCTGTAATCTGTTAGTGCAAAATCGTGCAAGTTTACTGTGCATGATGAATGTTTGTCTGAATCTTCGCGTGGTATATGATCGTGTAATCTATTATTGTAGACTTTTATCGTGTAAGGATTTTTGTTCTTCTATCGTGTTTCGCATCAGTTGTTTGTCTTTTCTTAACGTAAAGTTATAGGGTTATTATTATTAAGGATTATTTACTTTGCACAGACAACATTTGAATCCTTTGCAACCATGCAACTTGGGTGTAGATAGACTCGTCCAGATACCCCAGCGATGATTTTGTTTTTCGAACAATGCATTACACATTGGCTCCAAATACAGACGATGATATCTTTGATTAAAGCTTGTAACTGTTATTCACATAAAACCATTCTTTTCGAAACTAAGAATGGGAACATGAACAAGGAATTAAAGAATATATATTAAACATTTTTAACAATCTCCATTCCATGAATAACCTAACTTTTTTTTTGAGTTCCAGGTACTCGAGTGAGCAAAGTTTCTCCTTGCTTAGAAGCCTTTGCTGACCCGGTGACCGGTGAATGTTTGATTCTTAAATAAAATGTCCACGACCACAAACTCTCTGTAATATGGATTCTTGATGCGTCGTATTGGGCCTGTTTTCGTTCGGCAAGAATATTTAATTTCCCACGTACACGTGTAATTTGTTCCGTGGTTATTGTCGAGTAAAACCTTTATTTAGTAGTATATTATATATCGATTACTGTATTGGGCTTCGTTTGGTGAAAGACCTTTTCTTTTAGTAAGATGGGCTTTATCCACCTTCAGGACAACAATCGTATGTAATCCATCCGTTTTCTTGTCAATAGCAAGTGTTCTTTTCAGAATCTTTTTTATACATTAGGTTTTATAGTATATATATTCACCAATATAGTCGTGGGCCTCGTGGCTCATGTTGCATTTTAATTTATTTTAATTTTAGGGTTCAACTACTATATTCTAGTATAGACCGATTATTAATTGGCCATTAGATTTAAATTTTTTTTTTTTTTAAAGAACCATTAGATTTAAATTAAAGATTGAATAAAAACTAAAGATTTAAAAAGCTCAGGCTTTTACTTCTCTTCTTCTACTGATCTCTGTCAAAAACCCAAAAGCAAAACTTATCCCAAACGAAACGAAAAAAAAGAAAAAAAAAAAAGGGACCGACTCCATGTCTCTATCTCTTCGCCACTAATTATATGGTCAGTTTTAATTATTAACCCTATCTAATGGTGTTATGTCAAATAAGTAAGACAATTTTGTTCCATCGAGCCAACCCCACACAACCTTTATGCCTTCAGTGGTATGTCGCAAATGCATCGTTGTAAACTTCGGATTCTGGATTATTTTTGCCCATGATGGGATACTGAACTTACCATTTGCACACGATAGGTGTGTATCACCATTCCCAGGAGCAAATTATTTTATGATGTCTGAGATATCTAGTTTGGATGCACTTGAGATTTGGTAGAGCACACATATAAATGTGTAATACACACTGAAACCTTTGAATCCGTATCATCCGTTGCTGAAGAACGGTGAAGGTGAACCTGACGTAAAAAAATGAAAACATGATTGACGACTGATGATGTATTTTGTTGTATTGGAACACAACGAAAACAAAAGCAGTAACAAGGGAGATGAAAGTGCAAGTAGTAAGAAAGTTAGGAAAGTCTGCACATATCTGGGATTAAAGCACACACAATTCAAAAGTATTAATCTAAAGATGGAAACCACAGCAGAGGTATCGAATCCACAGGTACCAAGGTTTTGATCGCAGACCAAGCAAATAACCAGCAAATAACCATAAAAAAAACAACAAAAAGAAACGGCAAATAACGTACATTACACAATAACAACCATAATCTAAAATCTTTAACTGGATTTAAAATAATTCCTCGAAGTTGATGTCAGATCTCTTTCAATGAAAAAGGTCGGCGTCGCCGGTTGAAACGTTCGCGGAGAGAAACAGCTTTCCGTGGTTTATCTATTCTCTTCAAGGCCTCCACATCTGTCTCCAGTTGATCAACGCGGGCCTCTAAAGAAATCCTTCCTGCTCTGTTCCTTGAAGCATTTTTTTTCATTACTTCGTCTAATGCTATGAACTCGTCCAGCAGAAATTTTATAGCCTCGGAGCTTCTACTTACCTGGGAAACCACTCGATCCCACCTGCGTAATTCGTTCTTATCGTCCGACTCCATATCTCTGGTATACAAACTTTAGTAGCCAAAGGTAGATGATTGTGACCCATAGACGTTTTAAAGGAAACTAGTACTAAGCTCATTGCGAGTGAATATAAATGCAGTTACATGAGAAAGAATCTGAACGGACAAGCGGACTCAAATAAGCTCTAAAAAACGGAGTTCAGATAAAGTGTTTGGACAAATTTACCCCCTCTTGTACACACGTCCCAATCTGGTTGGTTACACACAAATTGGGACACCATTTTTGGTCACCTATGAATTGTCCGACTGAAAAGAGTATGAACCCGATATAGATAAACCTAAATTCCTAGTGAATGGGAGCATACCATGTGGCATGGATAATTCATTTGATTGGTTTTATTTCCTTCCCACTTGGCATAGTCCCTTTCGGGCGATGGATTGGTTGTGTTAAATAATGTACTATACATATATATACATATATTTACTCATATATATATATAGAAATGTTGAAGGCAATGCTCACTGATGTAAATATACTGTCCAGGATATTGAATGTGAGTCACTAGTTTTACATGCATTCAAGAGACTGCGTATGCAATTTTCAAAACTAGTCGGTGACGTTCAATATCCTCATGAAGTTATATTCAGCGTGCAATGACCAGATCAGAACTGATATATAGAAATGATCAAGTGAGTGCGTGCGCGGTGATCTAAATATATGATCGAAGATAATGAATGTGAGCCACTAGTTTTACAACCTTTCACTTGTTTTGAACAAGTAGCTCAGGTTCAATATCTTGATGATGTTATATCAGTGCGCATTTACCAAATCTCGACTATATAATTTTCGGACGTCCAACCACAGCCACACATTAACAGTGAGCCCACAGCCCCACATTAACAAATACCCACACCCAATATGAATGTGTGGTTGTGGGTGGATGTGGGTGGACGTCCTTAACTTATAAAGTCAAGAGTCTCCTACTTATAGAAGTATTATATATACAGTCTCTATGTCATGCGGACGTCATGATATAACCTCGTTAGCATATTGAATGTGAGCCACTAGTTTTGAGAAAAGTCAAATAAGTTAAAACTAGTTGTTGTCGTTGAATATCCTCAAGAAATTATATCAATACGTCCTCATTTCAAAATTTGTTATGATATAGTTGTTTGTTTTATAAGGCATGTTATATTTTATGGAAATAAATATTTTCACATGTATGCCCTTTTATCTATTATTTGTTATATATTTACATTTTAATATATTATGCCGAATAGCATATTAGTCCCCATAGTTTGCCTTCATCTGCGTTAAGTGTACGATTTTTTGGCATTGAAACTTTCAGTCTATCATTATTCTAACAATATGGATTCCAGTCCCTACTTAACAAATATAACAAATTAACTTGATCAACCCATTCTAAGCATAAGTGGCCTTAAGTATTAAGTGGATAAATCAAACAGGGCCTTAGTGTAAATTTCAACCCAAAGAAGTTATTATGATTGATATAACAAAAAATATATATAGGTTAAATTACACTGCACCCCTTGAGGTTTGACCCGAAGTTAGATGGATAAGTTTCGCTATTCTACACAAACATCCCTGTTTTACCATCATAAGGTCCAAAATGGCCTTGGGTGTCGGTGACAAAAAACTTTTCTCTTTGTTATTAATTATACACTATACAGGGGTGTTAGTCTAGAAAAAGGAAACTTTTCCATCTTAGTGTGTTAAGCCCAAACCTCAAGAGGTGCAGTGTAATTTACCCTATATATATTTTGTTATATGATTTGATTTAAATTTGATATATAAAGAAATAACTAATATGTTTACATTCAATTCTATACTGTACATGTGTACATACACGTCTTATAAATAACAATGCAATTTCAGAGAATCAGAAAAATATAAAAATAAAATAAGGGTAGAAATTCACGTCAGTTTGACCTTTTTGACGATTTGTCACCTTTTTAAATGTCTTTCCATGTTAATCACTTCAATCCTTATATTTTGTAAAACTCATCACTTCAATTCATTTGACCAAATATTTGAAAGTAAACTATTTTAAATCCTATGAAAGTACAATTTTACCCTTATTAATATTTAATTTTTTAAAATGAAAAACAATAAATTTCTCAATAATAAAATCTTAAATAAATAGGTTACAAAAAAGATAAAAAACAATCTTTTAGCTAAATAATAATTTATAGCTAAGATAATCAATTTAGCTAAATAAATATCCATTACGATAAAAAAATACAAAATAAGAAAAAAAAATGGATTTGTTTATTATTTATTTCAGTTTTTTTTTTATCTATTTATTTAAGATTTTATTATTGAGATTTTTATTGTTTTTCATTTTAATTTAAAGCTCAGATAATCATTTTAGCTAAATTAAATAGTAATAAGGGTAAAAGTTGACTTTTCTAGGTTTGAAATTAGTTGACTTAAAAATATTTGGTTAAATGGACTAAAGTAATTGTATGTAGCACAGCCCTTTGAAAAAAAATAAGGAATACAGTGATGAATATGGAAAGACATTTATAAATGTGATACATCGCTAAAAAAGTGGGACTTCTATTAAATTCTGCCTAAAATAAGGGTAAAAGAATAAACATAGGGTGTGCCGCCCTCGTCAGAAAATACTTCAGTGGGTCAATATAGGCTAAGGGTACTGAAAAAAAGAATTGTATCGTGTATTGCTGTTTATGTAAATGTTTACGATTGTTACACGATGGAGTCCGTTGAGAAACAACCATCAACATTAATGTTGGTTCAAAGCAGTAATGGTCAAATACAATTTGTACTACTCCCAGCTACTTAACTGTCAAATCAATCAGTATTATCATGTCGGGCCAGACCCCATGACCAATTTTCTACTTTTCATCATTACCCATACTGAGTCGCAATCCGGGCAGTGCTTGTACAGCCCAATCTCGCCGGTCCCGGCAGTTGTTGTGGTAATAAAAATAAAAAAAAAAAAAAAAAAAAATCATTACCCATACCCTATACTTAGAGAACGAAATCTTGGAAATGTGATATGGAAATAGGGTGGGTAGAGTACAGGCAATGATGGTAACATGAGAAAGTGGGTTGAGGGTGGGCAGGGGTTTAGTTGAATGACCAAAATTTAATTGATACGACAGTTAAAATCAGTTCAAGTCAGACGTCAAAATCGGATGGGATATCCCACAGACGTAATAAATGCTCATCCATCCAACGGTGGAAACCCTCCCGTTGTCATCGGTCCTCCTCCGGCTGCCGATCTTTCTGTTCTTCTTGGATTAAAGCTGAGTTGAATGGGTTGTTGAGGATAACACTTTTCTCACCCCCTTCAACGGAGGTAACCATTACCCCCTCCTAAATGGATGACATGTGTTTACGGAGGGGTAACTTTGTCCAATCAATTGGATAAATTTACCCCTTCGTAGACACATGTCATCTTATTGGGGGCTGAGCAAAAATGTTCTCTTGTTGGGTTGTTCGACTTAGTTGGATTGATGATGTGTCAGAATTTAATTTCTTTGGTGCAACACTCAGCACATGCTGAGTGTTGCACCCGGTCCAGCCATGTTTTTTTCGTAATACAAATCCGTGTCACCGTAACGTATATCAAGGATTCAAGGTTGACTTTACACATCTGGTTCGATGGCAAACGTTATTGTTGATACAGAAGTTTAAAGTAAGCATAATGTAAAGGGTTATACAATAGACATTGTAAACCATCATGTCCAACCCTATAACCTAATTTGGTGCAACCGTTGCCCTAAAACGATGCAACTTCGTCAGAATATAATTTGAACATCTCAAAGACTCAAATCCGTTGGATCATCCAATATTTTATTAAATTTTAGGGATGAAATCATAATCAACAGTTTAATGCCATTGTTGCGGCAACTGAAGACTGTTGCGCTAGGGTTCCCTTTACAGTGTGGATGAAGCTTGAATTAAGCGCATAATATTTACGCTTGGAGGGAGACCAATTCGTGTTCTTTGTTATGTTTGTTAATTGATGTAGTTTGCCTATCCGTTTGAGTAGGCCACCCATTACAACCTTTCGGACATATTCCCACTTCCAATATGGGGTGACATTTTTGGATTTCATCGAGATTTACACGGCTATAGATAATAATTAACATTATTCTGAACCAATAGAAAGTTAAGCTTGCTTGTTTTAGAAGATTATGAATGGGAGCATTTTTATGAACATCGACACCTTCCTCAATTAACAAGTGAAGTTGGTGCATGGTGTTCTTGTACATGTTAAAGGTAAGTGGTCAAATTGGTTTGAAAACTAAGAAAGGTTTTGAGTACATACAAATTTTCTGTTTTTTCAGGGTTGTTCTAATAGTTTGTTAACTGTTGTGAAATGTTAATACGTACAAGTTTTTTTCTGAATTTGAACTGCAAGGTTAGTTTCTGATTCCGAACAATAAAAAAGGGACATAAGTACTTCGTTAAGATTGTACAGCACAAAATCGGCAGATGAGTACACACATAAACGAGGTCTGACTTGAAATTTTTAACATGGGTTATAAAACAACAGGCGTTTGTCAAAATTGAAAACAAAATGGCAACAGCAAACCCAACATAAAACGCTACTTGCAAGTCCTGGAATGGATTCTAGGAACAAAACAACCATCAATTGCAAATGCATGTTTCGTGGCGCTATGGATGTGAGTGTCTGAACGTATTAATGCCTTGAACCCGAAGGTTGATTCTTAAATAACGTACAGCCCTCTTGACGCCGAAGACGGTCGACTAGAGACGTCGACCTGGGATTGCATGCGCTATTTTTTAACCTGTAAATATCTCTCTCCAGTTCCGCCACGCGAGATTCAACAACTGTTGATCGAGAACGGGACCGTGCTTCGTGTTTTTCCACTATTTTCTTGTATTCAATGGTAACATCCAGGAGGTCTTTCAGAGAGTCGAAGCACCTGGTTACGCAGCAAATCAGTCGATCCAATGCTGTGGATTCGTTCTCATCATCTGACTCCATCTCTACAGACCGAAGTAATATTTTTTTTGCTTCAGAATCTGTAGAGACCGAAGTTATCCTGTTAACGAAATCCGATTGTGAACATATGCTTTTATAGGGGGGCATACAGCAGCACAGCGCACTAAACAGCGGAAACATATCAGACATTTTCCCCTTTAATTTTAACTTTATTGGAAATTAGTGTAATCTTCAAATAGTCATCACCAATGTCATATGTATTTATGTATATAACAATGTCATCAATCATGTAAAGGAAATAAATTTGCTGGTTGTCCACATGATTTCCATAATTTTACATGGTATTACATGTCCATAATACTGATATTATGTATTTTTTTGTTTTCCCTATTTTAGTTAAATTATAGTAGTTACCTTGCTCCCCACGATATGTTTGGTATGCGGGACGGGACAGGAGAGGACGGGACAACTTTTTGTTATCCCACATTTGGCGCGCCATTAGAATGGTACAGGACAAGACAATGTGGGACAACAATGTAGGACAAAAACCACCATATTTTGTCCCTTCCAAGTACAGATGCACATTTTCCCCCGGGACCCCAATTCCCTGCGTCCCCATCCCCATTTGGGGATTTTTTTTTTTTGGGGGAAATGGGGAAATGGTGAGGGATAGGGATGAAAATCATCCCCAAATTGAAATGGGGATGGGGAGGGATGGGGGGACCCCTCCCCATCCCCATTTCCCCATTTTCTCCACAATTATATTGAAATGGGGATGGGGATGGGTGGGAGGTCCCCCGTTCCCATTTCCCCATTTCCCCCAAACATATATAAATATAATTATAATATATATATATATATTTAATATATTTTTTATTCTTTGAAAACCCTAAATCCCTAAGTATATATACACATTTTATATAAAATTCATTAATGAATTTTATTTTGTATTTGTAATGGAATGTTTGTTTGTTTTAGTTATATTTTGTAGTTTTTAGTCAAATGGGAAAATAGGAGAACCGGGGAAACGGGGAAATGGGAAAAAACGGAGAAATATGGGGAAAATGGGGAATTGGGGATGGGGATAGATATAGGTCCCCCCAATATTTCCCATCCCCTTTTTCCCCGAACAGGGAAACTGGGCGGTTTTGTGGAAGGGTTTGGGAAGTGGGGATGGGGATGGGGATGGGGATGGGGGGACAAAATTTCCCATCCCCAATTTCCCTAAATTGGGAAACGGGGGGGTATTGAGGAAGGGTCTGGGAAGTGGGGATGGGGATGGGGGGACCTATATGCATCCTCATTCCCCAAATGTGCATCTCTACTCCCATATTCCCTAGGACAAGGTTGTTCAATGACATGGGACAAGTACAAAAAGACTATTTTACCCTTTAAATTTTCTATAAATTGTTAAACATGTTTAATAATATATTATTTTAAATTATATTATATATTATGTATAATATGTATTTAGATTATTTTAGTATATATATCAAAATAATATATATTATAATATTATATATTATATATTATTATCTGTTTATATAATATATTATATATTATTATATATATATATATTTTACCTTTATATTATATTATATTATAATATTATATAATTGTTAAATTATAATATATATAAGAGGGGTACTGTAGTAATTTGAACTTCTTGTCCCGTCCTGTCCCAGCCATACCAATCGCATAACATTACAGTTAAGAGTTATGTCCTAGACCTTCCAAACACAATATAGAACAACTTATCTTGTCCTGTCCTGTTTTGCCCCATCTCCGTGCCAAACGCACCCTTAGGGTGCGTTTGGTACGCGTTTAGGGATAGGATAACGTGGGACAGCTTCTTCGTATCCCACATTTGGTGTAACTTTAGCATGGGAGATAACGGGACAAGGTGGGATGAAAATCAACAAATTTTCTGGCACCCAAGACCCTAGCCCAGACTAGTCCCATACTATATACAAGAATCGGAACCACCTTTTAACCCTTACAATCTTTAAAAAAGCACTGACTTGTGCAATATTATATATATATATAAGAACTCCGGATCTGGTTAGTGCATCCTCCTAACCAGAATTTTCCTAATAAAATCTTATAAATATTATTTTATTAATTATTATAATATTTAAATCATATTATATAAACCAGTGTTATAGTAAACGCTAGGCGCTAGTCGGGCGGTGGACCAGCGCCTAGCGCCTAGGCGGATTTCTAGGCGGGCGATTTTTTTTTAATTATTTATTATTTTTTTATATTTTTTCATATATTTTTTTACCTATAAAACAAATAATAAAACTTATATTATGACAAAATTCAAACAAAATCATGAACATAATTCCCTTTTTGTTTTTATGTCTTGTACTTCTTTAATATAGTTTTTACTTCTTGATGTATATTTAAAATTTTTACATTAAGAGAGGGGTCTTTTGTTATTTTACAAATAAGCTTTTTAAAAGTCAACAAATCTTTTTTTTTTCTTTCCTTCTTTCACATCACGACTCCTCTTCTCTTTTTTTTTTTTCTCTCTCTCTCTCTCTCTCTCACTTTCACGCCTACAGCCAAAAAATTTTCCACCATTTTCTCTCATTTCAAGCTTTCTCACTCCTCCATTAAAGCTTGTTTTTGAGTTATTTTTCACTAAATCTTTGTGGGTTTTGTTTGTCAACAACACTCGAATCTAAGTTGTGTGTTGATTTTGCATATATTTTCTCCATTGATTCAATTTATAAAAACACCATTAAATCTCGGTGCCATTTTAGTGGATCTCTGCTGTTATCGGCGACTGGAAGAGGTTTGATTTGGGTTTTATTTTGGGTTTTGGTCTATGGTTTTGATTTTCACGATCTGGGTGGATTTTAGGTTTGATTTTCACTATTTTCTTGTTTTGCTGAAAAAAAGGGGCTAGGCGGGTCAACGATTTTGACCACGCCTAGACCGATTAATCTCTTAAAAATCGGTTCAACTCGGCCGATTTTCCGTTGACCACCGTTGACCGTCGTTGACTTCCGTTGACCGATTTTTTGGCTGAAATTCCTAGATTCGGTACGGTAGAAGGCCGCACAGCGCCTAGGCGGCCGCCTAGAGCGTATTTTCGAACACTGATATAAACATATGAGGTGCACTGTGGTCATTTCGACCTCTTGAATATGACAGAATCTTGCATGCACCCGGTGCATTGCACCCATCCAATGGGTGCATGCCATGTGGCAAGGACAACTAATCGAATGAGTTCTCCCTAGGGACGGCAAAAATCCCCGACCCGCCCCAAACCCGCGGGGCCCCGGTCCGTTTGGGTCGGGTTTGGGGCAGTAAAAACGGGTAACAGGGCGGGTTTGGGGCACATTTCTTGACCCGGCCGGGTTACCGGGTCGGGTATGGGGCAGTCCCTTTTGACCCGACCCGCCCCGTTTGACCCGGAATATATATATATTTAAAAATATATATATTTTAAATATAAAAGGAAAAGAAAGAAGGAAACCCTATGTTAGCCGAAAAGAAAACAATTTAAAAGAAATAAAGTGATATATATATATATTTCGAGTTTAAACCCAAGAAGACAATATATATATATATATATATATTTAGATATAAACTCGAGATATATATATATTAAATATATACTTGTTTTCAAGAAGACAAAGTGATGGTGAAGATATTGGATGGATTTAGTAATTGAAATTTTTTAAGTTTAAACTAATTTGGTGAAGATGTTGAATGGATTTTTTTGATACCGAAAATGTTGTATGTATTTTGTATTTTTGTTCAAGTCATTTTGGGATTTATATTTTGTACTTTACGGATGAATTTAATATTCATTAAACTTAGTTATCGTGCTATATTAAATTTAAATTTACGTAAATGAATCGGGTCATTCGGGTCGGGTTTAGGGCACCCTTGACCCAAACGGATCGGGTTTGGGGCGGAAATTGAAAACTCGTTCGGGTCACGGGTCGGGTTTGGGGCAACCGTTGAAAATCAGGTTTCGGGTTTGGGGCGGCCCCGACCCGCCCCGACCCGCCCCATTGCCATCCCTAGTTCTCCCAGGCACGTCGTATGCATGCAAGATTGTCTCCATACTATTTAGATAGATACCGTGAATTATACCCTAATAATGATTTCAATTAACTCCAAAATTAAAGTTTAGCTTTAGGTTGTGGAAGCCCCGAGGGTAATAAGGATTAGAGCAATTTGAAAGTTTCACAACCAAATGATGTGAAATTAAAATAGCATGTTTTCGAAATATACACCGACACCGATTGTGTTTACATTCCGATGAGATCACTTTTCTTGTGTGCTTACGCATGCACCGAATTGTTAGGGCTAAAGTTCTCCTCTCTCCCAAAATAACTTATAAATTTTGTAATAGTGCAAAACTTATATAATTTTTTCCGCTACCTTTATATTTAACAAATTTGGTTTACATAGTTATAGTGCTTGCAAAATTATCAATTTGGATTTCTTGGTATCTTTGAATGAACTTATTATCCACACAAAATTTAATATGAAAAGCCATATAAATCGATGTGATTTCACATACAGGTGTGGACAGAGGTTTAAGCGAGGGATCCCTCAGTTGACGGTAGGCGTGTGCAGGATCCAAACCAATCCAATACGATCCATTAGATCAGATCCAATCCATTGGATTAGATCGGATCCAGAGAGGTGATTGGATCGGATTGGATCCTAAATTCTAAAATCCATTGGATTAGATCGGATCAGATCGGATCTTGGATTTCCATTTGAAAATCCGCCGAATCCGTCAATCTGCCTAAAATATTAGGCCTTATTTTTATATTGGGCAATTTAGTTTATCCACTACTTTCTAATGTAAAGACCTAACCAAAATACAATTTTCAATGTTAATATTTTGGGTTTTCTTTCTCAATTTCTTTATAGCCAACAATCCACCATCTTCTTTTCTTCTATTCTTCTTCATCAACATCACGGCTTATTAAGTTTACATTTGGACCTGATGAATAATGTTTATAAACTTTTTGAATTATATAAAGTTTACAAGTTATGTCATGTATTTTTTTACTGTTAATTTTATTTGAGTTAATTAGTAATGTTTAAATAATTTATTTGATTTTATTTATTTCAGATTATAACTTTTATATATTACGATTGACTTTATATTAATTCAATCCATCGGATCATATTGGATTGGATCGGATCGGATTAAAGTATTTTATAATCAGATCGGATCGGATCGGATGAAATATTAATTGGATCGGATCGGATCCAATTAATAAAATTGGATCAGATCGGATTGCAATTTCTTTGATCCAATCGGATCGGATCGGATCTTGGATCATGGTAAATCCATTGGATCCGATCCGCCGCACACCCCTAGTTGACGGTTAGTTTAATACATCGATAAACACTGGATTTGGTCAACTTAGAACCTTCCATAGAAAAACGAAATTGTTTAATGTAGATATTTGTGTTGGGAATTTTACATGCATGTAAATACATGTAGAGAATTTACAACATTGTAGATACATATAATAAAAACAATGAATTATTTTTTTAATTATTACATAAAACGCAATAATACAATACAACTTCTTAGCTATCCATGATCTATGGATACTTATTTTAGTTTGATATTATTTTCTTATTATAAAACATGATTTTCATTTATGTTTTTTATCTTGTTATTATTTATTTGTTTATATTACGTTTCTTTTTTTAATTTCTTCTTAATATATAATATTATTTAGTTCATTTACAACAAATGTTTTTTTTGTTTTATTTTATACAGTAAACATTGCTATAGTATCGATTTTTCTTAACATAAGTTTAATTCAAATACAACTAATAAAAATATGAATTATAAACTTAATTATTACTTTGTAAACGATAATACAATACATATATAATTTACAATACGTTCATTTATTATAAAACTAATACATGATAAAAAATGACTTATATCCTTATTTTTAAAATACAATTTGGATTAAAACAAGGTAATAATTAATCCTTTCAAATTTCCAATGTTTATTATTCAAGTTGAATCTACAATTCAACCTACCGCGTGGATCATCTTTTCCAAAAGTTTAATTCAAATACAACTAATTTTTAAGAATATACATGGGTAAGTGAGATAAATTATGGAGTCCATTTTTCTCACCCACACTATCTACGGTGAGCCATTACCACCCATCCCAGTTGTTGACACCTGCCCTAAACTCAACCCAAAGTCTGAAGTTACCCCAAAGTTAACTCAAGTTTTGCACATGTGTCAACACTTGAAGTGGGTGTTAATGGCTCACCCTAGTTAGTGTGGGTGAGCAAAAATGCACCCATTTTTATGATACATGTGTATCCAGTCATCAAATGACAACTCACCTGCCACGTGTTGGCAACTGTCTTTTGTTTATGTCTAAGTAATGACAACTCACCTGCCACATGTGTTGGCCACTGTCTTTTCTCGATATTGCCTTGCAATCTTAAAATTTCTCATCACCACTCCTGATCCTTATTTGTAATGTTATCTTTTTAACCATTTCATCCAAAATATTTGTACTCATGGTTATATTTGGCTGTTTATATGCGTTGAATATTTAACTTCAGAGAAAAAGAAAAAAACAATAAAAAATAAATATAAAAATAATAATTTATATATATAATTATCATTCATTTCCTACCTTTCGGACATGGTTAAATCGTGTAAACTTGTAGTTTTTTCCTCATCGTGTGATGAACCATATAGTATTCCTTCTCAACTATTCAACTAACAAGCTTTTGTTGAAAACGTAGGGTAATTACGAATTACCTACTATCATGTAATGATGTTGCCCCTTGTACAAACCTGTGAAATAAATAAATTAATTAATCAGTTCAGTTGAAATAAAAAACAAGATGGAAACTCGGTTCGGTTCCCTATTGACAATGCCCGAAGATATAATATATCGCGCTTCTGCACGTAATCGAACTGATCTTGACGTCTGTAGTTGACGGATGTGCCGACCCCAGTCCATCGCCCTTTCAGGTCAACTGTAAATTGAGTGTTCACATCAACGAACTATTCACACTGTTTCACAGGAGTGGGTGCATTGAGCTTTAAACGTGTTTGGGAATATTTCCTATATTTAATGACAGTTGACTTTCGAATAATATTTAGTAATTTATGAAATTTTTTTACTATTGCACAGTGGCCTACATGCTTATCGAAACCCGTCACACGTGAAATTGTTTGTGTTTATCGACTAATTTTTTATTTATTTGGAAAAGCTCTGTTATTGAGCATGCTGGCTGGACTTCCTCCAGGCACCCATCAGTCCCATCAACCTGTCCCCTCTCCAACTACAGAAACTCGTCGCAGCTAAATGTGCCAAGACCCTGCGAGCACAGCCCGGAAAACTGCTCCCACTAATAAAGGGGAGACCGGAGAGAGCACCCTCACGGCCTCACACTCCTCACTTGATAGCCAAGGAGGGACAAAGAATATATGTAATATATACATGGGTGCCATGGGAATTGAACCATGGTGGTGGATGCTCCATTTGGAGGGTCCAACCACATTGGCAAGAGCCCAATAGCGGATTTCATTGTATATTACATAAGTACAATGGTAATTCAGAATATGAATATAGATGATATCCAAAAAAATGATTTCTCATTAGATCAAGGAGTTTTACGCACCCTTACAGTACAGTATGACACATTCATCTGTAATACGAGAAACACTTGCATGGGACGGTCTCATTGACGTCGCATCGGGACTGTCCAATGAATGTATGTCATATATATCTTGGGAGTAAAAATATATTTTAAAGTCCCATGTGGCATACATTCATTGGCCGGTCCCATTGCCATATCAATGAAACCGTCCCATTCAAGTTTTTCTCCTTTACTACAAACAATGAGTATTTATTTGGTTTTTAGAAATGGCGCGAGTGTCTACTGAGGCCTTCATTGCAATTACAAATATCAAAACCAAGGTCATACCAAATTGCTACTGTATCAAACCTAACGACCATACTATGGCGACCGTAGGTGAAGTGGATAGCAAGGGGGGGAATGATAAAGGTTACCCCGTTCTCGCTGCCATGTCGACACACATCCGGAAAATGGAAGAACTGAGAGATGTCATCATAAAATTTCAACATACGGCTCCGGCGGGGAGACACCGAGTTTACAGCGATTGTCCTATGGACATAGATTCGTTACGGATACAATTATTCGAACTCATTGAAGAGTCACGCCGTCTTTCAGCACAACTCGATGAACAGTTTGGTTTTCCTACAGGACCGTCATCCCTTCCGGCGAACTGATCAACCAAGTCCTACATGTTATTTCAATGATCTGTGCATATTTTAGTTTTTTATCTTTTATCTGGTTGTTTTGTTTATAATGTCTTTAAGTTTAAACGAAGGCGATTGTATTTGCATCCACTAACTAAACATAACTCCGTTTCATGTGTTCACTATCTTAGGGGAGGTAATGAGTCGCCGGATACACGAGGCATTGTACTTACCTTATTTTCAATTATATAAATTTATGATTAGTTTATCAAATGATAAGGATTTACAAAATCGGTTGTGAACGTGTTGTTACCTGTATCCATCTATCTTCACGCTATTGTCTTTTGCATTATATATTCATTTGAAGTCAACACCTACAAAAGCAAAGGAAAAAAACAAATAACACACGATGACACGTCATAATCAAATAACACACGAGGGCAGATTAAATGATGCAATACATAGTGTAGGAGAAGATATCAACTATGAAGAGAGGTATGTGTAAGAGTTGTGACAAGGGTATTCATGTTCATCAGAGATATACCAAATTTATAACTATTCATCCCTGCATCATGCAGGGCCTGCATAGTAGCCAAACCCCCTCATTTATCCCAAAAAATTTATCCATTACCATAAATTAGGGTACCCGTAATCAATGATCTTAAATAATTAGATAAGATATATTTTGGTCCTAACTTATTGATTTCTGATTTTTATTTGAAAATAAAACCTTTTTGCCATTGTTTTAAATAATAGTTTCGGACACGTGGTAGCATTTTGGGATGGAGGTTATGCTTACCTCTAGTTAAAGTGGGTAAGCAAAAATACACTCGTTAAAGTGGGTGAGCAAAGTTTTACACTTGTACTACAGGGTTCCACCCTTACAATAGAGAGTACAACTTTGCTCACCTCCTTTAACTGGAGGTAACCATTAACCCCCACCCCAAATGTTGACACGTGTCCTAAACCTGAGTTAACTTTGAACATTGGGTTAAGTTTGGGACACGTGTTAAACACTTGGGGTGGGGGTAATGGTGTCCCAAACTTAACCCAAAGTTCAAAGCTAACTCAGGTTTAGGACACGTGTCAACATTTGGGGTGGGGGGTAATGGTTACCTCCAAACCTTTGTAGGTGAGCAAAGTTGTACTCCCCAATTAGCCCTTCAAATAGTCTCTCCCTAAACTCACACCATCCTTATTTCACTCCACCCGTCTTTATTGTGAATCAGCCTTCAGAAGTATTTTTTGGCCTCTAGCACATGCTTCTTTCCTCCCGTAGTTTAAAGTGTTTGCTTCCATGCAACATCTCTTCCCAATCACCCTTAAATTAGTATCATCCCCTCTTCCCAATCACCCTTGAACTAGTCTCTCCCTAACTGACACCCTCCGTTCGTCGCTCCACCTGTGTTTATTATTAATCCGCCTTCTCAATCTCCTGTTTCCATTGTTCACACCCAACTGTTTCTTTTGCCTGTACTGAACATGGTTCGTTCCTCACGTAGTGTAAACTTGTTGCTGCCATGGAATATCTCTTCCCAATCACCCTTGAAATAGTATCTTCCCATCTTCCCAACCCACAACCTCGTATCACTCCACACGTGTTGTATTTTGGGTTGCCGTTTAAATTTTTTGTTTCACCTCTGATTCTGAATATTGAGTTAGGTTTCTTCGATTACCCCGGTAATGGAGCAGAAATTGTCGTTGGAAGAGACTGCGGGTCCTATCTCTTCTAAAGGAAGAATACCTCCGGGGAGGCCAGGCTATGAAACAATGGGCAAAAAGTGCGTATTCAAGGCGAACCACTTTCTAAAACAAGTGGCGAACAGAGACATCCATGACTTTGATGTTGGGTGGATGAGACATTGATATTTCTGACGATAGCCCTAGGTGACGACGTGGTCAATTACTTGGAGAAGGTTCGGGCCATCCAAAGCATTGCTTTGATCACGGTGTATCTGGTGTATCTGCAGAACCGAGTATATATATGGATATATATTTACAATTTGAGCAGATATGTTGGGAGTATGAAAATAGTAGGAGGGATTACTCTGAATAAACAACAGAAGGTTTGAACATACGATTTGTAGAGGTAAGAAAAGTTGAAGTTTTAAAAACAAGTGTTTAGCGTCGCCGAATAGCAGACTTCAGCTCTGAACGGTGCTGTCTGAATCTGTATATGTGTTTTTTAACTGGAAAGGCACCGTTACATAACGTCAATAGGTCTATGTGATATCAGTTTACCTAGAAGATGGTCTCAATTTTTTATTAACGTTTATATCGAATTTGGTTATCATTGTTCAGTAATATTGAATATTACACATGTTTCGGCAATGGGCAATTTTTATTAGTACATTTGTGGCGGTCACGCAATTCCTATATTATGGTTTAATATTTGAAAATTAATGTGACGTCGTTTCATTTATAGAAAAAATTGAGTACAAATTTGCTCACCTCCTTTAACTGGAGGTAATCATTACCCCCCACCCCAAGTGTTGACATGTGTCCTAAACCTTGAGTTAACTTTGAACTTTAGGTTAAATTTGGGACACATGTCAAACACTTAGGGTGGGGGTAATGGTTACCTCCAGTTAAAGGAGGTGAGCAAATTTGTACTCAATTTTTTACAGCAAATAATTGTAAAAATATTGTTTCACAATTTTCAAAATTTCACACTACTGGAGGTCTAGAGTACTTGGGAGGTGAACGAACATATTTCATAAAAATTTTGTACGGTATATAGAGTTCGTTCATGACAGACAAATATTGTCTGGTTTCGAATTTTAAAATGTTAATAGTTGTGAAGAAATAAAGAATTATTGTATGTAAGTGCATTGAACACAGAAGGGTCACCATGTGGAATCAATGTTATATCACCGTTTCAATTATTTAATACCTACTGACTTACTTATTTATATTTATTAATTTCATTATATACTACCTATAACCTACTGACTTTTTTGTATTTATTCATTTCATTATATATGAAAGACGAAGAATACCAACAACTCTTCACAGGAATGTTTTTGAAGAGATACACACCACTCTATTTATCTGTTGGTAACCCAAACAATTGATTAATGTAAGTACAATTAAAATGGATTTAAAAAAAACAAATTAATGATCCAAAGTTCCAAACCTTTTCGATTCACAAAACACACATTTACACCTAACACAACTCCCGCTGAAATTAATTAATAATAATAAATGACCATTCGGAAATGAGTAGCCACACCCTTTAACAGAATGACAATATCTATGCTTTGGGAGAAGATGAGCATATTAATGCTAATTGACTATTTAATTGTTCATTTTAAAAAAAAATATCATATTTCTTAACACGTGGGGTCGTGGGTAGATAAGAAATTGCAAATGTCGGAAATCAATTGAAGATGAAAATTACTATAAGAGGAAACAACTGCAAAAATGTCAAAATTACCGTCATCAGTTGATCACCACCATCACTTCTTGGACTTATTACTAACATACCGTGTTATGACAGTAATGTATTGAATATTGATCGTGTAAGGATTATCTTCGGAATGGTTTTATATATTACTTAAATTCATCTATTTTCCGAATTGATTACACATTGTGGCCCATTACAAAAAACTACCACACCACGTTATATCATTGAGCTGTGGCAATCCAATTCCAGCACAGTCAATCAGTCATTAAAGAGGTTAGCTTACGAAATTCATTTCAAACAATTGTCAGATTCACGTTCTTTTTGAGGTTCTCTTACCATATGTACCCAACTTAGTATTTAACACATCAATCCGATTTCAAGTTCGACATCAGTCATTTTGTTTGGTTCAATCTGAATGCTTTGTTTTAATCTTTCTATGTTCGTGTCTTCTGGATAGGGATTAAAGTACCGAAAATCGAAATTGCTGCTGACATAATTGTTATTTGCCTGCCTGTTGACCATAATGACGTTTGATGTGATGGGCCATTGTGATATTGACAACCCAAATCCAATGGGCACGCTATTATGGGGATACGCAATGCCGGTCTACAAGAATACTCATTACCTCTTCGTGTAGCGTTACAAAACAGGAATGGACGGTTGAATCTATGTTACGCAATATAAATTGCCTCACCAAATCCTTAAGCTCCCAATGCAATATCTTGTAATAATTATCTCCTGTACACTCGTACAGTTCATCAAATCCCAAACTGTTCATTAATTTACACATAACATTTCATTGTCCGATAACTTGATGTTACGGCCATCAAGTTTTAGATGATTTGGACCGTCCCAGGCAAGATCTTCTCGTATTGGACATGTTAATTTAAAAAGGTGGGATTTTAGGTGGGATGTTTAGCATTATTGTTTAAATAATAATAACAATTTAGTTATGAACTCGTTCCGGATGATAAATGTTAATTACAAATTAAAAGTATGAGGATTTCAAAACACCATTAATCAACTCATATAATCTAAACGATTGGCTTATGCATTCAAGGTGTTAAAATTTTTTGCCCATAATCAATAGAAACGCTGATGTGGCATTATTTACAAACTCGAAAAGCCATATTTGCCCATTGCCGATGCTCTATATATATGTAATTGCCTAAAAGTATTTTCTATCGTAATATTGGATTGACATTACACATTCTAACTGAACTTAGTTGAAAACTTCAAATACAGTCAGAACAGTAACCACACGGTTGTTTGACGCCATCTTTTTTCAGAATGGATAGGAATTCGCAAGGTGAACAAGCGGTGACCCGAGATCGCATATACTCCTTCCTCGACGCCATTTTACAAGTATTCAGTGAATTGGAGGACGTGCGAACTCAATTTTCAGGGAATTTCAACACTGACGTGGTTTTGTTATGGACAAAGTTCATCCAGGTAATTGATGACACACAGAGACTGATCGCGGACTTTGAGAGGGAGATGGGTCGTCCTATAAGCTCAGTACCGTCTCATCCTTCCCATTAGGTTATGCACATTTACTGTAAAATAACACATGTATGCTTTTTGTTCTCACCGAGTTTTCAACTGTTACGTATCGAAATTTTGACTTCTGGGTTGAGCTACTTTATATTACGGTGGAAGTTGGGATGCGATGTTTATAAGTTTCGAATATGTAAAAAAAATTCTGAGACCTTGTGTTATCTATGTCTTGCTCTTTGAATTATGTGCAGTGGTTTAGAACTGAAATGTCGTACATAAATGTTTGCATCCGTAGTCAAGTTCTTGTATGAGTTTACGATTATATGAGGAAGACAATTCAAATGACACGACGCATGCGTTTAAACTGTCTTCACGCTTCCATTTACTATCAGGCAGTTCTACTCATTAACAGAATTATTGTTTGTTTTAATTTATTACTCACAGGGATTTTCTGGTATTGCATTCCCAGTATATACAAATTTTAGGGGACAAAGGCGTTACACTTGGTATCGGCGATTCATTAAACGAAGATTATATATTAGTATTCAGTGATAAGATTATTAAATTAATAACAATAACATATTCATTTTTGTCCATCAGTTTTTATAAAATTAATTTGGGGTGTAAATAAAAGTAGGGTTGCCATAACCTTTTTATATGGGTGCAATAATCTGCATTGCTTTTTGAATACTCCAGAGTCCACGACCACCTCAACAAAACAGCATACCATAAACAAGTTAGTTACGGTTATTGGAATTTTGAAATGCGGACATCGATAATGGTTTTTGAATTAGAATTTTTAAAATATAAAAGAAAATGAAAATTTCAAAACTAAACCATTTTTAAAAAGAAAATTAAAAAATAAGTTCAAATTCCGAGATAATTTTGATTAGTGGACTGTATTCACTGTACAGATCAAATCAATAGTCTGCATTAATGCATGGCTTCATTTCATATAATAATGACATCATTATCTGTGAATATTTCATAGGCAACCGAAACGGTCTATTTCTTTTTTTTTTTTTTTTTTTTTTTTGAAGGAATGAAACGGTCTATTTCACTTTGTAAATAGTTATCTTTCATTGGAATTTTATCAAAACTAGTCAACTGTATTATAATCCATTACGTGGACACTGTAATTGCGATTTATTCGTGTATCACCAAACCTCAGGGAGGTTAGTTGTAATTTGGTCATAAAGCCCTAAATCACAGACTGTGACCATTCGTGTATACTTACTTACTCAAGAACCTATACCTTGTAAGCATCAAAAGGAGGTACTCTTTGGAATCCGGCACCTGGAAGAACTTCTTTAATCGACGGCGCACCCAATCGTGTCGACGGTATGGTGTTTTCTGTTGTGATCCTAATTTTTTCTGTTACCATATTTTTGTTTGTTTCGATTTAATTATTAAGGGTGGGTATGTATAAATTGGTAATGGGTTTCAGTCTGGGTATGGCCTGTCGAACATTCAAGGAATAAAGTTTACCCAATTTGTTTGTTGTTGATGGGTTTCAGTCTGTAATTTTTCACAGCAGGCTGATGAATGAAATGAAATCTCAATTACTCTCTCGAACGACTGTGATAGATTATATATTGAATGTTACTGTAGTGTTCGACTGAAATACTCGCAGCCGGAAAAGAGTTCAAGGATGGGTTTTGTTCTGTTAAATACTGAGTGTGGATATATGTTGATGCTGCCTCAATTCTTAGTTCGTTTACTCTTGCAATTGTAAATTTTATGAACAGATGGTTGTGGAGGAAAATTTGGACGATTTGTTGGTACACCCGAGGGCCACTTGGAATTATAACATCACCATCAACACACACTGTTTTCACAAATTGATTTCCGATATAGACAAGATTCTTGACCGTGCCGGAGAAAGGGCAGAATTCGAGTCAGGATGTTTTGGCCACTTCTTGGATTTCCCTAAAGGGGGTTATTTTCAGGCACAGTTCATCCACAGCCTGCTGCTGAGACAGATATGCATTCCTGGAGGTAGTGAGGACGAGTTATGGTTTGCCTTAGGAAAAACTAAGGTCAGATTTGGGAAGAGGGAGTTCTGTCTGTGCACTGGCCTAAAATTTGGCCGCCTGTCAGACATACCGTCAAGAGAGTATGAGGTTGTCCCGGGTGGTATTCACGCAAGGTACTTTCAGGGAAGGAAAAAAGTTGTGATCGCAGAATTGAAAGCTCCCTTCATGGCGGAGGGTTTCGAACGGCCCAACGATGCACTTAAGTTGGCATTGCTCCTGTTTGCCAACAGGGTCCTCTTCGGTCAGGATGACCGGAGCCAGGTGGCGTACTGGACGTTCTCGCTAGTGGAGGATGTTCAATCGTTCAACAACTTTGCCTGGGGTCACTACGTTTTCAAGATGACCCTCCACTACATCCGTCAAGGTTTTAAGGTACCGGCAGACCCTCTCGGGCAGACTAAGAGATACAACCTATACGGATTCATTTGGGGATTATAGGTTATTTTAATAAGCGTTAATCCCTTTGACCTTTTTTCATATGTTTGTAAATTAGATTATTCGTTTTTCCATGATTAGTAATGCTAATTACACCCTCTAAAACCGATCCCTCGGTTTGACACGGTACAGTTTTGGGCTGCGGAGGCTATACCTGTGATGCGCGACAAATGTGGTAAGCTAATAGGGGATCCCAACGGAGCCCCACGATACATGAAGTACTGTTTCAAACAGAGGGGATCGGACATGGTCAACGCCTGGACCAAAGGGGAGACAAGCGGGAAGGTAATTTACAATTATCTCATTTTGGTATAGTTTTGTATCTTTTTGGTTATGTAGACAGTGGACAGTTATATTAGTTCCATTATGTTTAAGCTCACTGGGCTTCTGGAGCTTGTACCCACCGAACGTGAGTTGCAGAAACATTACTGGAGGGATATTGATGTGGACCTATCCGAGGGACCCCAGTGGAAGCCAAATGGGAGTAACGATGTTGAGGAACCCACCAAGAGGAAGCACAGGCCAAGTAAGAAAACTAACGGTGGGCGGAGAGGATGTGACCGTGTAGATACAACGGACCTCACAGATACGGTCCTTCCAGATATACAACCATCCAGCGATGGACACGGATCTTTCCCTCCTCCGGCTGACCAAGGTGCAGCAGCCCCGGTTGATGATACCATGCAAGAAGACTTATATCAGAGGGCAGGTTCAAACGGTGGGCAACATTCGCTTGGTCACACAACCGATGAGGTAAACTGTCGAAGTAATATTGGATCAATGGTTTATACGTCTATGATGTTGGTTGCCCAATTTGTTTGTGTATCTATTGTTTCGCACCGTGTCAAACGTTTTAGTGTTTTACGTATACCGTTTACATAAACAGTTGGAGGTACCTCGACAGTATGTGGGACCAGAAGTACTGGAAAGAGTGCTGCACGCGGTGAATGCCATACCGGAACGTGTACGCAGTATCGTCCATGAGGAAATGGGGGTGGACCGTGTACGCAATATCGTCAATGAGGGTTTGAGGAGGGAGATCGAAGGGCTACGACGGATGCTGGGGTTTCAAGTATGTATATATCCACAACTGTCACCGTTGAAGTCTTCTTTATTTGATTTAATTTGTATTCATGTCCATTTACACTGTGACACTTTCATCCCCAAGGGAAATGTAGGGGACGGTAATTCTGGAGATCAATCGCAGCGCGGGGAGAGTGTGGAGCAGGAGGAAGAATGATTGGGGCATGATCAGGCTACCGATGATCGTTATGATGTGGGCAACGATGAGGACAGGCAATACGACCAAGATTGGCAGGATGATAGGAGATGCGTTTATGAGATGGTCAATGATGAACCACAGCAATATCAAAAACTTGTCCCTGGTGATGTCATCCCGGAAGTTGATGAATCAAACCTTCCCTTAGTCTTGTGTGAGGATTCATCGTCCTTGCAATGGGCGGGTGGACTAGAGGTGGCTGCAGCACCTTCATTGGCTTCGCGATCACCCAGTCCAGTTGACAAATTATTTTCTCATATGCCGTTATACCTCTGGCGCCGAGAAGTAGGTAAATTGTTGTCTGTGTTTGGTATACCAGGTCTAGTACATCCAGGAGCACCTGGAGCTGAGGACCCTGATGTAACTCAATGGTCGCTGGATTCATCAAGTCCTTTTAGCATGCGAGAAACATGTCTGCTGTTGGTTGCACCACCAAATACAGATTCATGTCCAGTTTCTGAACAAGGGAAGATAGATACCGATGGCAAGGAGGAGGAGATACCGAAAGAAGATGAATCCTTGGCTCCGTTAGTGTTGTGGCAAGATACTTCGTTGCACAATCATCCTTGTCCAGTAGAAGGTAGACAATCAGGCACAGATGATCCGTCTGAGGATCCAACATGTCCGATGTTGGTGGGAGCAAATATTACAGCGTCATGTCCAGTTTATGATGACGGGAACTTGGAAATATATGGCGACGATGAGGGCATACCCAAAGAAGATGCCTCCTTGCTTCCGTTAGTGTTGTGGGTAGATCCTTCGTTGCATGATCCGCCTTGTCCAGTAGTGGACACAGAATCTGGTCCAGATGATCCGTCTGAGGATCAAACATGTGCGACGTTGATGTTAGCCCAAATTACAGAGTGTTGTCCAGTTTCGGATGTATGGGACTCGGAAAACAATGGGGTAGATGAGGACAAATGTGAAGCCTCACAGGCATCATCTTCTGCGGTACAAAGTCCATCACCACATCCACTGTCACCATCACATTCAGATTCACATCTTAGTGTGCCGATTAAGTCAGACCCAGATCTTGGATTCCCTGAAGGTTCACCTCCATGGGCAATTGCCCATCCACATAACAGATGCAAACGTAAATGTAACAGAAAACGGAATCGGTTAAGGAGAGTGTCACAGATAGTATCTCCGACCCTTCCTGTAGAGGAACCGATTTCAGCACGAGCGTCGGTGTCAGCTTCACGTTCTTCAGGAGAGCAATCGACGTGTACACCCACAAATCAACCAAAACGGAGACTATCTGCGATAATCTCCGAAACACTTCCGAACTGGGAACCACCTGTAATTGATGTGCATACCATTGACATGGGTGATTCGTGCCAGCAGGTATTAGATGATACCGCTTTAGCAAGACAGCGTCAACGGGAGTTATGGTTCCGCAGTCCCTATAGCAACCCGTTGAGTAGAGGAATTCTTTCCACTGGCCCCAGTCGGGAGATATATGCGTAGTTCAAGATTGATTCGACAGTGTTATAGTAAGATGATTACTAACTATGCATTTTAGATTCCATCGCCCGTATACAATCAATTACCAGTTATAATATCATTCTTGTAATGTAATGGGTGCAGCCGTAACGTTGGCCTGGAGGTGCTGCAGACAAAGGAATTTTTCATATCATTAGAGGACATTAATAGCCTTATGTTGGATACACACGTGGATGCCTACCTCAATTTGTTAAACAAGATGAGAGGGAGCAAGCACAGCCCTTACAAGTTCAAGGATAGAATGGGGATCGTTGATTGCAACTTTTTTGTAAGTACATCTGTAACTTTCAAGCTATCTTTATACTAGGCATTGTGCAGTTGGGTAAAATGCAAATGTCCTTTGCAGGACGAATTGGCAATGGCGTGGGCAGGCTGGCAGCCGAATTTACATGCGCCTGTAGTACAACCCTTCTACCCCTCCGATTATCGTGTTCCTCTGGAATGGAAACAATATGTACACGGCGACCGACCAGACTGGGGCAGTCCATGGGATTCCTGTGATAAGGTTAGTAACATTCTGGTGCGCAGACATGGGTTCCAGCTTGATTTTTATATAAATATTTGATATAACTTTTCCTTTCCAGGTGGTGGTCCCCTGTAAGGTTGAAGACGGCCACAGGGTTGTTTGTGTCGTTGATCTGCAGGCATGGGAGATCGTGGTATATGATCCCAACGCACACTGGACACCCAAAGGCGCTCATTTGATCCTCCGGCAGATTTTACCACTCCGACGTCTGTTCCCGGTTATTTGCTTGCAGGCAGGTTATTTTAACAGAACGGGAAGGAGTAGACTGGATCTCGCTCCTATGAAGGCTCGTCGGATGGATGTTAACAAAGTTCCAAAACAAATAGGTCCGAAAAGTAATGGAGTCTTTGTCCTGTTAATGATACGTTCCCTGCTGAGAGGTTTGAAAAGCATGAAGTCCTTTGAAGCGGATATCCGGAGCCATAGGCAGGAAATCACGTATGAACTTTTTACAAACAGCTTACCTGAGGAATGTTAATTAACAGAATGTTTGATGTTCATGTCATTAACCTGGTTATCACTTATGACATAATGTGGACCTGGTTATGAAATATTGAGGTGTTTGCCATATTTGAAAACCGATTAATTATTGTTGTATATATCACATGACAAACTCGTGCATATTTTTCTAGGGTACGAAATCCTATAAGTAAGACGGTGTTGGAACTTCACATGTGAATCCTCTAAAACACTTTTATTATGATGTTGATGGGCAACACTGTTTGGACAAAGTTACCTTTAGGAAGACGGTTTCAATTAATGAGACTTCCACGTGTCAGTACTTGTTAAATTGTTGTGCAGGGTAATCAACACACGATTAACTGACCAAAAATATAATCGTGTATATGGAATATCCTCCTCCTAATTAAACCAATACACGATGATATGGATATAAAACTTGGACTTCATACACGAACATGGGGGAAGGGTCCACATCTACACGATTAATCCCACAGGGAGAAATCGACCTTGGACTGAAAACTCGATTACAAGTATAGATGGATACCAAACATTACATTAACACACTATATTTTGGCAGAGATAGGTTACCTCTGTTTTTGCACATTGTGAAATTTTATGAGTCGGTGTCTGTGTCGGTGCCGGTGTCGGTGTAAGCCGAAGCCTCAAAGGTTAGGTCAGTGGATGGCCTATCCGGGCACGTCTGTCTGTTGTGTCCCTGTTTGTGGCAAACACTGCAATTGCGAGGATGCTTGGTTTTGTTAGCACCATCAGACGGTGGTTTCCTGCAGCTCCTCTTGTTGTGTCCCTTTAGGCCGCAGTTAGAACAGTTCTTTTGCTTAGCCTTCTCGACGCAAGAACGGTACCTTGACTTTTTTGGTCTTCCGGGCAGAACACGCACCTTCCAAGGAAGAACAAGTAGATTCTGGACTTGATCCGGTACGACCCAGTTCTCTGCATGTGGAAACGGGTTGATTTCTCCCCGATATGCCTGTCGCAGCGTATCAGAGGTGTAGTACTCGGAGCACATTTCTGGAACAGGAATTGATGCGTATCTGTTCATAAAATTAATTCCTGGATGTTAGACATTGAAAATAGATGTGGTCACTGACGAACTTACGACAGTATACTTCCCTTGCATACCTGGCACAAGCAAGGGCTTGGTGACAAGGTAACTTATCAAGATCCCACCCGCGACAGCCACGCTTCTTTGCTTGAATATCAACAATAGAATTATTTTGATTCTCCGTGACGTTGTACCTGTGGTATGAAATAGGCTGAATGATGCATTTATAAGAAGCTTCAACCCTATTATGTATGTGATTGTCGGCTGCAGGAGTCAGATCAGTCCTAAGACGATTTGCAATAGTACGACGCTTGTGGAACCACTTCTGCATCATATCCCTAATCTGCTCTGCAAGGGCTGCGATAGGCAACTTCCGGAGATCTACAAGAACTGAGTTCATACACTCGGCTAATTGGGTAGACATCATCCGGTACCTATTGTTGGGGCAGTAAGCTCGTGTGATCTTATCTAACCCAATTTCCATGACGTCGTTGTAGTACCTCTGGTTGCAAGCAGCCAGCTGTTGAAGGTAGCTATCACAGTTATCGCGACGGTATTTGGAACATGCTTTGTAAAACAATTCTCTTGGCATACATCGATTCTTGGATGACCGTCTAAATTTCTGTGCAATGTGGAACACACAGAACGCGTGATGTGCATCTGGGAAAACCTTTATCATGGCTGATATAATACCTCTGTGACGATCAGAAATGATAACCAGATCCTGAGGAGATCCAATGCCCTTGTTCAATTCAGAAAGGAACTAAGTCCAGGATCCCTTACATTCCGAGGGAGCGAAACCAAATGCCAATGGGTATGCTTGTTCGTTACCGTCTTTGGCTGACACTGTAAGTAGCACCCCTTTGACAGATCCCGTCAAGTGGGTTGCATCGATGGCAATCACTGGTCTCATAACCCGGCTAAAACCTTGGAGACAAACACCAAGTGCCATGAAGCCGTACTTCAATCAGTCTTTCGAGTCTGTGACGATGTTTGTTAGGGTCCCGGGATTGCATTGCTTCAGCATGTAAAAGTACGCCGGCAACGTTTGGAAAGACTGCAGTGGATCCCCGTACTGTATTTTCAGAGCATGGAGTCTGGCCCGGTTAGCTTTGTTATACAACAGGTGCACCCCGTGCTGAGACCCCATTTCCGATATGATATCTTTAGCTCGGATTTTGCATCCCGGATCAGCGAATCTTTGGGCATACAGTTCCCCAACGATATAGGCACTCACTTGGGTAAAGTGAAGACCATAATTTTTGACTTTGCAGGTGTGTGTATCTCGATATACAATGACGTACCAGTAGGTTCCATGCCGCTTCTTCACCGCACGTACCAACCATTGACAATTTAAGTAGGTACACGATGCCTCATACCGCGTTGTCGTCGACCGCTTAACCCTGTACCAGAAATAGTTTTGCATTGCGTACAGACCCAACTCCTTCTTCATTTGACCCTTGTGTTTGAATATCTTGCCTTTATGAATGGAAGTGTTTCCCGGGTCGGATCTGAATGCGCTGCATTCGTTTACATTTTGAAAACATACATGGTCAAACCCTTGCACTTTATGCCTTGAGGGATTATGGTCAGCCAGGTCAGGAGGGGTGTGAACGTAAGTCCTGTTATCCAGGTCATCATCTGGTAGATTGTTTGTAATACATGATACAGAAATGTTAGTCGTGTTAGGCACGGGTAAGGGATGGACCTCTCTGTCAGTATCTCCATAATTGTGATGATGCTGTAAAGGATGTCGATGTGTTTCCTGTTCAGTAATGGGAACCGTTGATGCACTGCAATGTGTTCCACAACCTCCGGCATCATCTTCACCAGTGTGTACATTTGTACAATGAACATTGTAATTTGTAGAATGCTTTGAATCGGACTGAACAACCTTTGCATTACTTTTAGGTTGATCTCCGCAAGACAAAGGATGCACGCTATCATTACCAGCCATTCAGTGGGTACCGCTTGATATTGTGTTAGAACCTATGTCCAGTGGTATGTCGTCAAAAAAAAGCCGCTTGATAGCTATATGAGACAAGGACTCATCAACGGGACATCGATTTGGGATTTTTTTTTTGCCTCCATAATCTGACATAACTGTTAGCGGTGAACAACCAATTGGGGTAACTGTATATTTTGCCTTCTTATTTATCTGTTCCGTAACCGACTCATACACCGTTGAAAATGGTGTGGTGATGTGAATAGGTGAACCGTTGGGTTGATTTGGATCCAGTGGCGGTTTTACGGTTGAGTCTTCATTCTGGTTTAGAACCTGAGCGAGATTTCCAGGGACATGTTTGTGCAAAACCGAAACATAACATTTATGATTATGTTTGTTATGCGAAATGAAGATTTGAAAATCAGCGTCAAAACTCATTTCAACAACGGTGCTAGAAAGTAAGGTACTGAACTTCATATCCACTGCATCGCGCTTCAACCCAAACCGAACGCATATCTTATCCGCCAACGTTTTGAGTGTATCGTTCGATGTCACAACCAAAAAGAATACAGATTTTGGGTTGAACTGTACATCTTCCCACACCCCATCATAGTTCACTATCAACAGAACCATTTCCTGGGCTTAAACCAAAGAGGGTGAAGTATACTCAGCAGAAAATCTTTCAATGGTGATTACATGTTTCTTCCCTATTATTTAAGCTCGATGTTAAAATTGGGCTACTGATCGGCTATGTACATCAACCGTCAGTATTGGTATACCTAGTTACCTACAAATAATGGTAATGATTCAATGTCAACGCACGATCTCGTTCCTCCTCGGAGAAGAATATAGCATGCACCCGGTGCATTAAAACCCATCCAATTGGTGCATGCGCAGTAGCAAGGATTCTACGTGGCATGCACCCATTGGTTAGGGTGGTTACAAGTGTACAAGTGGAAGTATTTTATTTTTATTAGTTTATTCAATATTGTACAAGCAATGATGGTCTGCAGTATGGGACTATGGGAGTGGATGGGTTTGCCAGTGTCGCTTTCATCCGTATGGTTGTTGACGATTTTTTCGGGTTAGGTGCATGACGTATAGTTGTTGAACCGGAATGCACTGCTGTGGTGATGTGGTATATTGGCCATCTCCAATACTCCAGCCCAAAATCCAAGACTCCAACCCAAAAAGTCAAAAACATTAGGGGGTTGTGGCAGTCTTGCACAAAAGTGGTGGAAGTTTTTTTTTTTTTTTTTTTTTTTTTTTTTTTGAAGAAAAACAGACCAACAATATTCATAAGCTTGCAACCCATTCAAACCTACGTATACACTAGTCACTAACCGGATATTCCCAACAATATTATTTGTGTTCCCATTTAGCAAATATCTCAGAACAATTAACATTTCCCCACATGATATATAATATTGCAATATATTAACAGATGTTAGAAATTAAAGGTGCTCACTTAACAAACTACCCTTTAACCTAAGTGAGTTCAATGAACAGATTGATGTGAATTACATAATTTGTATGGCTGGATTTTAGAACTTTGTTAAGTTCAAATTTTCTGTAATGTTATGTGTTATTTCGAATAAAAAAAAAATAAACCCAAATATTTAAATGATTACAATTATACACATAATTCTAGTTTTAATGAATAGGTTATATAATATATATATAAGTTAGAGAAGCCGAGTTGCAGCTGGGTTGGAAATTTATTGTTTTACGCACAGTTAAATATAAGTTAGAGCATAGGATTCACCGTGATACCAGAAATTTAAAGAAAAACAGACTATGAAAGAAGCAGTCGATCCCTTGCAAACACACAGTGGAACAATAACATACTACGCTTACTAGCTTGTACAAAGACCCTTCATTACCCTTGTTTACAAAAGAAAACATGAAAGCCCTAGTATCAACTCATACAAACCTAATCCATAACATACATATAACTTCAACTACTTCTGGTCCAGACAAACCACTGTATGGATAAACCCCTCGTGCTGGACCACGTTTCGCATCTCCTTATAGGTGGACCACAAATACAACCCAATGGTATAGATTAAAATGGCTACGCAGACAGTTCCTACCAAGAGGGCAGCAAGCCCTAGCCACATGCTATCAGTCTGCTTGGGATATATTACCTGGGGGGTATTCTTGTAAGTGGCAAATGTATTAGGATCCAGAGGCTGTGAATGCATCCATGGTGGCCAAACCCAGCACTTAAAGGTCCATGCATAGACAGAACACGTCTGCGTAGTGTTGCCATTTGAAGAGGTCAATCCAACAAAAACGTCGGTGTCATGCCATATTGTCGACAAGTCAATTGAGTAAGATAGGAGAGGATTCACAGGTTTTATATTACCAGAATAGCTCAATCTTACCTCTAATCTCTTTGCACTAGCATCATAATCGATCCATGAATCCAATTTCTTACCACTATTAAGGGAAATATTCTGAGATGATATGTTGCTACATTGAAACGATAACAGACTGTCAACGTCAATGCCGACGTGATTTCCATTCAAATCACCATACTCGGGCTATAAAGAGGTGTCAAATTCTACGACCACCACCCTACAGTTGCTTCTGTTAAATCCCATCGTAGATAGACCAAATGACCTCTTACCCACATGAGTAAAACGATAACCCTTCGAAACCATAAAAAAGGCCAAACCATCACCACTCTTGTTGGACAACGCAAACGAGAAAAGCGTAGAAAAAGATGGAAATGTCGGATGCTTACCTTCCACGACCTTGATGGGTTTTTTGTTCATCAGTCGTCCAGCGCTTGAACGATCCGAGGTTGTGAGCTGAACAGAAGACCCACCATTCACAGCCATTGCATCTCCATATAAAGATATTTCTGACCGGCACCTTGGGACTTCATCAATCCTGCTGAGGACCACAGGACAACTTGGCTCACCAGAAAGGACCATGAAGTTGATAATCAACAGAGTTACGGTTGTTAAGTACGTCGTCATTGAACATTTTGCCATATCTGGAATGGGTTTGAGTTGTATCCGGAGTTTGTCTGAATATTTAATTGAAGTGGTTGTCCATACAGAGAGAATCTTTCATGCACACGGTGCAACCCACTGCATTGCACGTGGCAGAGATAACTCATTGTCTTGTTCATAAAATTGTTCAATAACATTGTTCAATACGAAATTCCGAAATTATATTTCGGAATTTGGAATTCGATCGGACCAAACTTTTGTTTCATCATCTGTCAATATCCAATCCAATAAATAACAACATATACAATATAAAAAATATATAATTGATTTAATATAATCCAAAATCAATACAAAATAAGTATAATAATATAGTGTTACTGTATTACACTATTACACAAAAAAGTTTAGTCAGATTTAAAGCTTTCGATCATTCCAAAATATGAGTAATAGAGTAATAGAGTTAAATAGGAATTTTTTATTTTTTAAGAAAATAAAATTAAAAATATATAAATAAATAATTAAAAATATATGGGGGAATGGGGTACTTGAGGCCCCACCCCCACCAACATTTAGTTTTTGGGGACATATTTTGGCCCCAGCCCCACCCCAAAACACCATTTGGGGGCGGGGCCCCTATGAGGGAAATTTCCATCCCTATGCACTGATGCTACTCCAAAAAATCGGACCCAAATTCCAAACCAAATGTGAGGTGTGTGTGATGTTCACAAGGAAAGTGTCATTGGTGGGAATTTGGGTGGAGTATGAGTACTCTTTTAAAAAAGGTCAACATAATTGAAATTTGTCAGAGTCCACAGTGCGGGGATGCAGTAACTTAGGTAATTCTATCGTGTAACATTTTTTAGTTCGTGTATCGTGTCAGCGAGGGTCCTTTTTATGATCGTACAGCTGTAAACGTGCATAACAAATATAAGTGAGATACTGAGATGGGAAGAATAGGTTAGCGGTAAGCCGGTGATTCAGAGATATGTGGTTAATTAGATTTGGGTACAATGGTACAGTTTCGGAGCAAAACATATTTCCATGAAATTATACGGTCTAATTTTATTTCTTTATATCGTAAACATAAAAACGTGAATATGTGATCAACCTGAACCGTCTTCTCCATTGGTTGCATTAAGGAGCTGATGTGGTCGGTCTGGGTACATGGTAGTTTATATAGGATGTTTTTACATTGAACATCCTTGATTGCATTGCCGTATACTTAAGTTATATTGTGTACCATAAATTGATATAATAAATTATACAATTTATGTTCTTCGAATTTTCTTGGCATTACAACGTTTGGTAGCAGTGACATGTTATCTATATATTAGACTCGTTCATCCAGCAGTTGCCCGACTGTTGTTCTCACCCAAAATGTTGGTTTTACTCTTTCAATGTGATACCGCGCACATTCTTCTGAAAGTGCCTGTTCCATGTATAAAACAGTAAATCGATTATTACATGATAATATAGTTTTGTATTTTAACTATTATTTTCCAAAACATATAATTTATATTTTATATATTATTATGTCACATATATTATATATAATAACATATTTGATATAATATACATATGTATATACATATTTGATATAATATACATATGTATATATATATAACATGTTATATATATGACAAATATTTCCCCAAAGTTTAAGTAATTGAAAATAAAAATTTAACTATTACTTTTTTTTTTCTTTTTTTCATTACTTTAAATATATATTTACTTTCAAATATCATGTTATTGTAAGTGTTTTGTAATTAGGGGTAATTGTTCTGTGTCTAATGAATTCCATTCCAATGGGTTGTTTTTTTTTTTTTTTTTGAAAATTCCAATGGGTTGTTAACCAAACATAACAATACCGATTCATATAATAACCAAACAAAGGAATCAGCTTCCCATTCCTTCATTTCAAATGCCCATTACCATTCCACTAACCAAATGCAACCAGTACTTATGAGTACAAATTTGCTCACCTCCTTTAACTGGAGGTAACCATTACCCCCCATCCCAAGTGTTGACACGTGTCCTAAACCTTGAGTTAACTTTCAACTTTAGGTTAAATTTGGGACACGTGTCAAACACTTAGGGTGGGGGTAATGGTTACCTCCAATTACAGGAGGTGAGCAAAATTGCACTCCAATACTTATTGGTTGGGTTCCTTATACAGTACTTAATGCATAGTCACCGTCCGTCAAATCAGACAATTCACAGTTCAAGATATCGAAATTATCCAAAGCGTATGGGCGGTCCAGGGCGGAGACGTCAAAAATTAATTACCCTAAAAAGGGGGTTGATGTGACCAGTTGGCGCAGAATGACTATTATGTAAAAGGTGCATCAAAAACCGAATGAGGATTTTTCCACGTTTCCCGAAGTTGCAGTTGCATTATTCATTGTAATTGTCAAACTAATATAAAAGCAAACTACTTAGGACGGTAAGAGTAATACATCTTAGAGCATCCCCAAAAGGCTCTTCAAATGAGATATTTGTTAAATTCAAAAGAGCCACATCAGCATATTTTGCTCCAACAGACTCTTCAAATGAGATTCTTCAAATGAGATTTTGCTTATCTCTCTTCAATATTGAAGAGCAACTTCTCCCTCTTCAATTATTATTATATTATTTTTTATATCATATCATCATTAATATTTGACATCTATATCTTTTTATCTTTTTAATTAAATTCAGTTAATATATAATAAGTTTTAATTTATAAATTTTATCATTATAAAAATTATACCATTAGAAAGATCTCATTTAGATCTTTAAAATGAGACTAATATTGAATATTTAATAATAACATATTATTATATCTAACTTGAAAAAAAATATGAAGGGTAATTAGATTTGTTGGGGGAGGAATTTGAGTGCTTTCATTAAAATAATATAAACCTATTTCTAATTGAATAGTCTTTTGGAGGGGCTTCTCTTTTTTCACTCTTCAAATTGCCACATAGATAAACCAATAAACATTTGAAGAGTGAAAATAGAAGAGTCTTTTGAAGATGCTCTTAGCAAACTACTTAGATGTATTACTATCTCACTTGTTGATCGACAACAATTGAACAATTATAAAGCCTGTGACGTGCAGGGTTCGAATTCTTGGAATTGTTGTCTATGGACATTTAAACCGAATTGTGGCACTGGCAATGTTTGGAGCCCTGTATCGGAGTGTATAAGAATTATGAACGTTGCACTCTTTAAAATGCTGAAGTATACTTGTTAAGAGAGCAATGGCTGACCGCCAGTTCTGAAATACTACAAGTTCCACTTAATTTCTGGAAATTGGTACAAGTGCTTTATGTGAAATATTCATGTACAGTTGCATCAAACTAATAAAAAACACACATATTGAGACATAAAAGCATAACATGTTAACAAGCATCATCATCTTTTTTCCACTTACAGTAGTTTCCAAATTATGCATTCGTCCATTTAAATTTGTTTCGAGGTAGTGCATCCTTGCTTGTAGCATTTCCACTTCTTTGTCGATGGATAGATCTCGACCAATAGATGTAGATTCTCTACTGGCATCACCAATGGTTAGGGAACGTCCCTGCAAAATTGGTGAAACGGCCTCCCACCAACTAAAAAATTTGCATTGGCGTTGTGCACAAACAAAATACAACTTACCAGGATTTTCTCCGGATTCAGATATCTTCACAGCAGCCTTCTTCCCACATCTGCATGATTTGTTCCTGAATATTCCCAATCCACCATTAATGTTGCTTGCTGACCCTGAACTACCTTCCATGCCTGTTGATTGTAAGAGAATTGTGTGTGACAGTTTAATTATGGGAAACAGATAGGGAACCAATGCAATCTACGATTAAGATCAGTAGCAGAATAGAAGATGTCTATGAACGTGCACATCCAAATTACAAACAGCTGGTTTTAATTGACAGAAATATAGCCGTTGGAGTCCCAACGGTTGTATTCAGGGGCTGTAAATTTGTAGTCGGAACAACGCCAACACGTGTTCAACTCAGATAACTGTCTTCAAATATCAAAAAGGACATTGTACTTGGGTAGTGACCAGTCACATCCCTAGGAATGACCCCACCAATGGGGTGTTGCCACGTGGTCTTTCAGGAAATGCATTCGCCAGTTGACATTGTACTTTCAACCAATACACGATTTATGCATGGCAGAATAAACAATACACGAAGAAAAGGTAGATCTGACTTGAAAACGTGCCCAGTCGTCACCCATTCACCATTTCACCGGTACATGGACATAAATATGAAGCACGATTATATTTATGTTAATCAAATTTATAATTGAAATTTTATTAATTATTATACAGTAATTTAATAGGTTGCGAAAGGGAAAAGGATATAATTTGGTACGCTATTTTTTTGTGACATGTTAGAAAACCGCAAGGGTATTGTTGTAAAAAAAAGGGAAAACCCAAGTGTTATCGGCATCAAAACTTGGGAATATGCAAAGTTGATTTCATTTTCCAACAAGAACTGAAAAGGTTATTCATTGATGGGACAAGAGGGCGCCGAGTGCATTTTTGCTCACCCCCCTTCAAGAGGGGTAACCATTACCCCCTCCCATACACATGACATTTACTCCTCTATGACACGTGTCATCCATTTCAGAGGCGGTAATGGTTACCGCCCTTTAAGGGGGGTCAGTAAAAGTGTTCTCGAGGGCGCCGGTCTGGATTAAGTGAAAAGATATTATTTTTTAAGTGACAGTGGGACCGTCCAAGTGATTCTTATATACAGTGGTTTGTGGTGCTTGTCCTCTGAAAAGTAGTAGTTCTCATAAATGAAAAACTTCTTTCTATAAATGTCTTTTGCTTTGATTTTTAATCTATTTTCTTGTAGTTGTTAGTTCTATATCAACATTTACCAGACTTCAAATTCGACTAAGCATTCTCATGGTCCATCCGAAGGCGTCTTGGTAATCAATTTTGATTTTTATTTAATCTATTTTGCTTTGCTTTTTAGTTGTTTTCTGACGGTGTTAACAATTCCCTTTTTGATTTTTTTTGGGTGAACAGGAGAGAAATCTCAGGCCAACTAACGAACAACTCATCGGCATTAGTCGACTTGACCCTGATTGTTATGTCCAATTATATAGCAGTTGTTGACCCTGATACTTTTTTGGCGGAGAGGTTTCAGCGCCGGGGTGATGCTTTAAAGTTGGCATTAGTGCACCCAACGGACATGAGGCAGAACAGGATTATTGGGCGGACATTGACGTTCATATATCCAAAGGTCCCCAGTTTTCCCCTTCCGCACGGCGTTCCCGACAACCATTTCCACCTATCGAAACAGATACAACTGCGTAGTCACTCCCACGTTTCCCAAACAAAGTTCATCATCGTTTCCAAGTGGAAGAATGACGTCTAATTCATACTCCCATTTTTAACCAACTTTCTACGTCCATCATCTTCCCAACTTTGCCATCATCTTCAGTATATGCGTTGTAATTACTAGTTTTATATACGGAAATGTAAAGATTCTCAGTCATTCCTTCCATGTTAGGTGTTATTACTTGGATGTAATGGAAGCGGTTAGAATATTATATTATGTCCAGGTTGGTATATACATTGAATTAATCATTCAGTCCATGTTAGATGTTACTTTGCTTGCTGTGCTAGATGCCTAGAAGTTTTTTCCATCACATAAAAATGATGAATGTAATTTTTTTTTATTAAAAAAGTAATCAATTAGAATGAATGAAATGTCAGAAATTCAAATAAATGTATTTTTCATAAAATAAATAAAAATATTACGAATCAAAAGTATCATAGTGTAATTGCATTATGGTTTATGGATATGTGAACAAGCAACTGTGTGAATAAGGAAGTCTCTATGAATACTTTTATGTATTGACAAAAGTAAAAAACAGAATGAGGAAACAGAATGATTAGTTTAATTTTATATGTTTTCTACATTGTAACCTGTAAGCATGTAATAGAAACTACTGGAATATATTTTAAAGGTATATAATCATTTTCTCCCCTATAGTTTGCCATATTCGAAACTTGACCCCCTCTAGTTTCAGTAATGGCCATTTCCTCCCCTGAAAACCAAAATATTAGGCATTATGCCTCCTCTAATTTCAGTAATGGCCATTTCCCCCCTAACCGTTAGGAAGTCCGTTAGTCAACAACTTTGTCTGGAAAAAAATCAATTAAATGACCTGATTACCCTTGAACACATTAATTATACCTGCTAATGACACCACTAATTGTTTTTAACGAAAAAAAAACAAATACTAAAAAAATTAAACTAATAAAAGTTTTGAAAAAAACATAATTGACATAATAATTTGTAAAATTGAATTAAACTTTAATAATAAACAAAAATAAATATAAAGAATTAAATGTACAAATAAGAATTTTTTTAAAAAATTATTAACATGAAGAATGGAATGTAAAAATGAAAATTTCATTTAAAATACATTAATATCAAGAATGAAATGTAAAAAGTCAGTAAAATTTGTAATTAATGTCAAAATATTGTAAAAAACATTAATATTAGGTAATTGTAAATACTAAATTGTTTTTATTAAAGTGAAATTAAATTTTATAATTTGGTTATTTCCAAAAATGTTTTTTTTATAAAATACTTGTAATAGTTTTAATATTTTAATTTATTTCAAAACAATTACTGGTGTCGTTAGGGTCATAACTAATGTGTTCAAGGGTAATAATGTCATTTTATTGATTTTTTGACTATCATAGTTGTTGACTGACGGACTACCTAACGGTTAGGGGGAAAAATATCTAATAGTTTGGTTTTCAGGGGGAAAACTGGCCATTACTAAAACTAGAGGGGACAAAATGGTAAATATTTTGGTTATTAGGGTGGGAAATGGTCATTACTGAAACTAAAGGGGGCAAAGTGTCTAATATGGAAAACTATAGGGGAGAAAATGATTATTTCCCTGTATTATTAAATAGGTACAATGGTAATTAAGAATATGAACTCCTGAAGTAATTAATATTGAAACGATCAAGGAGTTTTCTTCTTTGACTTTCTGAATAGTTTGGCATAGAGTATTTTAGTCATCCATGAATGCATCCTTCGTTATTGAATGAATTAATATAAATTTATATTTACTATCGTAATAAATATGGACATTTGGTTGGAATTAGAACTTCGCCTCATGTGTGATTACAACGGTAAATGAGTAGCCACACTTTTTTTTTTTTTTTTTTTTTTAATGCATGAGTAGCCACACTTAATTGTTTTTATTTTTTTATTTTTTTATTTTTTTTTTATTTTTTGAAAGCCCACACTTAATTGTTAAGAGAATGACAATATCATTGTTTTGGGAGAAGAAGAGTTATTAATGCTACTTTCTCTTTTGGGGTTTTATTTTTTAATTTTGAAAATAATATTACATAATACAGAACCCGTGCCACATAAGAAATGGCAAATGATTAAATCAATTACATAGTTTCTGAATGAGCCACATGGCAGGACTTTCCATCCATGGTTTTTGTTTCACAATATTTTATAATAAATGTTTATAGATAGATAGATAGATAGGTACATATTATACCTAAACTACCCCACCCTGTTAAGTCATTTCATTGTTTTATTCTATCATGTAAATATTGTGGACCTGTTCTCAAACTTTCATAGTTATACCTACAGTAAATGGACTCCTTTAAAAAAAAAAAAAACAATAAATCGATACATCTGAACAGAGTTTAGCATTACAGCATTACTCCCGCCTACAAACAGTACATGTGTCCATAGAATAGAAGGGATAAAGTTGTCCACACCACATGGAAATATGGAATGCAGAGCATCTCCAATGCTATGCTAAATTCTTGTGCCAATGCTAAAATTTAGCACAAAGTGCAAAAACCATCCTCCAATGCAATGTCAAATGATGTGACAAATTTGACATATGCTATATTGTGTGTCAAATTTGACACACAATATAGCATATGCCAAATTTAGCACAGCAATAAATGCTTCTTTTTTAATTACAAAAATGCCATTATATGTATTTTTAAGAATGAAATAATAAATGCATTAATGGAACTTTACATTGGAGTATTAAAAGAAATAATAAATGTATTAATGGTAAGTGTTTACTTTTACAATTTTAATTAATAAAATAATAAAAATAGCATTTTAAATAGAATTGTGCATTGGAGCACAAGGCTAAATTAATGTGCCAAATATAACATTTTACACTTTTTTGTGCTAAATTTGACATTAGCATTGGCATATGCATTGGAGATGGGCAGGAGGCAATAAGAGGCATTGCAAGGAGTCATCTATGAGACTGTTTTTCGAATGTATAGTGGGCCCCTCCAGTACTGGTCTCTAGTGAAAAAAATTAAATATCCAAATCATTTACTCTTGTAAGACGAGGGGTTTCTTTATCTATTGTTTCGACGAGGCTCAACCCTCAAGGTGTCAAGGGGTTTGGCGAGTAAAGATGGATTTAAAACACTGCATCGACATTCGATCAGGCGTGACTATTGATATGACCATGCGGTTGGATGATTATAAACTTCATCCAACGTATTAATTAGCATTAATTATATAGAAACACGTACGTAATAGTAGTAAATAAGCCAGTTGAACCGGTTCTGTTATTTGACTATATAAATGTCTCTTACCTCTCTGTTGAGTTCCATCTTTTTCCTTACTGTATTCTAAAGTTCTCACATTTTTCTGCACACCCCCTCCTCTCTCGCCGCCGCCACCACCACCACCACCACCACCACCACCAGCGGTTGTAAGTTTAAGTGCTTTATATTTGTCAAATCGCCTATACCAAGTTGTTCGATTTCTCTGTAATGGTTTCTGAAGAGATAGAAAGGGTCATTTTCTTCTACAGATTGAAATGAAAATGATCGTTGCTATCTCTCTCTCTCTCTCTCTCTCTCTCTCTCTCTCTCTCTTTGGAAAATTGTATAAACATTGAAAAGGTCATCATTAATAAATTGCTCTATGTTACAGATGGAAGAAAGTCACAAATCGCAGAAAACCGCTTCCTCATCTCCACATGAGGAAAGCAAGCAGGAACTTTTGGAGAAGATCAGGCTGGTGGAGGACAGGATTCAGCAGTTGGAGGATAAAGGACTGGCTCTTACACATCAAGTTGACAAATCTTCGAAAGCGAAGTTGAAAGCTGTAGAGCTCGGATTTAAAGCCGGTCATACTGCCAGATTCAACCTCATGAAAGCATATGCCAAAATGGTTTACCCGGAAGGCGAGTGGGACGAAGTTAATCGGGAGTTGGCTGAAGCAACAGTGGGTTCAAGGGCCGATTAAATGAACCTACTAAGGAATGCATGTTTGTTCGTTCAAGTATTACTTATTATGTTCTATGCGTGTGTTTTGTTTGTCATCTTTGGTTGTAATCAGTGTCGTGTGTGGTACTTATTCTGTTCTGGGATTGGTTTTTTAAATTAAAATTCCAAGTTATAAAATATTTACATTTGTTTCATTGTATTAGAGTCTTTCAACAATTCCCATACTACCAATACAACCCAACTAAAAACAGTATAAGAATTCAAATAGAGCATCAAACAAACAGAGTAGACAGCGAAGCAAAGGATCGAACAGAAAAAAATAATAATTCAGAAGCAAAACCTTAAGTCGTTCCAATAGCAAGTCAACTTAATTGTTAAACATTCTCTCGAAGCCTGTTCCACTGTCAATAGGTCTAAATCTTCTTGAATTGATTGTTTATATACAAATACTACGCCATTATTATTTAGGGTTTAGTTTTCCTAAGTAGACACCCTAAATTGTATTGTATTCTTTGATTTGTTTCCATTCATTCGGTCAAATTTGCAGAAGTTCAAATAAAATTATACTATAATTATAATGTTGACTTATTTTAGAGCCAATTCGTATGTATTAAAAAATAATAAACCGAAAAAAGCTTGTTGGGCTTCTCCAAACAGACATAAAATGGCATTGTAAAGGTTAATTAAGACAATTTTTTAAAAAAGGTTTTTTTAGTTTTGCCAAACAACCTAAAACAACTTCAAATTTCGCTTATAAACAATACGGTTTTGATCCTTTCAACAGCCATTACAACTTTGATTTCAAAGCTTTGTTGGTTAAACAATAATATGTACAAATAGGTTGGGACATAAAAAGTATTACAACCTTGCATCTGAAAAATTTCATAACGTTGTAATAAAATTAAATAACAAAATTAAGATGAACAAGGATTAATTAAAGAATAGATAAACAAAAGTTGAAAAGTGAATAAAATAGAAGAAGAGAAACAAGAGAGATAGATAGAGAGAGAGAGAGACGAGTGACGAGAGATGAGAGAACACAAAAGAGAGAGTTTATCATTTATATTGATATTGGATGGAAACAGCATCAGCTTCAGATTATAAAAATTACATCATGTTTACATTTAAATCCATCCATATATATAGGCAACAAAGTGAGGGATGGACGTTGTAATATTCCACCACCTAAGCAGCTTATGCATGCAGGCATGCAGCAATACAAACTCAAATCTTCCACGTGTGCCTAATAACTTGTGAAGGAGAAAATCTTGGCTAGGACGGTCCCATACACTTGGCCGTGGGACCGTCCAATGAAAACGTGCCACGAGGGTGCCACATACTCTCACCACAGTTACACCTTGTGAAGAGGAGAAGGTGGAAGGTAGTTTTATATTAAAGTATGAAAAGAGGTTGGCCCCGGGGCCCCAAATCCCCGCTCCCCCATCCCCATTTGGGGATTTTTTTTTGGGGAAAAATGGGGAAATGGGGGGGGATGGGGATGAATTTTATCCCCAAATTGAAATGGGGATGGGGATGGGGATAGGGAAGGGTCCCCCCATCCCCATTTCCCAATTTTCCCCAAAAAGTTATGTAAATGGGGATGGGGATGGGGGAAGCTACCCCCACCCCCATTTCCCCATTTCCCCCAAATATATAATATAATATAATATAATATAATATATTTTTATATTTTTATTATTTTTATTATTTCTGTTATTTCTATTTTACTAACTATAAATACATATTTATAACTTAAAATCTAACTTATATAGGCAAAAATGGGGAAATGGGGAAAATGGGGAATCGGGGAAAAACGGGGAAAAATGGGGAAAACGGGGAAATGGGGATAGGGGTGGGGAGACCTCCCCCTAAATCTACCCCATCCCCATTTTCCCCAAATGGGGAAATTGGGGGGGGGGGGGGGGGGTTTGGAAATTCCGAATGGGGATGGGGGGACCTATATCCATCCCCATTTCCCCATTTGCCATCCCTAGACTACTAGTGTATACAATTGGTGGTATATCCACAAAATATTCACAATACATAAAGTGTCCACTTCCAAGTTTGAAAGAGCAAAAAAGTCTTCCTATTGTTTTCCTTGCAAAACTGTCTGTTACTGAAGTTTACTTTACATAAAATGTCCCCTGTTGGACTAAACTACCCTTCCCTCTTTAAGGGGGTTGTAATGTCATAACTACCCTTAAGCATTTAACTTTCCCACAATTACCCTTCTCTTCCCTTCCCTCCCTTTCTTTCAACGACCCCTATTGAATTCCCTCCCCCATTTTCGAACATATCCTGAGTCCTGACCCGACCACAGTCCTCCATCTCCGTCTTCTTCTTTTCCTTCTTCCTTCCTCATCTTCAGTTCTCCTCATCTTCAGTCCTCCCCATCTTTGGGGCTTCAACATTCCTCCTATTCTGAAAATCGTTCTGAACTGTTTTCAACTGAACAGGCGATGGGGAAAACCATTTACAAACCCTTAAAACAGAGAGATAGAGAGAGACAGAGGCGACGAGGACGATGAGGGATAATGTGTTTGTCTGTCCAGTCTTCACAAGTTTGCAATTGTGTTTGGGTTTCTCTCGAGTTTGAGTCATGGCGTCGATAGATCGAAGGGAAGGGTCCCTAAGCTGTGGGTTATAAATCGAAGGCAACGAAACCGGTTGAGAAAGGAACGATTGGATTCTTCTCAAGGTTCGAATCGTCAAATCAACCCATCTGCTGCAGGTTAGTGTTTCTTTTAATCTGTCCATTGGAACCTATGAAAGACGATTCTTTGTTTATTGTGCTCCCCAATTATTGCTGGTGTTGTCTTTTGTTGGATAGAGAAATTGCTTGATTGTGATGAGTATTTAGTTGTGATGAACGGGTGTGTGGGCTGTGTGGACTGTTTAATGAATGGGTGCATGTATTTTGGGGTTGATAAGTCTGTCCATTCCTTGATTTCTTGAAATGTCTTCATCATATGGTGTGAAATTTGTTCTAGAGATTCAGAATGCCAAATTGGGGAAGTGCTGCTGGTGTGAGGCATTTGTTCAAGTTCTGGTAGTTGTGTGGCCTTTTTTGTTGTTTTGTTTTCTATGTCATTTGGTGAAGTGCTGCTGCTGTGTGGCGTAGTTTTGTTGGGATTGATAACTCTTTCTAGGGCTTGAAGTTCGACTCTGGGGCTTGAAACCCTTGTGATTAACAGGGCTTGAAATAGTTTTACAGGGCTTCAAGTCCTTTTACAGGGCTTTAAAAATAATTGTCCATGGGAGACAAAGGAGAGTTGTTGTTTGTATAATTAGAGGTAAATGTCTTCATTATATGCTCTAGATGTCTTCAATATAGGTTCTGAAATTTGTTCTAGATTTGTTCAGTAAAGGTTATGAAATTTGTTATAGATTTTCCTAATGCCATTTTGTTATATTTCTTCATTTGCATATCTTGATTACTTTAACAGCATTTACAAGGTCTATTTGTTAGTCATTTTTTATTATTTTTGTGTTTTGTATCAGGCTTAAAGGTATGCCCATCAACTCATAATGTTCTGACTTTTTCAGAACCGGATGGCTGAAACTGGCATATGACATGTCTGTGAACCCTGGTCCAGAACCTGAAGCGTCGGACATTGGTGATGATGTTCGTAATCGCGTTGTCTTGCCATGGAAAAAAAAGCGATTGACAGGAAGACCAAAGAAAAATCGGATGCCTTATGTTGGGAAGAAACCAAAGCAACAAACGTGTGGGAATTGTGGCCATAAGGGACACAATTTTGCAAAGTTGCTCGAACCCATCATGTAGCACAGGGAAACCAGAACCACGTGCTTGTAGCGTGTGCAAGAAAGAAGGACATAACAAACTTACATGCCCAGATAGGGATAACCTACTCGACCCCAGTTTGGCACCCCACCTCAGCTCGGATGACACTAACACAGACGAAAAAGACGTTGATTATTAGGTATGGGTGAGACTCATCCTTTCCTTGTAATAGTTGTTAAAAAATAAAATATTGGAGACATAGCAGTTGCTTACACTTTTGTTGTTGCATACACATACACCTTCATTGTAGGTTGAAATTCAGGACTGCAAGGAAGTTGTTGCTGTGCTGATGGTGCAGCCTTAACAATATGTACAACATTTTACAACATTTTAGGTGATGCTGTTTATGTTGTTACAACTAACATTAACTTGAAAAATAAGAACCCTCAGCCCAGCATGTGTTTACAATAGTTTTTCAATTGTTCTGTTGATGTATGATAATGGAATAATTGTGTATTCAGGAATATTTGTTGTGGCCTTGCCCTGTGATGGAATAATACAATCTTGTAATTTCTAGTATATATTGTGGTATACTGTTCGTTGTAGTATATACATACTGGCCTTGTCATTATTGATCCCAGGCAATTCATTGTCTGTTTCGTGCAAGACAGGGCTTCAATTTATATAGGATATATCATTATTATTTTCATAAGCCCTGAACTAACAAATGTTAAGCCCGTTAAATAACATTGATGTGTGAAGCCCAGGAAATTTGTTGTCTGTTTCAGGGATGAGGCTTACGGCTTACGGGCCGAGGTTTTTGTTTGGTCGTTAATGTTAAGGCCTAAGCCCATGATAAATAATCTCAAATTGAATGTAATTAACTATTTTAAATCCAAAAGAATTGATTTTTGAAAGTAAATTAAATGGAATAAAAGGAAATTTAAATTTAAGAGATATTAATGGTGTCTTTTCCATTTGAGAAACAGGATAATCGGTGCATTGGGTAGTGAACAGGCATCCAGATGCAATTATGCAGAAGACTTTTACAGTTACCAAAACAATCATGACTGGTAGGTTACCATTGTGACTTTTCAGTAATGGTGAACGTTTGCATCCCATTATAAATACCTTGTCCCTGTTACATATCCTTTTCACTGCTCATTTTTATTTGTTCATCTTTTTTTTTTTTTTTTGTCATACAATGGCAGCAAACAATATCGGTAATCATGTTGGCAGGCAAGTTCCTGAGACAAACAGGCTGGAATCAATCTTTGACTGTCTGAGGCAACGAATTGCAAATGCAGAGAACACCATCCGTGATGAGCGAGCAAATGCTGTTCGCCTGACTGTTGACAATGCAGTTTTTATGGGAAAAGTTGAAAACCTGGAAGCAGAAATAATCAATTTACATGTTCAGATGGAGGCAAGAGACAATGAACTTAACGGTCTTTACACTCTTGTTGAAAAACTGCAGAAGAAGATGTTGGACTTCAATATTCCACCATCTCCCTAGAGAAAAGCCTCTTATCATGCCGTTCACAGACCCTACAGTTTGCTGCCCTTGTTATGTCCTTGTTATGCTATGCCCTTGTAATGCCCTTGTTAATCTTAATTTCATATTTTTTTCCGTTTTAAGTTTGTGTTAATTATTTCTGCCCTACAGTTTACTGCCCATGCATTTCCGTAAGAAAATATATGACGAACATCTACAGAAAAGGCAATATACATAACAATGAACCAGAAACACCCTCAAACTTATCTTTTATTCATATTAAAAAAAGGCACAGAAGGCAATATACATAACCATAAACCAGAAACACCATTTAACATACCATTTCACATAAATTTACCCACTGTTATTCCAATAACAAACACAACAATTAGGTATAGTGGAAATGGAAGGAAATTTCTTTGGGTTTGTACGGGTTCGTTGTCTTCTGACCTAGCTGGAGTATGAATACAAAGTTCACGCTGAACGTCACGGCTTAGGAGAGCTTGATATGCTTAGTTGAACCGTACTAAATTTCCGGTAAGAAGCACCCTTGAATCCATCAATTTGATCATGACATTCTGGCCATGAGTTGAAGACACCGGTTTTCCTCCCTTTGAAAACGACATACACCGATTTCTTCGCCATTTCAAACAACACACTGTATGACACTTCAATAAACAAACAACCAACAAACGAAAATATCAGATGAAAATCTTTTTTTAATAATGGCAAAACAACAAAGTAAATCTTTCGATAACAGTCCAAAACACAAAAATTAAACAGAAACACTTCAATGCACTGTTAATAGGGCATAGAAGTCTTTCAGAAGAAATCGGAGGTATAAGCTATACTTGCTTGTAACTTCGATTTCTTCCGAAAACCTCCATGCCCATCGACGAAATTCACATAGCCTGGAAAATTAACCTCCATGCCCTTTTCTTTACTTAGTTGGGTTGGGGTTCATCATCTCAAATGTCATGTGTTATTCTCATATTGTTTATCGGGTTTGTAATGCAAAGGGCCTAGACCAATAATAAAATGGTTCATGGGATTTCCTATTTCTGTGAAAATGTGTTATTCTGTTATTGATTTCCTGGGGTTTACAATCACGCCATTAATGAAAACGTCAAGTGCCATTGCGTTCCTGATGCTTGGTATATTCTTTTGACCAAATTCGTGAATCCACGGTAAATCAACTCCGGATAGTACTAATTCAGCGAACTTTAACATGAAAACTCCGCAGCTGCTACTGCACCATATGAAAATAACGGTAAGATAATGACGATTACATGTAAAAAACACCAAGTTATATAGCAATGTAAATTAACTACCCATCGCCCTGTTGAGGAATTAAGAGTGAATCCACGTTTTCGGCAATGAATGGAGTTGTGGGCACAGGTAAGTTCAATTCTTCGTAATAATTTGATGCCTTCAAGATGGAGGGTAACAAATATAGTAATGGTCGGATTTCCCCTATTCGATTGTTCCTTCGTTTTCTTCCCCACCAGGAATCAAACATCCTCACTTGTCCTTCTTTTAAAAATACTTCTGAAATAACCCAGTGGTTTCCGACGTTGCAAGGAATCAAAACCTGCAAGGAATGTTCCGGAAGTTCAAGCCCTGTAAAGCAATTTCAAGCCCTAGAAACGGGAATACAAGCCCTGCCAATGGAAATTCAAGCCCTGGCAGAGGGAGTGAAACATAACATACCAAATCCACCGAATCCATATTCATGCAAAACATACAAACTTACCGAATTCATCTTCCACCACGGTTCATTGTAAAGCAGATCACTACCCCGCACGTGATGTAAAAGATCATTGTGAGGGTGGAAATCCAATGGATTGAACTCGGGGTAATCTTCCCAAACTTCTTTCGTTTCGCACACTGATGGTGGAGAAGGACCTTTCTTCTTTTTCACACATTGCTGTATAACTTCTTTGTCTGATCCATCTTCCCCAGCCTTTCCGGCCTCCTCTTGTCTTATCCTATCTTCCTTTTCAAACTCTTTTAGCTCCCTTTGGGTTCGTATTTCCAACGCTATTTTCTCCCACTCAATCTTCAAATTGAGCTGTGTAAAAAAAAACCAACCTTGTTATACAAAAAACCAACCATCTTAAGCAAATACATATTCCATAATCCAAGAATAAAAGTGAACTTACGAAAAACGTGGGAGAGACCAATCCTATATCCTGCCGGTAATTAAACTGTAATCCCAAACGCTTCTTCCAAAGCACATCGAAGTAGCTGTCTATATGCTACAATTACATGTATCGACAGAGAATTAGAAAAGAAGTGTGCATGTTAACAATATAATAACAAAATTGAACAGTATAAAAGAAGTTACCGAGTTTGAAATCCATTGGTCCTTGTTAATGAAGTCCTTGAACTCGGAACGCGTCATGTCTTTTACGGGCTGCCCGGTATATATTCTGTTCATTGTCAACGAGATTTTTAAATTATGGCTTAACAAATCACAACACCATAAATTGAACTAGCAACGGTTAATGGAGGATAGGAAAAGAGCATTACCTGACTTCATTTTTGCCCTTCAAAAATGCCGTGAAGTCTTTGGAATGCTAATTTGCTTCTCCTTTCTTCTTCGTTTCCGGCATGGGGTCAACATACAGGGTGAGGAGGAACCTTGACCGCCTTCGGCCCCTTTCCTTGTCTTCATTCTTGTAAACCACTGAGGGGTGAGCAGATTCAACCCATATAACACTGGGCATACTGGATGGAAGCACATTAACAGGCAAGCAATCCGGGGATGGGAAATCATCCACATAAATTGGCTTTTTAGCAACATCCGCATTGTCTCCTTCAGACTTCTTACCAACTACCTCAACTTCAACATTACTCTCATCCTCGGCCTTCTCAGTTTCTGTATCAACCTTGTCCTTCTCAACAACACTTTCATTGCCGTCCTTCTCAACCACACTTTCAACCTCTGCCTTCTCATTTCTGCTCTTATCCTCGGCCTTCTGAACGCCACTATCACCCTCGGGCTTCTCAACAACAATCTTATCTTCGACCTTCTGAACATCACTATCAACATCAGTCTCAACACCTGCCTCTCTGCCAACCTCAAGATCCTTCAGTTCATTCTCAACACCTGGCAGTCTGTCACCCTCCTGATCAACTTCATCATCATGAATGTTATTCACAAAATGGACCTTCTCATCCAACCTATTGCTATCATCCTACAATGAGAACAATATATTTTAAGGACTGCCCTGGCGAAGGACTCTTATTATGTAATGTAATAAATGTTAAGAGTAAACTAACAAATAATTGAAGCTTACCCTATCAAAACCTTTGTCTTTCAATTCTCTTGATTTGTTCGATGAAGATGTATCTGGAACCTTGTTTTGTTTTGCAATCTTTGCAATTTCTTCTGCTATCCAACGCTTCATCCTCCCCTCGCTTTTTTTTATTTGCTGTGTAATCATATTTTCCATACATGTATACAATTCAGGAATTGTATACGGAACCGATGTCTTCAATTTTGACTGCAAATCCAATTCAAAATCCAAAATGAATGATTACATCATGCAAAAGAACTTAGTAACATAACTTAGGATAACAAAACTTATGTATATTATGAATTTTTACCTTCGGAGTTTCTACATCTCCATGGAAGAGCCGCTTGTTAGACGCCGGTTGATCTGAGTTTTTAGATCGGACAGTCTTGGTGTGCTGAATGGAAGCACCACCCTCTTCCATTGCATCTGCACGGTCCTCCAGATCATCCAACATCAAAGATTTGTAGTAAGCACTTGACTTTTCATGATCATAAACTTTCCATGGGAACAATTCCATCTGCATGTATAGTCCCATCAACATTGAGGTTAATGAATATTTTGAAACAGAAACCAAATAGCAGGCAAAGGCTTTTCAAGCCCTACAAAGGAATTTGAAGCCCTAATAACAAAATTGAAGCCCTAGTAACGAATTTCAAGCCCTAGTCACGAATTTCAAGCTCTGACTAAGATATTTCAAGCCCCCCCCTACAACCCAGTATAATATTCAAGCAACCATTCATAATAAGAAAGTGTACCCTACAACCCACTATAATACAGATTTGGAAATGACCTTCATAGACAATTCATAGACAATTCATACAGTAATAAGTAATATAACACATAACCACAAAATCTAATGTATCACAGAAATCAAGACAAATAGGCAACACATCAAAATACAAGTAGACACCAAATGGTAAAATACATACCGTTGAACTGAAATAGGATTCAACTTTTAGAACCCTTGTATTGAAATTCCAATTCTTAAATCTTAGGAACCCTGTTCCTATTCGTATCCCAATTTTACCTTCTAAACGGGTAATCCGTTCAATAGCCCAAACCTAAACAATTAAGAAACAAATCTTGTAAAAGTAAATCCATAACAGAAATCCTAGCATAAGGTTGATTTACACATTCATTTATTGACAATACCTGAAATGCTAGCAGAAATCCATAACAGTGGAATGTGTAATACTTCGCCTCAGCATTGTTCTGCGCATTGTCCAACTCCACCTGCTCACTCTGATTGTCTGTTTCTTCTTCTCCATATTCTACTTTAGTTTGCCTCTTCCTCTTCTTCGACTTCTTCTTCTTCTCCTCTTCCTTCTTCTTTTTTTTCTTCTCCTCTTCCTTTTTTTTTCTTATTATCTTCCTTCTTCTGGCACTTTTCGTCAATCTCTCTATTCTTCAGGCCATCACCTCCTCTGAATTTATTGAGGTGTGTATCGGCTGCATTCTTCAGCCACCACAATGTGACATCAAAAAGGTATGATCCCCAACTAAATGCTCAAAACCATCGATGTCCTCTACTAAAGAAAACAGCCAACAAGGTATGGCTGTCCGTGCTTCATCAATCCCGAAGAACTGGGACACCATTAATAGGTATCCCATCTTCAACGCATCATCACCAGCTGCAGGCTCCATCAGCCGGTTAAAGGTTGCCGCCAACAATTCCATAGATGGCATTTCATCATTGAAATATCGTGTCAAGATAGATTGCTCACCGACTTCTTTCTGTTCTTTGAAGCCTTCGGGGAGTGTGCCCATGTTGAGGCCAGTACACAAGCAAAATTCTTGTCTCCCAAACCGAGCCTCCTTTTGCCCCAAACCGAACCAAATCTCATCCTCCTTTGAATTCGGACGAATGAGCTGTCTTTTCAACATATTGTAGATGAGCATCCCGTGCACTGTAATCGGCTGTACCATTTCCAAATACTGCCCAAAAGGGCCTTCCTTAAATCTATCCAACACGCCGCAACGTGTCAACACTAACTCTAGCTGTTGAAGACAAATACTTTTGTTGTGCGAGTTTATTCTCGCGTGTACCCAGGTTCTGTGGTCTGGATACCTCCATTGTTTTTTGAAACGATCAGCCGGCATCTGGTACAAAACAAAAAAATAAAAATTTAATTAAAAAACAAAATGGGATTTCAAGACCCACAATGGGATTTCAAGCCCAGATTTGATAAACAATGAAATGAAATGGACATCCCCACCACTATACATGATAGATAAGATATACCCAGCATGTGAACACAAAAAAAGACATAACAAGGCACCAAAAAATCCACCGATTCCAAAATCATCACAAAAACCATTAACTAAAATACTATCACAATCGTTTACAGGGCTTCAAATCCCTTTTTCAGGGCTTCATATTCAGACAAATGGGGCCACATTTCAAAACTTGAATACACAAAATCCAACACTTCATAACATAACATCACAATAACCATTAACAACTACAATACTACACTTCACAATCGTTGACAGGGCTTAATATTCAGACAAATGGGGTCACATTTCAAAACTTGAATTAACAAAATACAACACTTCATAACATAACATCCCCCAAAAACCATTAACTACAATACTACGCTTCACAATCGTTTACAGGGCTTGAAATCCCTTTGTGAGGGCTTCATATTCAGACAAATGGGGCCACATTTCAACACTTGAATTAACAAAATCCAACACTTCATAACATAACATCACAAAAACCATTAACAACTACAATACTATGCTTCGGAATCGTTTACAGGGCTTGAAATCCCTTTGTGAGGGCTTCATATTCAGACAAATGGGGCCACATTTCAAAAGTTGAATTTCCCTTAACATAAAACTAAACAAAAGCACCTGTTCCCCGCCATTGCATGAACCCCTGGCAACATAACTACTCATTTCTGAAACAAATACTTATAACTTAATAACACACTATCCATGCACAGTCAAACACAGATGCAAACAAACATATCAGAGGTTAAAACGCCACAAGACAATGAGAATACGAATGAATACCTTTACTTGCGAGTTAAGACAAAGGCGTCTTCTTCGGGGCTGGGTCTCGGTATTCGACTGACTGTTCTTCTTCTTCAAGAATTTTTCTTGTCAAACCTGGTTTGTTCTTCTTCTCCTCTCTCGTTCGCTTGTTCTTCTATTCGATGCCTTCTTCAATTCTTCTTCTCTCTCTTTATGTTTTGGAGTTCTTGATTTGGGGGATGGATTTCAGTTTCGCACGACCCTCTAGTTTTCAATTTAAATATGTTAGGGGAAATGCGTAACGACGCTTAATGGGGTTGGGGTTTTAGGACAATTTCGGAATTTCGTCTTTAAAAGTTTTAACTCTTTAAAATCCAACTTAAGGGTATTTCTGGAATTTCATGTTCCCAAGGGTACAGAAATGCAAGAAAAACAATAGGGAGACTTTTTTGCTATTTCAAACTTGAAAGTGGACATTTTATGTTCCCACCAGGGTTGGGGACCTTTGTTCAAATTTCCAACAATATTTCATTGGGGTTTTAGGACAATTTCGGAATTTCGTCTTTAAAAGTTTTAACTCTTTAAAATCCAACTTAAGGGTATTTCTGGAATTTCATGTTCCCAAGGGTACAGAAATGCAAGAAAAACAATAGGGAGACTTTTTTGCTATTTCAAACTTGAAAGTGGACATTTTATGTTCCCACCAGGGTTGGGGACCTTTGTTCAAATTTCCAACAATATTTCAAATTGGACTTGACAGGTCGTGACTTTCAAATTTGACAAAAAATGTTGTTTATATTTTAAAACATTACTTTTTTCTATAATTATTTTAAATCAATAATAATATTTTAGTGAGATAAATTATCTTAATTTGTGCAGCGATGAAAAATAAGATGATGAAATTTCATTGTTGAAAGTTAATGTTGTAAATAGGTGGCTTCCACCATTATGCATGGCTTGGCAAGTGTCTATAAAGTGAGAAATCGTGTCACATGGTGGCATAATTTGTGTGGAAAACTACAATAACTACCCCTTGTTTTGTTTGCCTATATATATGCTCTCTCTTGTAAGAAAAACTAGCTGATGCTATAAAATTTCAATAATAAAATGTTGTTGAAATCTGGAAACTCCAAAATTCAATATAAAGGCAATGTTCTCCTCTTCTCTATCTATCGCGTTCATCTCTTCTTCTTTCTTCTTTTCTTTTATTCTTGATTTTGTTAATTGATTATTATTCCCTGTCCTATTTTCTATTTAATTTACAACAGTTAATAAGTTATCCTAGTATTTTTGTTATTTGTAAGAAATATTTTAATTATTAACACTTAATGTATAAAATAAAAATTTGAAAGTTTATTGGATTAATTTATACAACTGTAAAACTTGAAGGAATATAAAAGAAGGGTAAAAACATAAAAATCTTAACAAGTAGGGGATAAATAACAAATATTGTAAAACTTACTACCCCCTCTCGTCCTCACATGCCTCTCTCCCTGGACGGTCCCATATAGGCAGCGGCGGACCCAGGAATTTTAATCAGGTATAGGGCACTTAAATAAATTAAACTCGTAATTATATGAAAAAACACTGAAAAATGAAGATCATACTAAAATAGTTTTTTTTATATATATAATATATATAAAATATATATATATAGATAAAATAAAATAAATAGAACACTTACTCAGATGAATTAAATAATCTTACATTCAAAAGAAAATAAAATAAAGAAAAAAATTTAAAAACTAAATAATAACAACAAAAACAACATAAATAAGGAAAATAAATTAAAAGAATAAATTACAATATACATTTATAAGAAAAAATTTTGTTTTGCATTTATAATAAATTCAATTTAAATTTATACAAAAAATTATTTAGTAATAACTATTAGTAGACATGTTTTAAAATTTTGTAATCTTCAAATTATTGGTAAATTTAGATTACGCGAGGAAAACTTCATTCAACATGAAAGAATGTGCTTCCATCAAAAAAAAAAAAAACATGAAAGAATGTCGAATAATTACAAGCAGATACAATGTAAAATATACACGATGGAAAGTAATCCTCCTTGCACGATGCATTAAGTTTAGCAAGGAACCATGGTTACTTTGCATCGTGTATTCATTTACATTGTTCGTTTTGAATAAATAATACTTTTCATCGTGTTTACTTTTCCGCTTTTTGTACAAAAAAATATAAAATAACAATGGTTTGGTACTCCATGCTGTACATCCTGGATATTGACCGTCAAAATGCAATGAAGACTGACACACACTGTTAACCTAAAGGCTTGATGTGACGAGTAGGGACTGTAAAGAAAAATATATTTAAAACCCCTACGTCAATGTCATGTCGAATCGATATGTTTACTGTTTCCCATTGTTGCAGTTGCGTTTAAGACCGACTGTCAGATTCGTAGGACGAGTTGACGTGACTTAATGACCAAAAACGTGAGTTCGTCAACCTTTAAATTTTCCACATCTTCATATTTTATAGTAGAATAAACTATTTAAGCACAGGAAACTTTGTTTATACAATTATACTTGTCATCAAGAAAAATAACAAAAAAAAAGGTCTCTTAAACGGCTGACGTAAAAAAGTAGGTGAATCTATAACAATCTTCATCGATTATTTGTTCCAAATCCAAAAAAACACTACTCTATAACTCCATAACAATAACCGTAAAGAAAATCAACCGGTTGATAACTTCCACTGTTAGTGAAAGTTAAACGAAATGAATTTTTATTTCAAGAAAAAATAAAAATAAATAAACACTTAAACGAAATGAAATTTATTATATACATTATATCAAGACGTATATAAATGTAGATATATATACAGAAATATTGAAAAGCATGCGGACGTCCTGAGTCCTGACATAACTTCTAGAGGATATTGAATGTGTGTCGCTGCATGTTTTGACAAGTGCACAGACAATTGAGTCAAAGCATGTAAAACTAGGAAGCACGGATACTTCATTTGGTGGAGGTAACTTGTATCGAACTTGTATCTAGTTCCGATACTTCCCGGATACTCCAGGATACGTATCCGATACATCAAATGGCGTATCCGTTGACTTTTTCACAAGTTTGACTGGAGGATACTTAGAGGATACTTGAGGGATACTTTGAGGATACTTGGAGGATACTTGAGGGATACTTAGAGGATACGTTTGGGGCAATATTATAATTATTTTAGTATAAAACGGGGTCAAATTATAATTTCAAAATATTAGGGGTCAAAATGAAACTGTAAGGAAATTTTAGCTTTGATTCCATTAATATGGAGAATAACGGGATACTTGAGATTGCAAACCTTTCACTTGATGAACCAGAGTTAGATGCTGAATTATTTAGATCCTTTAACAATGTGAATGATGATAATGAAGTTAATTAGGAATTTAGTATCTATTTTATGAGTTTATTTTATGTATTATTTGGATTTTGTAATATACTATAACTTATGTGACGTATGTTTTATTTGGATTTTCAATTTTGTAATATGTTACGACTTAATTTGGATATTGTAATATGTTACATTGTTATGACTTAGGTTGTTATGTGACATGTTTTATTTGGATGATTGGATATGAATATGTTTTGATTTTTGAATGAATTATTAAATATCCTTTTATATATTCTTATTTTAAAAAAATATAAACATATATTATTTTAATTGACGTATCCTGCCGTATCCGTATCCTAGTTTTTGGAGATTTGCCGTATCCCCGTATCGTGCCGTATCCGTATCCCGTATCCCGTATCCGTATACGTGCTGCCTTGATGTAAAACTAGTGGGTCACATTAGGAATTTAGGATTATCCTAATATCCGTTGTATTAGGACGTCCTCGATCATCTGAGGAATTATATATAAATCTATGTATTTAAATGAACTGACCGCATACATGAATTGTATAACAGAAAACGATCTAACACGAAATATTTCAAAACTGCTAATTTCATTACAATTGCCAACATAAAGCCGAACAGTGAAGTACATTATTATAGAATACAGAAGAAAACAGCGGACACAAGGAGCCGACACTATTTGTTTCCTTTTGCCGTATATCTGGTTGCTCTGTACATTTGTTTGAACAACATAATCGTGAAGGTAAATTAGTTAAATGGTTACAGAACAAATCCAGCTATATGTTCCACAACACAGCAAATAAATAATGTGGTGCAATAAAGAGTTGTAAAGCAATACCTTCGTGTTCTGATGCTCTATATACGTTCCCGTCTAGTGTTTGGACAGTGGAAGTGGGCCGGATTGGAGTGTCGCAACTCGCAAGGTCGGTTACAAATGAAAAAATGATATACAATCAAAGTTGGACCCTAGGTCAAAAGTAAACACGTTCACCGTACGATAACTTCAGACATTCCAATGCCTCATCATCGTAAGTTATGGTGATGAGACATTGAAATTTCTGAAGCGAACGTTCTGTGAATGAAAAAAGTAGGAAAGGATGAAGGGAAGTAGCTAGCATTGATATGCAGGACACAGAAGATCGTGTGAATGACACAGTTTGATCAGCAGACGGGGCTAAGTCGCCGAAGTCCGGACATGGACACCAAACAGCCCTAAAACGGGAGTGAGAGCATCTCTAAGAGTCTCCTTTGGAGACCCCTAACCTTAATTAAGAATAAGGAGTATCATTTTTTGCAGCTCCAAGAGGTGCCTAAAATTTTGTTTTGGTAAAGCACACCGCTGAGTGCTGAATCCATTAATAAAGGGGTGCATATATGTTTTCCCGTGGATTGAACCCCTATAAGTGGGCTCCACGGACCACAATTAAAATTATATATACATATATATATATATATCATTTGGTGCAATTTCCTCTATATATATATATTATAAGTGAGCTCCATTGACTACAACATTTGTCTATTAATATATATTAAATACCATTTTCCAATATAATTAAATATATAACTTCATGCTTCGTGAGGTTATTGAAGATTCCATTTTTGGTCACCCCACTTCGAAGCTTACCCCCTCCCCAACCTAACAGTTGACATGTGTCCAGGGAGGGGATATTTTTATCTAAACACATAACAGTTTATGGTAAAAATACCCCTTCCATGACACGTATCAAGTGTTGGGGAGGGGGTGACCAAAAGTGAACAAGTTATTGAATGTGAGCCAAACCTCAGAGAGGGTGACTGCAATTTGCTCTTTTTTATATATGAATTGTCTGAATTACCTTTTATAAAAGCTATTTTATGTCAACTAGGAGAAGCCGAAAAGTGTGGCTTTTCTTGACCTTTTATACAACATATGAATAACTACACTTTATAGATATTACACCATTACTCTTTGATTATAAAGACATTGTGAACACTTTTTTTGTAATTCATTTAATCAAAAGCTATTTTTTAAAATACATCGCAACACCTTCTTTTTTGTGATTTCCCAACCAAAAAGTACCCTTTTGTATAAATTAAAGCTCGACTCATTATAAGCTCTACTGCTCTACTAACTAAAAAAAATGCACTATAGCTGTACTTGAAAAGGAATACCAAACATACTCTTCGGTTGCGTTTGTTGCGCGGGATTGGATTGGACTAGTTTTATAGGATTGGATTGGATTGGATTGGATTGGATTGGACTAAATTAGTATTTAGACATGTTTGGTGCAGTACAGATTGGATTAAAATAATACTGTCTCTTGTTTGGTGTAAGTGTGTAACGTAGGATTGAATAAAAAATATATAGTTGAAAATAATTGTTTTATTTTGTGAAAGGTAAGTATAAATTTATATGTAGTAAATAAAATCATTTTAATAAATTCGAAGAAAATAAAAATTTAACTATTTAAAATTAAATTTGGTTAAAAAAATTATTAAATTATTAATTTGAATAAAATAAATTATTTTTAAAAATAAATACAATTCATTTCAAATAAAATAACATTTAAGTTTTAATTAAAAAATATTTAAAAATTTTATAATAAAATAGCATATATTAAATTGATTTATAAATCAGATTGAATAAATTTAAATTTTGAAATATAAATAATATAATTTATGAAAAAAAAAAAAACCAAAGACTTGGAGAACTGAATTAGGGGTAATTCAGTAATTATGAAAATTTGAAATGGTTAAGTTTTGGAGTGAAATGATTTTTTGAAAGTGGAGGGACGCGATTGTGAAAAAATGGAAAGTTATTTATAGTTGTGTAGGAGCAAACCTCAGGGTCCTTGGTTGCAATTTCAGATTTTAATATATGTATATAACAGACTTTGCTTATTCGTGTATACTAGCTTAACAAGAACTTCTACCGTGTATCAAAAGGGGGAACTGTACGGAAGACGGTACCTGTAACAAGATCTTTAATCGACGGCCCACACATTCGTGTCGAAGGTATGGCCTTTTCTGTGTAGGTCCTAATGTTGTCTCTGAGCAGATTTTTGTTTGTATCTATTTGATTATTATGGCTGGGTATGTAGTCATTGGAAATAGTTTTGAGTCTGGGTATGGCGTTGTCTGTTTTGATACAAATTACATTTTTTAGCATATTTTTGTTTGTTTCGCTTTCACTATTCTGGGTTGCTGTGTGTTCATTTGTAATGGGTTTTGGTCAATCAGTCTGGGTATTGCGTGTATAACATTCAACAAATTATCTATACCCGCCATACCGTTAATTTGTTGCTGGAATGAAGTGATCGATATTGTTTTACATGGGTTGTTTGCTCTAATTGATTAGGTTGTGTACGTTTGACGTTGTTAGGGCCACATTCCTAGTTTTGTTGTTCGTTTGGCCTAAGAGATCGAAATGGGTTTTTCTATAACAGATAGTGCAATTGGCGACCAATAGTTTGTATAGGTTTGTGTGTTGTGCTGATCGATCACATAATTAGGTCATAATAACGACCACACCATTATGTGTAACCGTTGGGTTGCTTTTTATAGGCATGTTTTTGGTTAGATACTGAACTTTATAAATTTGGTTATGATTATGTTTTATTGGTAGAGCAACATGTTGGTAGAATTATAATGTTCGTCCACCCATTCTGGGACCGTAGGTCTTTTAGCCTGTTACGTATTTTTAAAATGTTTGTATGCTAAACTGAAATACGCAGGTTGTTGAAACAAAACGTTCGTTCAAAAACTACACAGCTTTATATCTTATTTCTTTATGGCGACGACCGGAGCTTATCCCGTCAGGAATGAGGAGGAGGTTAATAATGTCTTGCTAGATCAGGTGCATAGGCACATAAAACTAGCCGAGTTTTTTTCTAAGTTACTTGAAGGGAAGGTAGCGTCTACGTCTTCTCGTGGGTCGTCGGTTGCATCTACCGCGGATATACATAAGATTGGGAAGACGTATATGCTGATAAAGCGAAATGGGGAACGACTTATTAAAGAACTAGAGAAGGCTCACAGATGTACAAACTGACACAGACTCAAGCAAAATGACGGGAATGGAACGCTGTGTTAGGGAATCTGTTGTGTTAGTAATTAGTATATAGCTTTTATTTGGTAGTATGTTACAGTCAAGAAAATAGCGTACGTGGATGGCGTCTGCATGTTAAACTTGGGGGTGTGTTTCCGTCATCGTTCAATTCGATGACAGTATATTAAAGTAGGTATAATTATTTTGTGTTCCTTAATGAACAGAAGGAAGCATTATGGATCATATCATTTACTTTCTGCCCAGCTTTGTGTAGTAAACATATAGGAATTGATATATATCGTAATGCTGATCGTAAAATGACAATATGAAATGTCCTTCAAGGGTGGAAAACCCTAGCCGGATGGATTCAATCTTGGCATGGGATGGTCCCATACACGTGGCCGTGGGACCGTCCAATGAGAACGTGCCACATACACATGGGGAGGAGAACATTTTTGCTCACCCCCCTTCAAGGGGGGTAACCATTACCTCCCTCTTGCATGGATGACATGTGTCATAGAGGAGTAAATTTTTAGACAATTTTACCCCTCCATAGACACATGTCATATGTATGGGAAGGGGGTAATGGTTACCCCCCTTGAAAGGGGGGTGAGCAAAAATGCACTCGGCCATGGGGAGACTGTGGTCAGAGTATGTGGCACACTTGTGGCACGTTTTGATTGGACGGTCCCACGGCCACGTGTATGGGACCGTCCCAGCCAAGATTTTCTCACCCGGATGATGCAATGAACTTATATGCAATAATCATACAGCCCAGGAATTTTTTTTTTTTTTTTTGTGGAAACATATAACCAAAACCAATTATATACAATGGTTCATCATGACCTCATTCCTATTTCTACTGACAATAAGCTTTATTAGTGAACTCGATCCTCCGATTGAATTCTCCGATCGGATACTGCAATACCCGTTGATTGGCATTGAATTTCGGTGGAATTTATACGTACCGCTGACGCATAACATTTCACATTAAAATGTATTACACATTCATCTTGACAAAGAAAGCAATACACGAGTTGAAGTTCCCAATGTAATCCAATGGAAATGTATTACACACTCTTGTTGACAAAGAAAACAATACACGAGTTGAAGTTCCCAATGTAATCCAATGGACAGATATTGATGTCACGTTAAAGGTAATCTTCATAATTGCGTTGGGAAGAGAAGGATATCCTCCGTTCCTGACGGACGCAGTGTTGGAGACTTCGAGACTTGGAGATATAAACCGTCCTTTGACTTTTATCGATGCATCAACTCAATTTTTGAAAGGTGAAATATATATAATCGATTGTACAGGTTAAATATTTAACAGCACCGATCGAGTAGATGCCTAGATGGATCGTTTTGTTGGTTCTACTTGTACAAACTACAACTCTACAAGTACGTGTAATATATAGTAAAGGAGTTACCATGAAATATACTGTATTTGTAATTATTTTCAAAAAAATAGATGTTCCACATATATATATATATATATATATGGGGCAGGATCCATGGCTCCAAATTTGTTACACAAATTGTGACACAACTTCATGACCATAGGATGTTGCTTCTTTTAATGGATATGATTTATTCTCTTTTTCTTTCCTTATTTATTACAGACATTGTCTCTCTCCTAATTAATACTTTATCCTTTACACGTTTTCTTTTTCTTTTTGTTTTTTCTTTTTTTTACTTCTAAAACTAGATCACTCGCACTTTGAAGTCTTTTAAATCCCTTTATTTATTTCTGTAATTATTTACTATTCTTATTTCTCAAATTACTTCATCTAAAATAAATAATTTTATACATGTAATCAGTCTCGTCTTAAAAATTGCTTTGGTATGACTATTGTATACAGATTTAACTATCATAAAATCTATTTGTAAAAACAATAATGGTAAACATCCCACCTTAATTAAATCCCACTTTTTTGTGAGGTATCAAATTGTGAGTGGATACACATTAATGATCATTTATCTCACCTACCTCATGTATCCACTCACCATTTCACACCTCACATGACCCATGTAGTGGGATGGAAAAGGTGGGATTTTAGGTGGGATGTTTACCATTATTGTTATAAAAATAGATATCATCACATATATTCGAAAAGAAGAAAAAGTAACTAAATCAATTTGTTTCCAAAGCAAAAAATTTAAAAGAAATGTAACATGTCAAATCGTACAACGAAAATTTAATAAGATTGTAACAGTCTTATATAAACAAGTCCAAAAGAACCAAAAAATTTGTTCTTTCGATCTTTCTTTTATCATTATTAACTAGAAAACAAGAAGAAACAAGATAACATAAATAATTAAATAAATATTATAATTCGAAGAATAAAATAAATACTTTAGATAAACCATGAGCATCTGTTGACAAGTCATCTAATTCCAAAATTTTGGACATTTTTGGATATGATAAAAATCAATTGAAGCTAATCGAATGAAAGAAAAAAAAAATGAAGACAGGAAAATGAAAGATTTTAAAGATTGAAGAGTGAAAGTCTAATGATATTCTGATTTCAGGTAAAATAAAATAATCAAACAGACAAAAAATTAAATAAGGTGACAGAATTAAATCAAATAATAATATTTTGGAGAGGTAAGCTATTAATTAGGTGACAGAAATAATATCTGTAATAAATAAGGAAAGAAGCCTTTCAAAAAAAAAAAAAAAAAAAGGAAAGAAAAAGAGAATACATCTCATCCATTAAAAGAAGGAAGATCTAATGGCCAAGAAGTTGTGTCAAAAATTGTGAAAAAAAATGGGGCCATGGATATCTAAATTATAAGGATTGTACGATTTCTCAAACCAAGCCATTTTCGATTGTATACTTTCAACATTGGTTGGTTAAACAATAATATGTAAAAATAGGTGGGGACATAAAAAGCATTACAACCTTGCATCTGAAATATTTCATAACGTTGTAATAAAATTAAATAACAAAATTAAGATGAACAAGGATTAATTAAAGAATAGATAAACAATAGTAAATAAAAGAGATAGAAGCAGAGAAACAAGGGAGAGAGACGAGTCACGAGAGATGAGAGAACACAAGAGAGAGTTCTCTTTATCTTTTATATTGATATTGAATGGAAAGAGCATTAGCTTGAGAGTTGAGATTATTAAAATTACATCATGTTTATATTTAAATCCATATATATATATAGTCATATAGGCAACAAAATGAGGGATGGATGTTGTAATATTCAAACACCTAATCAGCTAATTATGCATGCAGCAAAACAAACTGGAGCTTCCACGTGTGCCTAATAACTTGTGAAGAGGAGAAGGTGGAAGGTAGTTGTATTAAAGTATGACAAGAGGTTGGATCAAGTGTTATGTGGTGTATACAATTGGTGGTATATCCACACAATATTCACAATACATAAACATTATATTATTCCAATCCACAATTTTTTGATTTCAATGTTATAGTGATTTCGTTTGTTCAAAATTACAACAATATTTCAAATTCGACTTGCCAGGTCGTGACTTTCTTTTTTTTTTTTTTTTTTCTTTTTTGACAGCTCAAATAGAGCAGAAACAGGACAGACAGAATAGAACCCAGACAAGCAGGGAACAAACAACACAGACACAAACAAGGAAGCCACAACTTAATTGTGCAGGTCATTACAAATAACAGTAGGAACATTGATGGAGCACCCAAACTTCCAAGCCTGATCTTTTCTAGTCCGAAGAGCCCTCTTGGCAAGATCTAAGGCAGCAGAATTTGAACCCAACTTCCCTAATAAAATAGCAGAGGAACCAATGTCATTCAGAAGGCCCTTAATATCACTAATGATGTGCCCCCTGCAAGAGTTGAGGTGGGAGCTCTTATTAGCCATATCAACCACACAAGCAATATCTGACTCCACCAAAAGAGGGAAAAGGCCACACAAATTGCCAAATTTCAAACCCCTTAAAATTGCCACCAGGTTAGCCGTGTAAAAGTGAAGCCCAGAATTCAGAAATAAACTGCAAGAGGAAATGACCAGACCATCATGATTTTTCAAGACAAAGCCAAAGCCCGTACGCTTGTTACGAAGGTCAGAGATCGCCCTACATTTGACCTTGTAAGAGCCTGGAGCAGGAGGGGACCAAACCCCGGGAGGAGGCAAGACAGCAGCAAGGGAGGGCTTATCCTTGGCAAAATTACAGGAACTGAGGAAATATTTGCTCCAGCTAAAAATAGAATTTGAGTCAACCCTTTTATCACCAAAATGGAAGAATTCCTGACAAACCAAGACCTCCCCACAATGACTTTCAAATTTGTACTCATCGGGTAAGAATATATATAAAGAAATAACTGTGTATGGGACAGTCCCAGGCAAGATTTTCTCCTGCAACGTAGGTAACCCATTATCTCCCTTGTTTTTAAGTGAGCTGCTACATTGTGAGTTCTGACCGTAATAAAGGTAATCATATTTGTTTTTATGATTACCTTTGACGTCAGTTGACATAAGTTGTTGCCAAAAGTGAAAACCTTGTTATTAGCCTCTTTACAAGTAAGGTTTTATGCTAAAGGACTTCGAATTCAAATCATACCCAGTATCTACTGGGTCACCGATTATATATCGGTTTGAGGAGGCCGATCGGTGTAAATGATTGGAACCATACATAATTATAATATGACATTCAATTTCCAAACACATAACATATAGAACAGTTCAGCCATGTATTCAACACTTCAAACTTGATCAGGACATATCATACCAAGACACAGTTACATGTGACCTCTATCTACCCCAAATTAAACACAATTCTAACAACATAACATATAGAACAGTTAATAAAACCGATCTCAAAAAATTCATGAGGTATCGCCTCACCTCTGGCCGTTGCATGCCTGTGTTAACTCAACGACCAACGACTCAAGGTTGGATATCCGATCCTCCACCTCCATGTACTTCTTCCTCCACATAGCGACCTCAATTTCCAGAACCTTCTGATCGTTCTTCAGGCGGGCTATCTCAGTCTTCATCGAGTTCTCTCTCGCACAGAACACAGACTCCACCTTTGACAGTTCAGAATCACGACGAGACGACTGCAACGACCAATCAACGTTAGTTGTGGTGCTACTGGCATCTCCTTCTCCTTCAACATCCACACCCACATTATCCGCCATGTCTATCAATTGAGTATTTTGGACTTCGTGAAGGTATAAATACCCAACTCATTAAAGCGCATTAAATAACACCTGTTGAGGGTCACAACCGTTGAAATTCCCCACAAACGTAATAATTATTCAAACATGTGGTTTACAAAAACAAACGTTTGATTCCGATAACACTTGGTTAATTTGGAAGGGTAAAGAATATGAATGGGATTAATTTGGAGTGCATTTTTCGTCACCCCCCTTGCTTACCCCCCTTCCATACACATGACATGTGTCTATGGAGGGTAAAATTGTCTACAAAATTAATCCTTTATGACACTTGTCATCCATTTAAGAAGAGGGGTAATGGTTACCTCCCTTGAAAGGGGGTGACCAAAAGTGTTCATTAATTTGGAAGGGTAAACAAGTAAAATAAATAATAAACATTAATGATTTATTAAAACAGAAATTATTGAATTAATAAAATAAAACAAATTACAATAAGTGGAAATGAATTCCAGAATCAGTTCATCATCATCAATACAATCACCGGTTCACACCACCACCATCATCAGTTCATCAAACACAAACCCAAACACAAACCCAAACCCATAACACCACACCACCAGACCTTGAACCGTACCAGCACCACCAGAAACAAAAACGACCCACCACCAGTCAAACACAAAATCCAAACCGGTCTAGCACCCACTAAACACTCAAACCCAAAACCCGAAATCCATCCGTCAAAAACTCACTCGAATCTATCTCTCGCGATCTTCCCTGTCGTAACCGACCACCATCACCCACTTGAAACCCACGGCCGCCGCCAACCGCGAAACCATCAGCCACTCAAATCTCACTCAAACCTTTCTTTCAGACGATGGAAAAGGGATGAACTGGTGAAAGAAAGAGATATAGGGATTCGATAGAGAGAGGGGGGTTCGAGAATGAACAGGGCAAGAGAGAAAGGGGTTCAAGAGAGAGAGAGAGAGAGAGAGAGAAAAGGGTTTTTTTTTTTTTTTTTTTTTTAAAAAAAAGATTGCTTCAGGTAATCTGGGGAAAGGGTTTCATGATGATGATGTTTGTTCCTGGCATTTGTTTTGTTTAATTGGCACTTTGGCAGCTAATTAGGGAAATTATAATGCATGGAAGAAAATTAAAAAATCTAAGGAATGAAGAACAGAAGAAGATGCCATAGATTATAGGGAAGCGGGGAAACGGGGATCCGGGGGAAAATGTGCAACCCTAGACCCAGATGATGTCTCAGTTGACCCACTTGTCTTCTCCTCTGCAATCAAAAATTTCCCACATATTCAATCAATCAATCAACAATAAACCCCAGAAAACAAGTTCAAAAATAAGTAAGAAAACATAATTAAATTACCGGATGGAATATCCTGGTTGGGATTGGAAGCCATGACCACAAGAAACAGGCTGGAGCTCTTTCATTATTTTCAATTGAATTGAGAAAAAAAAAAAGGACAAAGAAAAGAGAGAAAAGAGTGTGGCACGAGGATTGAGAGAGAGGAGTGAGTGTGAGATGATGAGATTATATTAGTGAAATGCAAAAAAGTAAAAAATAAAAAACAAAAGAAAACAAGCAAGAACAAGACGATTAGATTTGAATGGAGTTTGGTGAGAAGTTGGAAGAAGAAGACAATTGACTTTGAGTTTATTTATTTATTTGTTTTTCCAGTTCTTTGAGTTTCATGTTGTAATTTGTTAGACATATTTGAGTTTTTTATTTCGTTCTAGATATGTGAGTTTTTTTTTTTCCTAGATCTGTGATTTTTTTATTTTCTTCCAGATTTTTGTTGGAAAAGATTTTGTTGAAAAAGATATTACAAATGTAAGATTTAATTCAATCCAATCCAATCCTATCTCATGTTGGAACAAACGTGGGATTATTTGTATCCTATGTTACACCATAGGATAATTTAGTCCCAGCAAATCCAAGCCAATCCAATCCAATCCTATCCTATAAAAATAATCCTATACTATCTCGCGCACCAAACGGACCCACAATGTTTTGAAAATGTATGTTATATCGTGTTCGGTTGGAGTAATAGTAGTCATCGTGAGAGAATGATGTAAGCTGACAATGTTTTGAAAATGTATGTTATATCGTGTTAGGTTAGACTAATAGTAGTCTTCGTGAAAGATGATGTAAGCTGACAATGTTTTGAGAATGTATGTTTTGTTCGTGTTAGGTTGGAGTAAGGTGGTTATCGTGTTACAATGATGTAAGCTGAGCATGTTTTGAAAAGAGCTAATTACACAGAACCTCCTTGAGGTTTGCCCCTTTACAGCAAAAAACAACTTTATCGAAAATTGACACTCAACCCCCCTAACGTTAGTGTTTGACCGTTAACTTAACAGTTGACCACATCAAAATGCCAAAATGACTTAAATACCCTTATTACCCTTTATTTAATGAAATTAAAATTTAAAAGAGTAAATTAAATAAAGAAAAATTAAATAAAAAATAGATGATCTTCACAATTTTTTAAAAAATAAATAAATTTTTAAAAATGGAAAAAATAAGAAAATAAAATTAAAACACGTTTTAAAACAAAACAAAAAAAACATAAAAATAATGGAAAATAATATAAATTTTAAAAAACAAAATAAAAAATGAATGTAATTTTAAATGGAAAGAAACAGAGACAGATTAGATCTGGTGGAAGAAAAAGTATCAACTTCATCATACAAAACTTCGTTTTTGTTTCTTTTACCAAAAAAAGTATCAACAAAGTTTTGTACGATGAAGTTAATATACATTTTGATGTGAAAACGAAGTTTTGTACGATGAAGTTAATACTTTTTCTTCCACCAGATCTCATCCGTCTCTGTTTCTTTTCATTTAAAATTACATTCATTTTTTATTTTGTTTTTTAAAATTTAAATTATTTTCCATTATTTTTCTGTTTTTTTTTGTTTTGTTTTAAAACGTGTTTTAATTTTATTTTCTTATTTTTTCCATTTTTAAAAATTTATTTATTTTTTAAAAAATTGTGAAGATCATCTATTTTTTATTTAATTTTTCTTTATTTAATTTACTCTTTTAAATTTTAATTTCATTAAATAAAGGGTAATAGGGGTATTTAAGTCATTTTGGCATTTTGATGTGGTCAACCGTTAAGTTAACGGTTAAACACTAACGTCAGGGGGGTTGAGTGTCAATTTTCGATAAAGTTGTTTTTTGCTGTAAATAGGCAAATCTCAGGGAGGTTCTGTGTAATTAGCTCTTTTGAAAATGTATGTTATATCGTGTTAGGTTGGAGTAATAGTAGTCATCGTGAGAGAATGATGTAAGCTGACAGTGTTTTCAAAATGTATGTTATATCGTGTTAGGTTGGAGTAATAGTAGTCTTCGTGAAAGAATGATGTAAGCTGACAATGTTTTGAGAATGTATGTTTTTTTCGTGTTAGAATGATGTAAGCTGAGCATGTTTTGAAAATGTATGTTATATAGTGTTAGGTTGGAGTACTAGTAGTCATCGTGAGAGAATGATGTAAACTAACAATGTATAACAAATTTTTGTTTTTATCGTGTTAGGTTGGAGTAATGGTGGTCATCGTGTAGAATGGTGTGTTGACAATGTTTTGAAAATGTAAATGTTACACAGGGGAGCACTCTCCCAGTGATAATATGTTTTGGTTAGGACATATGTGCAAATGGTAAATAATGAATGCTGGTCGATTAAGCTGCTCACTAACTACGTTGTTGCGTTCGTGTAAACCTCGTGTGCCATCCATGTCCTAATCAACGGCACGCCCGAATGGTATAATTTCCAAGGTGGAGGCGTTCTGTCTAATATAAATTCAGCAAACTGGCACATGTAGACGCCGCACTGGATACTGAAAAGTGAAAACATAAACAGAAAGTATGCAAATAAATACATATATTTGCAACCGTTGCAAAGGGATATGGCAGAAACGAATATTAATTACGTACCCATCCTGCTGGATTGGAAGATCTTGTCTGATGTACTCAAAAGGCTGGAATGGCTTCGTACGTACGTCTATCCCCTTATGCTCATAGTACCCAGACTGCTGGAGAAGGGAGGGCATTAGGTAGCTAATACGGTCCATTTCCCTTACCCTCAGCATTGACTTGCTCTTGGCATGCAGTGAGTCATAAAAAGTGAACGCCCCATCTTCAGGGAAGAGATGGCAGAGAACCCAGTGGTCGCCCACGTTACAGGGGATTAGAACCTATGGAGGTGATCCAAAGATGAGAAACGGGTTTAGCAATTGATGTCATGAAACGTTAATAATAAGGAAAAGGAATTAGTACAGGAAAGATAGCCCACCGAATTCATATTCCACCATTCGGGTCGAACTACAATTGACCCACCGCCTCTCACAGCATCTATACACTGTTGGTCGTGGATGAAGGACATGACATCAATGTCCGGAAAATCAATCCAAGAATCCTGTGTTTTTCTACCCTTCTTTCGTACCGGTCTTTTCTTCAGTTGCAATGTTGCCTTCAACGAGTCCCATTTCTTAGCAAGGTAACACTGTTTAAAGGTTTCGTGTTACTTTGTCGGAGACAGGGATGTGTTATACTCATTAAGGTACTAAATTGGATACGCAGTTACTCAGATATACTTACATGGAATGAACAGTCAACCATTGTGATGTCCTGCGCATACTCGTCATATCTGGAACAACGGCGCCTCCATAGAACATCCATAAAGCTGTCCACATGCTGATGGAATTTTGGTTTGTATTAAAAAGGATTGTTTAAGGTCTTCGGCCAAAACATAAAGGGGATAAGTAGCGTATAATATAAATACCATGTACAAAAACAGTTATAATTACCAGGTTGGAGAACGGCACCGACGGGCTCTTCATGTCGAGAAAATGTTGCCGAGTAAATCGCTCTTCTTGACCCACATAAAGACTGTGGTAGTACACGACACGTATTAGATGCAAGTAAAAAGGATAGATAATAAGGGCATGAAGAGGTTGCAAAAAATAAAGTTTAAATTTACGAAATATCTTCGCCGGTGCTTTTCAGGAAACCGGCATATTCGGTGTCCAATAAATCGTCATCATCATTAAGATCAAGGATCAGTCCTCTTTTTGCTCGCTTTCGCTTCTTCCTTTTCTCGGGATCGATCCAAACGGTGTTCAGAAAATCGGTTCTCTTCCGCTTCCTCGCGGTTTCTACATCCCTTATTGGGTAGTTGTCTGGCATTTTTTCCAACAGAATTATACTTCCTTCCAGTTCTCCCGGGACCATCAAGTTGGGATCCGGAGATCTGTAAGGTTCGAGATGGATCGTACCTTTGCGGCCTATAGGGGACCCTGTATGACCCTGTGTCAAAACTAATGCAATTAAGAGCATTGCTATATGATGAAAGAAACATTTCTATATGATCACATCAACTCGAAGACTGACTAAACCGTAACTTGTATGTACCGATTTCGATAACGCGGAATAGGTAATAAGAAAGCAAAAAATTATAAATGGGTAACGCGGAATAAGTATTAAGAAACCAATATAATATTGTACTATGTAAGGACTTGGATCAGAATATGTACATTTACCTCAACTGCAACTTCAAATTCATCGACTTTGGGAGCTTCTTCATCCGGTTTTGGGGCCTCGGAGTCCTTATTATCCTCGGATTTGTCTGTTCTGTCAACAGGGTAGGAGGCAGCCACATGCACATTGTACCGATTCTCTTCAGATCCATTGACTTTGGGAGCATGTCCATCCAGTTTTGCAGCCTCGGAGTCCTTATTATCATTTGCCTCAGTTTTGTCTGTTCTGTTGGCAGAGTCAGAGGCAGTCCCATGCACATTGTACAGATTCTCTTGCATCGCCTTCTCCAGATAACCAGGCATCAACTTAGGCAGAATGTCATTTAGTGCCTGAGGGAGGACCTTAGGGAGCACATCATTAAGTGCCTCAGGAAGCACCTTCGGTAGAACGTCATACAGCACCTTCCTTATCACCTCAGAAGTATTTTTTTCGCTAACCTCATTAGGCAACACATCCTTCACTGCTGCCTGGGGAAGCACCTTGGGGAGAACATCAAACAAGACCTTTGTCATCATCTCACACATACTTTCATATGTAACCTCTTTTGAGTCAGGGTCATCCATGCCGTTTGGATTGGGTGTAGTCTTAGGAGATTCGTTGTTGGCAAACAGTTTCCTCTGAACCGAAGGTGGAGCCCTGTTGTGATGGGAATCGATTTGTTCATTTTTATTTTCGGTTTCCTGGTTGTCCAACTCCGGAATACCACCAGACAATTCACACCCTAACTGATCATCAGTAATAAACTCAGTTCGATTCGGCTGGGCAGGCCATCCCATATAAATAAAACTGTCACAGACGAAGTCCATGTCTATTGATGTGAAGTAGGTTTGCTGTTTTTCAACTGGAGTAGGTTTCATGTCCACCGTTGCCAACTGCAAATATCAGAGGATTACCGTTAATGTTAAACTGAGATCAAAATCTAACATTACAATTAAAGGCTGCAACTGCCATGGGTAATATATATACACACATACACTGCGTTTGTCGAATAAGTTTTCATCGAACCCAGTCGAAGTGTTGAAAAACTCCCAGTTTTTGAACCGTGGATAACTCGAACTGTGGCGCTTGCCAATTACGCCGGTCAGAAAAGGAAATCTTTCAACGGCCCAAACCTATTAAGGTTTTCATTAAGTAGCGTTATGAAAATGTGTTAGGAAATGATTCCAGACAATCGGTATCTAAGCCGTAGTGGTCGGTGTACATACCTGAAAACATAGAATATGCCCAGAAAGGTTGTAAGTGATGGTAGTTTTCGTTTCTGGTTTGTTTTCGGTCTTTTTTTTGCCTCTTTTTTTTTGCATTCCCTTTCGAAGGACCTGCAGTATGTGATTCTTGTTCACCTTCACCTTCAACAACTACTTTGTTTGATGGTTTGAGTTTGTCGCGGTTTTTGGATATGGCATTTTTTATCCAGTGCAAAGTCAAACTATACACGTATGAACCCCATGGAAAACCTTTGAAAGCTACATCGTCATCCACTAATGCAAACATCCATAGCGGTACACGGTCACGTTCGTCAAGAGTGCTTAAGATATAGCCTATGACCAACAGATTTGCCATCTTCAAGCCATCTTCACCTTGATCGTCGGTGACTCGTTTAAAAGTCTCGAACAAAGAAATGTACGTAGGTTGGCTCAGGAAATGTCTTCCATATAGGCTGTTCTCCGTTGGACTATAGTTCGCATTTATTAATCCTTCTGGCAGTTTTCCCATTTTAAGCCCAGAACATAGGCAAAACTCAACTTGACCGAAACGATGTTGTTGCATACCCAGCCCAAACCACATTTCATCATCTCGAGGTGGTGATGCATTACCGGACCTACTGGTATATTCGATCTGCCTTTTCAGTATACTATGCAAAACCTTTGCATGTATAGTGACGGGCAATTGCAGACCTAAGTAGTGGCCAAAAGGTCCTTCCTTAAACGCCTCTAAAACTTGTAATCTGCCTAAAACTTTTTCAATGTCAACAAGAATGTTACAGTGATGCCGACTTCTGGAGTTTATCCTTGCATTTTTCCATCCCTCGTGATCCGGATATAAGAAGGTTAACATCTGAAAATAATGGGCAGGTCGTGTAAATAAAAATAAAAACATATTAGTCCTTTGGATATTCATCAAAGCATGGAAAATCAGAAAGGAGAAAATATAGGCTAACATGAACATGTGATGAAAAAGTAACTGAAAGGTTACCATTTGAAAATAATATGCAGGTGGTGTAAAATATAAAAATATTAGATATTCATCACCAGCTAACATGAACATGTAATGAAAAGTAAGTGAAGGTCATGAGTGGTCATGGAAATTCATGTCAACTTCATGGAATCGAAAGCATCATGGAAAGAAAGTCATGGAAATTCATGAACGGGGATCATGGAATCATTGAATCATGGAAAAGTCATGGAAATTCATGTAAGGGAGAATCATGGAAATTCATGTAAGGGGAATCATGGAATCGTGGAATGTCATACCAACATCATGGAATGTCATGGCAACATCATGGATATACGCAACATGGAAATTGGCATCATGGAAAAGTCATGGACATTCATGTAAGGGGAATCATGGAATCATGGAATGTCATACCAACATCATGGAAAAGTCATGGAAATTCATGTAAGGGGAATCATGGAATCATGGGGGATATAAAAACATCATCATAAGGTTCATGTAAAGTCATGGATATACGCAACATGGAAATTGGCATCATGGAAATCATGGGGGATATAAAAACATCATCATAAGGTTCATGTAAAGTCATGGGGCACATCATGGAAAGTCGAAATCATCATGATCACATCATGGAAAGTCCAAGCAACATGAAACCAAGTCTTGGCAATATGTGATGGAAAACCCCAAAACCCCGTGAGAAATCCCCTGATGTGCTCATGGAAAGTCATATGGGATGTAAGTAAAGAAAGACTTTCCATGTAAAGTCATGGGGCCCCCATATCTACTTTCATGTAATCTTGGTCTTGGATCTATGGATCACATCATGGAAAACTTCATGTATCGAATGCATCATCAGCACATCAGAGGAAATCTTCATGAGCCCTATTGGGGTAAATCATGATCATGGTAAAAATCAAGACCCAAATGGGCAAGTAACACAAATTAATTCCATATTGGAATTCCAGATTTCAAGTAATTCCAGATATCCAAAAAAACCCTATTACGACATTAGAGATTAACATTAGGGATTAACACAATAGAAAAAGGGATAAAGGACATAAGTCCCTTATATCAAGTCAAATGTTACGGAAATAATTCGGGATCGTGCCGATTAAGAGGATAGCTAATTCGATCCTACCTCGTCTTCGCACACTGTGGTCGTCGGGGTATCGCCTTTCCTGTTTTCCCTTTTCAAGGCTTTCCCCTTTTTCCTCACTTGCAGTCGTCGTTCTTCACTCCCGTTTTCCCTTGTCAAGGATTTCCCGTTTTCCCTCACCTGCGGTCGTCGTTCTTCAATGTGGCTTTCCCGTTTTGAATTTCATCCGTTTTGTTACAGACTCTGGCTTTCCGTTTTCCCTTTCAAGTGAGAATCCATTACAAGGGGTGATTTAGTCATTTAGAAGAACACTTAAATGTCAGGTCCGAACAGTTAAATAGGGGTACAATAGTAAGATCAGCTATTTAAATACAGTGAAGTGGTCAGAATTGGGTTTTTAATAACTTCTGGCTATATGACGTTTTGGCATCTTCTAAGTGGCTATATTTGAAAACCCCCCTTTATTTTAATATAAACATTAATATTTAAAAAAAAAATTTATCTGATTTATATTATTATTAAAGTCAAATCAATGGATATATATTATTATTTTAATCAAAAAGGACAAAAAAAAAGGGCAATTGTCGGTTTCCAAGCATTGCTTTTCTTCTATGTACAGTGTTTTTCACTGTTTTTTTTTTGCTTGCATGGTGCAGTGATTTTTTTCACTGCATTGTAGCCGGTCCCTTTTCTTTAATGCCACATGTCACTATACATTAAAACATGACTAAAAGTACCGTTTTACCCCTGGATCAATTAACTTTGACTAATAGTTGACTAATTAGGGGACCATTTTAATGTATTTCCAAAAATATAAGGACTGTGTTAGCCAAAAATGGCCCATAGGCCCAAAGGAGCAAAGCCTAGACTTATTTTACCTTGGCCCAAACTTGAGTAGCCCAGCAAGAAATGCAACAGATTGATTTGGTCGTCTGAAGACCAAGTCAGCCATGAATGTCAAGTAGCGAGATTCTGGGGGAGAAAATCTCTCCGAGAATCACGTCCACAACCAGCCCATGATTCTACCTACCTGATTCGAACAGTAACCTGGTTTGGCCTATAAATAGCAAAGCATTTTCCCAACAAAGGGAAAAAAAAAAAAAAAAAAAAAAAAAAAAAAAAAAAAAAGCTTACTAGAGCGTACTGAAATTCTGAGTAAAAGAATCACGGCCATCGGAATCCAACCTTCACGATCATTACAACCGTTGCTCAGCCCAAGCATACCTAAGGCTAACGATCTAAATCACTCTTTTTGTTATTTATGTCATTCATCTACTTTTTTCTGTTCTTGTTCGTTTGTTGCAGGTTAACAGGTTGATCGACCAAGTTCATTTGCAGACAAATAAACCTATCGACTACATCACTTGAGCGGACCTATCCAAGTTGCATTGGGCCTAGCAAAACACGACTCGATCCACTTCGATTGTAGGTCGACCCCCTACAGTTTGGCGCCCACCGTGGGGCCAGTCGCAACTTCGCAAATCAATTAATGTTCATACTTTCAGACGAATTACAATGTCCGGTGAAGGAACCGTCCCAACCATTGAAGAGCAGATAGCCGCGCTAATCGCTCAAACGACAGCCAATGCAGAAAAATTGAAAGCGTTGGAGGTTGAAAATGCTGCAATTCGAGCTACTAATGAAGAACTGCGAGCTATTGTCGATGGCGTTGTACCCGACAGCGAAGATATGGGGCATCCAATTCCTGTCCTCAATGTTGAACAAGAGGTCGACCGACGAGGTCGAGACGCTCCGATAGGTCCAGCGATCCCTGACGTGAATCCAAATGTCGGACAAACCCAGCAAACACCCCAGACAACCCGAGTCGGCATCGACCTCAACAACTTGCCTGTTCAAAATGACAACGAGCAGGATCCTGTTATGAGCAGACAACCTGAGAATGTCTTGGGGACACCAGTGTCACTTCAGTCGACACTAGGTTTGGTAAAATCTGGATCTGACCCATCTACCATTGTTAATTTAGAATTTTCTAGCAGGTTTGCAGAAATGGAAGCCCTCATACAAAGAATTCCTGGCGTTCCAACTCCAATTAAAAGGAGCAACATGAACAGCTTTGCGGACTCACCCTTTGTCGACGCAATAGCACTTGTCGAGATGCCCAAAAAATTCAGCTTCCCAAACATGAAGCAATATGAGGGAATGACCGATCCGGACAACCACATAACGCAGTACAAACAAAGAATGTTCACTGTAGCGATTCCACGCGACCTACGAGAAGCGTGCATGTGCAAAACCTTCAGGTCTAGTCTCAATGGTCCAACTTTACAACGGTACACTAACCTGCCTAACAATTCTATTAATTCTTTTGCGCAGCTTACAGATACATTCGTGGAGCAATTTACGAGTAGTCGCAAGCTGGAGAAATAGTCGGACGACTTATATACCATAACACAGAAGCACGGTGAAAACTTGAGGACTTACGTTGGTCGCTTCAACAGAGAGAAAGTTCAAATCCCTCACTGCAATCAGGTGACAGCTATATATGCCTTTAGAAAAGGCCTCAGGCTTGACTTTGACCTTTATAAAGAGTTAACCAAATATCTATGCAGGACAATGGAAGATGTGTTGGCCAAAGCGTGGGCCCAAATCAAATGGGAAGAAGACGAAGATAACTACATAAGCAGAGCCAACAATTATAACTGTAGAAATGACCGAGTAGATAGACGGTCGAACGACAGAAGGGCAGAGCCTTATCCGACTGATGATAGAAGATCCACTCGACAAAACGGTGAAGGCTCAAACGACAGTCGACCTTACAAACAGGATTACCCAAGAACCAGTCGACCACGAGCAGAAGTAAATGAATACAATCTAAGCATCGAACCAGTCGACCTCGTAGCAGTCATGAGGGAGATGGGCAAGACGGTAAAATGGTCAAAAAAGATGAACGCTCTACCAGAACATCGAGATGCAAAGCTGAGATGCGAGTTCCATGGAGATCATGGCCATCGAACTGAAGATTGTATCGCCCTCAAGTTCGAAGTTGTGGAACTACTAAAACAAGGACATCTACAAGAGTTCTTAACAGAAAAGGGAAAACAAACCCTGGCAAGACGGAACGACAGAATGACCAACGCTAACGACGGTCCACCAGAACCACCTCGACACGACAGAGTTATAAATTTCATTGCAGGAGGTTCTGAAGTAAGTGGCATTTGTTATTCGGCAGCAAAAAGACACACGCGACAAGTGTTAAATATGGAAATTCTGCCAAGTAGGGAGCACCCGTCGACCTTCAACAAGACCGTCATCTTCAAATCTACAGACAAATCAGATTTGTTTTCTCCTCATCACGATGCACTTGTTATTTCACTTCATATTGCTAACTGTTTAACAAAAAGAATTTTGATTGACAATGGCAGTTCATGTAATATTTTATTTAACAGTGCCTTGAGAGAAATGCAGGTCGACGAAACCAAACTAAGTCGTCGGACGACAATGTTGACAGGATTCAATGGAGAACAAAAAAGCACGCTGGGAGAAATCGTTCTACCAATCTATGCTGAAGGCGTGAACCTATACGTCAACTTCCTAGTGCTCGACTGTCAGTTACCCTACAACGCAATCCTAGGTAGACCATGGATTCACGAGATGAAGGCAATCCCTTTGACTTACCACCAGATGATAAAGTTCCCAACGAGGTGGGGAGTTCGTGAAATTAAAGGAGAGCAGAGAGCAGCCAGAGAATGCTATCAAAATGCCATGAAGAAGAAAAAAGAGTCGTTATAGCAATTACAGGACTCTAAAGTCGAGTCAACTCCAAACGCACCAAAGATGGAGGATCTCGATGAGGTGTCGATCGACCCAAATCGACCAGATAGGAAAGTGTTCATAGGGTCCAGACTGACGAAGGAAACTAGAGAACAACTGATCGACTTCCTAAGGGAACGGCAAGGCAGTTTTGCATGGTCGCATTCAGATATGGTCGGCATCGATCCAGAGGTAATAGTTCACCAACTGCAGGTCGACCCCGATCATCAGCCGATAAAACAAAAGCGGAGAAAATTCGCTCCGGAAAGAAACAAAGTAATCAACAAAGAAATTCAGAAGCTGATCGACATCGGTTCAGTGAAAGAAGTCCGGTATCCCGATTGGCTAGCAAACGTCATGGTCGTTAAAAAGAAAAATGGCAAGTGGCGAGTATGCATCGACTTCACAGACCTCAACAAAGCATGCCCCAAAGATTCATTCCCTTTGCCCCATATCGACATGCTTGTCGATGCAACAGCCAGACACGAACTACTCAGTTTCATGGACGCCTACTCCGGCTATAACCAGATCCTAATGCATCCAGACGACCAAGAGAAAACAGCTTTTGTAACAGAATGAGGTACCTTTTGTTATAAAGTAATGCCGTTTGGTTTGAAAAATGCAGGTGCCACCTACCAACGACTTGTGAATATGATGTTCGCCAAAATGCTTGGCTCGACAATGGAAGTCTACATCGAAGATATGCTGGTCAAGTCACTTGTGGCCCAACAACACATCGACCACCTGAGACAGTCGTTCGACGTCCTCGACAAGTACGGTATGAAATTAAATCCAACTAAATGCTCTTTTGGTGTCTCATCAGGAAATTTTTTAGGATACTTGGTCACACAAAGAGGCGTCGAAGCCAACCCGGACCAAATCCGGTTAATACGAGAAATCGAGTCACCTAAATGCATTAAAGACGTACAGAAACTGACTGATCGAGTAGCAGCATTGAACAGGTTCATCTCCAAGTCGTCTGAACGATGCCATCCATTTTTCAACACCTTGAGGAAAAACAAAGCCTTCGAATGGAATGACGAATGCGAGAAGGCGTTGCAAGATCTAAAAGAATATTTGACCTCGCCACCACTGCTGTCAAAACCAAAAGACAAAGAGACGTTACTCATATACGTAGTCGTTTCGAGCACAGCCGTCAGCATAGTATTAGTGAGAGAAAAAGGCAATCGACAACATCCGGTTTATTGCGTAAGCAAGGCATTGCTCGACGCTGAGACACGATACAGTTGGTTGGAAAAGCTGGCACTAACATTGGTCGTTGCAGCCCGAAAATTGAGACCGTACTTCCAGTGCCATTCAATTAAGGTATTAACGACTTATCCTCTCAAAAATATACTGCATAAACATGAAGTTTCAGGTCGACTGACGAAATGGGCTGTCGAACTAAGCGAATATGACATCAACTATCATCCGCGAACAGCATTGAAATCACAGGTATTAGCTGATTTTGTTACAGATTTTACACCTAACGAAAACCTGCAGGCTGAAAAAGAATTGGTAGCTTTTACGGAGACTTCGTCGAATGAAAAATGGACATTGTCTATCGACGGATCAAGCAATGTAAAAGGCAGTGGATTGGGATTGGTGCTCAAGTCTCCCCATGGGGACATAATAGAGCAGTCCATCCATTGTGAGTTCCGTGCGACAAACAACGAAGCAGAATATGAGGCACTAATCGCTGGACACGACCTAGCCAAAAGCTTGAACATCAAAAACCTCCAAGTGTTTAACGACTCGCAGTTGGTTGTCCGACAAATAAATGGGTCGTATGAAGCAAGGGATCAAAGGATGACCGCCTACTTGGCCAAGGCCAAACAGATTCAGTCGACCTTCGACGAATTCACTATAGAACAAATACCAAGGTCGGAGAATTCCCAGGCAGATGCATTAGCCTATCTAGGCTCGACAGCAACCAACGGATCAAAGTCAATTCCAGTCGTACACCTTACATCACCAACTATCCAAGTAGCAGTAATAGTCGCCCCAGTCGACAACAATAGAAATTGGATGGACCCAGTTCTGGATTATTTACGAGTCGACATCCTACCTGGAGACAGAACTAAGGCGAGAAAAATCAAAGCAAAAGCCATGAAATTTTGCATATTATATGGAAAGTTATACAAGAAATCTTTCACAGGGCCCTACTTGAGATGTGTGACCCCACGAGAGGCGTACGACTTTCTGAAGAGTCTGCACTACAAAGAATGTGGAAATCACTCTGGAGCCCGAAGTCTGTCGAATAGAGCCATCACCGCAGATACTACTGGCCGACGATGCGGACCGACTCTTAAATTCACGTAAAGTCGTGCGACAAATGTCAACGATTTGCACCAGTCTGCCATCTTCCCCCAGGTATGTTAAACTCAATTTCGGCTCCTTGGCCTTTTATGAAATGGGGGATGGATATTGTAGGTAAACTCCCAACTGCACCTGGAGGCGTTGTCTACATGTTGGTAATGACAGACTACTTTACAAAGTGGGTGGAAGTCGAAGCCTTACCCCAAGTACGCGACATTGAGGTACGTAATTTTATATGGAAGTATATCATTTGCAGGTTCGGGGTTCCATGAGAAATAGTGACCGACAACGGATCCCAATTCATTTCATTCGACTTCAAGAACTTCTGCGACAAATACGACATAAAACTGAGCTTTTCGACTCCACGTTATCCCCAAGCCAATGGATAGGCGGAGTCGACAAATAAAACCATAATCAACATGCTGAAGAAGCAACTAGAAGCTGAAAAGATTGAATGGGTGGAAAAACTCCCAGAGATCCTATGGTCGTATCGTACTACTTCTCGACGGTCGACTGGGAAAACTCCATTCTCCCTTGTTTATGGATCTGAAGCAGTGATCCCCATCGAGACACGACTCGCAACCGCACGGAGTGAAAATCCAAACGAAGCCCAAAACAACCGTGAGCTCGCCTTCGAGTTGGATCATTTGGATGAAAGACGTGATCGAGCGGCTCTCAGAGTACAGTCGTATCAACAACAAGTCGCACGACATTACAACAAGAAAGTTAACATCAGAACCTTCAAAGTCAACGACTGGGTGCTACGACGTGTTTTCCAAAACACCATAGAAGAAGGAGCCGAAAAATTGGGGCCGACTTGGGAAGGACCTTATCAAATAACAGATATCGTCGGTCGATGAGCATACAAATTGCGAGGACTCGACGGCCGAGAGCTAAACAACAGTTGGAATGCACTACACTTAAAACAGTATCACTTCTAAACTAGAATCTTTGATTTTTTGCTTTCGTTGACATGATATTTCCAATGATACTAACGACGCATAAAGAGCAATGATGAAAAACTTAGAACAAAGTTTATAACTGAGCTCACAAAAAATATTTTTCATAAATTCAATCGACTTCGACGTATTATGTTGCTACGAAATTTTATTGTTATTACAGCATTAACAGATTGTGTCCCGATGTCGACGATAACAAGAACCTACTCCCAACATCCTTATTTAACAAACGAATGATGGGAGTCAGGGGGACAGCACTGGACAAATGTAAATGTCGAACTAACGCATGTACGCGATGTAATTTGTCGACTGACGCACACGATGATGAAAGTTCACAAATTTTACCATTATACGCGTGGGTGTCTTTTAAGAATGACATAGAGGGTTTGTGAAAGGGTTGTTAATCCGTTATTACCAAATTTTCGGATTAGTCAATATTACAAATATAACCCCAATTCACAAAACAATAATCAAGTGTAATAAGGTGCGGAATTATAAAACGACACTTGATTTTTACGTGGAAACCCTCAACAGGGAAAAAACACGGGCTATTATAGTGCGCCACACTCGAACCTTGAATCCACTAATTGAAATGAAGTTTACAACCTATGTAGACCTCGTCTAACACTCCGGTCTGTAACCCCCCACTTCTACCACGCGGGCCTTTAAAAGTGGACCTAGTCCAATTGCTTGTGTGACCACCTAATCCCGGTGTCCGACCTAATCCCGGTCTATCACAACAAGACTTCAATTGCTTGCGATCTAAGCAAGCTAATCCCGGAAGCTACACGTAAGACTTACTTCTCAATGAAGAGATTACAACCTATGTGAATATATATAAATACTCAACAAATGCAATGAGAGCTAGGCAACTCTATATGCTTATCTAGGATGATTAGATGGCAATAAATGCAACCCTAGATATCAATGGCTAAATGACATGTCAAATAGCTTAGCAAATCATAGATTAAATAACCTAGATGTTGCTATAAAAAATAACCCACAAACATTCAATCATGTCATCACAAACAATCTCTATTTTGAATATAAGATATTAATCTAAGATCATTCAAATAATAAAAGAGATGCCTTGATAAATACAACACTAAATATCAATGATAAAAGTGAAGAACATACCAAGGGAAGTGTGATGACCAAAACCCATGCAACTAAGCAAACTAACTATGCTAGAAAATGCTTAGATGATCTTTGATGCACATGAATGTTTATGGCATAGCTTTTAGGAAATAATAACCTAATCAATAAGGCTATGTAAAATATAAACCCAATCAACACATAATCTCAATCATGTATGTAGAAATTACTCAAGAACATACAAGTAATAAAAGAGATAAAATTGATAAGTAAAAACACTAAAATAAGATGAGATTAGTGTTCAACAAATCATACCATGTGTGTTGAAGAAGACCCATGCATTAGCAAACACTAGGTGATCCTAGATGATGCTTAGATGATGATTTATGCATGTGGAAATGGGTTGAGAGGAATAAAGATGTGATCTTTAAGGTTTTCCTCTCAAGTCTCTCTAAATATCTCTCTAGGGTTCTTTAGATCCAAAGACTTAGTTTAGGAACCAGAGATAAGGATGTATTTATAGAGACCAAAAACAGGGCAGGTGAAAAGTCATTTTTGCCCCTGAAAACGCACGATCGGCGGTTTAATTCTGCGGTCGTGGCCGCAGAACAAAACCGCCGAATTGAAACCCGAGAGCCTGGATTTCATTCGGCGGTTTCATTCGGCGGTTACAAACCGCCGACCTAACCGTCGTTTTGGACCCGAGACATTTATCAACCAGGTCTTGATCGGCGGTTTCGATTCGGCGGCCAGGCCACCGATCTCAACCGCCGTTCACCAAATATGGTGAATCCAAAGGAGAAGCCAAGGGCAACTCCACCGGCGATCATCGCTCTAAAACATGCACACCAACGTGCACGCGCGGACGTTTCCGAACATCCTTCGGGAAACGAATTACACCACACTTAAAGCTAATTAAACATGAAGTGCAAGTGTGGGAATTGAATGCATCCTAATGCCTATCATGTCATGGCATTATCATAGAACAAGATGCAATCAATTCAAACAAGCATGAATAAAATTCATGCCTTTGCATCCTAATGCCTAAACATGTTATGGCATTTTAATGACCTAGATGCAATCAAATAAAACATGCTAGAAGAGATGTTCAAGAACATGCAAGCACTCATATAAAACACACAACATACAAGAATAAGATTTATGCAAGAGTTGTGTGTGTGTGTGCAACTATGATCTCTTCAAAGCAAGTAAGCACTAGAATTTACCTTTGGTGCTTCTTCTCTTGAGGTCTTGAAAGGGCCATGGATGATCACCAAAACCTAAGCTACCCTTACATCAACCCCAACATGTGGTTTGTCCACGAAACAAGCCAATCAACAAATGGGAATCTTTACAGATGAAATCTGTCGACTAACGCATGTACGCGATGTAATTTGTCGACTGACGCACACGATGTAATTTGTCGACTGACGCATGTACGCGATGAAATGAAATCTGTCGACTAACGCATGTACGCGATGTAATTTGTCGACTGACTCATAAGTATTCTATAAATAAATATCAGCCAGTTTTTTATCATTTTCATCCATACTATAATGTTGTTCGACCTACGCATGAATATAAGTTTACAGGCTTATTTCATTCAGATATTTAATCTTGTATAAACCCCATTATAAGATGGTCGTGTCGTTTCCACATGCAAACAAATTTCATACTTCACAAGTATTGAAGACATGTAAGCAGATCATAAACATTGATCAAAAAGATTAGTAATGACATAATAAATGGTCGAGACGACGAAACCATCCACATACAAATTTTAAATAAATAAAAAATGGTCGAACGACCGCATCATCCTTGATTACAAAAAAATATATATATCTTGGATTAAAAATTGTTTCAGATGGCAGGTGGGTCAAGAGTGGAAGCAGCATCAGTAGGATCGGCAGGAGGCTAATTGACGATTGGCGGGTCGACAGCAGGCGGGAGGTCAGTAGCATCGGCACCTTGTAGGAGTGCATTGTCATCAGGTGTTCGCTCTTCGTCTTATTCAGACGTCTCCTCCTCCAGCCTACGCATTTCATCGTAGGCATCGATCATTTCCTGCATCTCGTCGCTGCTCCAGTTAACATGTTCGCCCGACAGATATTCCTTGTAGAGCTCAGCCTTCGCCTTACAAATCGTGGCAGAAGCGATCAATGTTAGCTGCTCCTTCAAACCAGCAGCACGACATTTTTCCTGAGCTAAGGCCGCACGAGCTGCAGTCGACTCTGAAGAATGTCGATCTCTCTCTGCTCTCACTTCACTCAACTCATTTTCAAGAGCCGAGTTCTTGTGCTCCAAGTCTTCAGCAGCCTTGTCGACTTTCGCCTTATCCAGCTTCATAGCGTCGATCATCTTCCATTGTTTTCCATACTTGTCGCTCACCATCTTGTACCTCCCATGCAAGTGAAGCGAGCCCTGCAGAGCCTGCATAACATTGAAAGTTTGCATAAGAAAAAATGGCATGTACTATAATTAAATCGTCGTTAAATCAGAGAACTTACATGAAAAGCCGAAAGGATGGTCGTGTCGAACACATCCTCAGTCTTCTTCTTCTGCAGGTACCTTTCATCTGTAGGGAAAATGTAGTCGAGCAACTTCCTAAGAAAGCAGTCAGCTCATCGAATGAGGATTGATTGGAGGGAGTTGTCGACAAGGCTGGCTATGGAACTACTGCTTGCGTCCTAGAACTCGACTCAACCATCTTCCCTTTGTCGGCAGCCGGGTCCTTCCTTTGCCTCTTCTTTTGAGGAGATGTGGTTCAGGAGAGGATTCATAAATATGTTCTGGCGGCAGAGCAACGCCTTTAGTCGACTTCCCCGCAGCTTGTTTCTTTTTCCCTGCCGTTGTTCTCTTCTTCATCATGTCGTCTCTGAACTTCTTCAGAGCATTTGCTGTGTTCGGGATGTTCAACCTTACGCTTGCCATTGATGTTACTGCAACACGACGTTCATTATCAGATATACGACAAGAATGTCATTGTATATTGAAGAATTTCGAAACTCCTCCTAATCCAGATATACGACAAGAAAGCCTTCACACTAGGATAAGGCGCTCGCGACCTATTGAGAGTCGACCATCTCCATAGACTGCTAGGCCTAAGTTTACCTTCTGTTAGCAGCACCTTACAACTTCTATCCTTTTCAGGTATACTTAGCATTGCCTTGGTGCGGGCAGGAGCAACGTCGCACGACGGTTTACTCTCCTTACCCTTTATTTCTACAAAATAAGCTAAATATCAGCAAGATTAATTTCAGGTAAATAAAAGATCAAGAAGCGACAAAAGTCGGACGACACTCACCAAACCTATTTCAGGTTCGATGATATTGATACGACTTATCTCCCATGAACCATGGACCATCGATTGGAGGACCTTTTGCAAAAAAAATAGGTATCCTTCCAATTCCTGTCGTTAGTCGTCGTATCAATAATAATTTGCTGCTCCTTGCTCCTAGGCACTAACATATAACGACCGCGGTCGTTTATGTGCTCCTTCAAATAGTAGTTATGTAAGAGGCATCCCATCCCAAAGGGTAAGTTATATCTCTCGCTGAGAATTCCTAAACTCAGCAATATTCTCCATGTGTTTGGCATTAGCTGACCAGGAGCAAGGTCGTAATATAATAGCATCCATCGCACCAATTGAGGGACTGGGAATCTAAACCCTAAATAAAGGGTATACTCGTAGAAGCACGTCCACTCTGATATGTCCCAGTCGGCCCGTTCATGTTCCCTAGGTGCCCGTAGTTCGACATTTCTCGGGATGCCATAAATCTCTCTCAACACACACAAGTTTTCCTCTGTAACCAAGCTAGCTGGACTTTCATCAAGGACATCTAGTGGTCGATCAGATGTAGTAGCCTCATCCATATCTATATACTAAGGGTGGTCGACTATCGTTGCAACGGCCCGTACGCCACCTTGTTCAAGTATGCCTTTCGTGTTTATGGCAACGACATTCGACGGGTCCTCTATTGTAACTTGTCGGTCGACGTCTATCCCCCTATCAACCCCGTCAACACTATCTTCTCCTTCACTTGTCCAATTATATTTTGGATCAGAGATGATATTTTCGCTCGACAAGTTAATATCGTCGTTCGACATTATGCCTCCTAAAGCTGACAAGGCAAAAAATGCACAAGTCAGAAACTAGTACGTTACAATCACAACCTAGGGTTTCTAAAGTCATATCCTAGGGTTTTTTCGACGGAAAAATATCCAATCTTGAAAACCCTACAGGCTCTAGCGTCCTACAAATTGAACGATTCAGTCTTACAAGACGATCGCTAATACGTTTGTCTACGATAGTTGCGTGAAGCATATAAACACCAAACAATGCAATTGACTACAGCAAACAAGATCAAACAACAAAAATAACCGGAACATAGCAAAAGCAACGCCAAGAACAATGAAGAACAACACACAAACCCAGAAATTAAAACGAAGTTAAGTCTCTATTTCTTATGTATTTTTTTATATAAATCATAAGTTTCACGCAGGAAAATCAAACAAAAACACAACAAAGCAGAAAAAATGAGCCTTTACTTACCTTGAAGGAGTTTTTGAAAGAGGATTTTTGAAGAATCTGAAGGTAGTCCACGAAAGCTTGCAAAACAAAGCAAAACCTAGAAGATGCGAAGAAAAGGAGAAGAAAAACTGGGGAGAAAAATATGCGTTCTTTGAGTTTCAAACTGAAGCAAAATGAGTGAAGAAAACAGACGGTTTACTTATAAACCAATTCTCAACCGTAAATGTCACGTGTCAATGCCCCATTACTTACCACTTAACCAAGGTAGCCTACTCAACCAGGGTAACCATCTGTAATGATGGTTTTGAGTTTTGAAATTCGAAAAGGCTATCTTGAAACGTAGTCAGCACACGTGAATTAAATATATGTGACGTCATTCTAGGGAATCTAAACGATAGCTGTCTTTTCAATTTGACCTTTGATTTGCCCCCTTACGGAGTACTCGTCGTACAACATCTGGAAACTCGGTGTTCTAATGGCAGCATTGTTCGCGTCGACCTAAGTTGGCTATTGACACAATTCATTACAGTCGATTCAAGCTGGAGTGCTCGAAACGACATCAAGAAACCACTTGAAAATAATTAGCTACAGATCAAGTCGATTCAAGTTTGGTCGCTCGACAATGGTCGACACGATGTAAAACACTTTCTACTTTGTTGAACTCTCTTTAGAGAGTGAGGGACAAACCGTGGTAGCCAAAAATGGCCCATAGGCCCAAAGGAGCAAAGCCCAGACTTATTTTACCTTGGCCCAAACTTGAGTAGCCCAGCAAGAAATGCAACAGATTGATTTGGTCGTCTGAAGACCAAGTCAGCCATGAATGTCAAGTAGCGAGATTCTGGGGGAGAAAATCTCTCCGAGAATCACGTCCACAACCAGCCCATGATTCTACCTACCTGATTCGAACGGTAACCTAGTTTGGCCTATAAATAGCAAAGCATTTTCCCAACAAAGAAAAAAAAAAAAAAAAAAAAAAGTTTACTGGAGCGTACTGAAATTCTGAGTAAAAGAATCACGGCCACCGGAATCCAACCTTCACGATCATTACAACCGTTGCTCAGCCCAAGCATACCTAAGGCTAACGATCTAAATCACTCTTTTTGTTATTTACGTCATTCATCTACTTTTTTCTGTTCTTGTTCGTTTGTTGCAGGTTAACAGGTCGATCGACCAAGTTCATTTGCAGACAAATAAACCTATCGACTACATCACTTGAGCGGACCTGTCCAAGTTGCATTGGGCCTAGCAAAACACGACCCGATCCACTTTGATTGTAGGTCGACCCCCGACAAGGACCAAATGCCCTAATATATATAAGTCGAGTAAAATAGTAATGTTTCGTTAAAACATAGGGACCAAACTATAATTCTCCCTTTTAATTATAATGTATCGAATTTTTGTAAATACACACCACCTACACTTATTATTATATTATTTAATTAACTTTATTATTATTCAAAATTTTGTTATTATATTTAATTCTCTCACTGTTTTTTTGTCTCCCCTCACTTTTTTTTTTCTCTTCTCTGATTTCCTTCCTCAAAATCGGACCCCATTTTTCTTTCTTTCTTTCCCTTCCTCAAGAGAGTCCTCAAAGAGTTGATGAAAAACGTGTTTGAAACAAATATATATATATATATACTGATATAATAGAGAAAACAATGCATAATGATTTTGTTCTTCTAATAAAAATAATTAAAATTAATTTTATTTTGAAGAATAATAAAAATTAATTTTAATCTTACTTTTTCATAACGAATTTATTTGATGATTTTGATTCATTCTCCATACTTAGCAATAGATTTGTATTTCATTAGAAGAAATTTAAAATATATTTGAAATTAGTTTTTAAAAGAGAATCTTGGGTTTAAGAAAATAGAAAGAGTTTTATGATATATTTTAATATCAAATAATTAATAGGGAAATTCCTTAAATGATTAATAGGAAACCATTACTTTCTATTCACAAAAAAAAAAAAAAAAAAAAAAAAAAAAGTTTTAATATGAAACCTTTTTTTTTTTTTTTTTACAAAAGATTAAAATGAGAAACTGATTAATAATTATTGGTGGGTGTACTTACTTGTGAAAATGTAACCCAAGTAAATGCCATTTATTCTCAAGTTTATTGTCCATTCATTCTCAAGTTTATTGTTAGTGTCTTTTCAAGTTTGTCATTATGTATTATATTGTAATTAAATTGTGAGCCTATAAAAGGAGGTCTCACTAAGCTATAAGCACCATTGAAAAGTGAATGAAATATTATTTATACATGTTATCTATCTCTTAATTCCTTATCGTGTTCTTACTTTTATTAATAAGTTTATTTTACGTTATCAGTACGATTCTTCTCTGATCAGGTAAATATTCTTTATTTATTCATTTTTTACGAGGTTTGAAAAATATAACTCGCTACAACAACTTTTATTATTTTATAATTACAAAACATCGTGAATTTAACATGTATATTTTACTCTTACATTTTTTGTTGTAGTATTTGACATATCTTACAATTTGTGTTTAAATAATTTCTAATAACATATTTTGTGGTTTAGCTAGTTCAATATGTCGAACATCACAAAACTTAATTTAGCTGCTCTTGATATTTCTAGTAATAACTAATTATCATGAACTCTTGATGTTGAAATTTATCTTGATGCTAAGAATTTGGGAGAAACGATTAAAAAAAAATCAAGCATCTTCACATGACTGTACTTGCTAAAGTAATGATTTTCCTTCGGTACCATCTACATGAAACATTGAAATATGAGTATTTTAATGTCAAAAATCCCTTTGAGCTTTGGACAAATTTAAAAGAGAGAATTAATCACCAGAAAACGGCGATACTTCCAAATGCTCGTTATGATTAGATACACTTACGATTGCAAGATTTCAAATCGGTCTGTGAGTATAATTCTTTATTATTTAAGATTGTCTCTCAATTGAAATTATGTGGAGAGACAATAACTAAACAAGACATGTTGGAAAAAACATTTTCAACTTTTCATGAAAAGAACTAACTCAAGTTGTCTCAAGTTGGCTTTGGAATTCAATGACTCTTGAAGTAAGTGATACATGTATGTTTCTAGAGACGGCGAAGGATATCTAGAACACCTATAGACAAACATATACTAGCATCTTGCAAAACTTATGGCAAGAGTTAGATCATTATCAGTGTATTGTGATGAAGTTTAGTGATGATGTTGTTGTACTCAAGCGATTTGTGGAAAGGACCGAATCTATACCTTACTAGCTAGCTTTAATACATAATTTTATGTTGATAGAGTCCAAGTTTTAGGTGAAGAATATTTTCCATCTTTGAATGAAGTTATTGGCATAGTTTAAGGGGAAGATAGTCGACGAGGGGTTATGTTAGAACCTCAATCTAGAGAAGGTTCCGCAATGGCAGTCAAATGAGCGAGCACTGGGACCGGTGAGATTGAGAAAATCGGATGGACAGAATTCAAGATCAGATAGTAAAGACTTTGTGGTATGTGCATAGTGTAAGAAGCCTTTTCACACCAAGGATAAGTGCTGGAATCTTCATGGGAAGCCCGTAAATTTCCAACCTTCTTAAAACCGAAACTGGACTGTTAGGAATGGACAATCACAAGGACCAGGACAGGCTCACATGACCGCTATTCTGTCAGAATGACAAATAGACCGCTCCCAAGACCAAACAAAGTTTAATCGGGAAAAGATAGAAAAAATATGGAATTTACTAGAAACCTTAGAGAAACCTACTAGTTCAGGTACTTGCTCATTGGTCTCTTCAGGTAATGTCTCTCAGTCTCTCACTCTTGATGCTTCAAAAGTATTAACCATTGACGATTGGATAGTTGAATCTAGGGCTAAAGACCATATGACCAAGTCTGCTTATAGACTTGTGTCATACTGTCCTTGCCTTAGTTATAATAAAATTTCTACAGCAGATGGTACTTTAATTACAGTGGTAGGAAAAGGCGATGTCATTATCAATTCCACAATTATTTGGAGAGACGTTTTACATGTCCCTAAGTTGTTTGTTAATCTTATCTCCGTTCAGAAACTTACATCGGATTTAACTTGTAAAGTGACTTTTTCCACTGCATATTGTGAATTTCAAGACTAGGGTTTGGGAGGATGATTGGACTTGCTAAGGAAAAGTGTGGGCTCTACTTTCTTGAAGAACCTGCTAGGCCGAATAGTAACAAGAATAAAGTTTGTTCTTTTTTTTGAGTTATCAAATAAAAACAATATTTGGTTGTCTCATCTTCGTCTAGGTCATCCAGTTTTTATTATTTTAAGAAAAAATTTCAAAGTCTATTCCTAATAATTGATATTGATGGTTTTCATTTTGATGTATGTGAGTTTGTGAAACACAAACACATTGTTTTCCATTAAACAATAAAAGAATACCCATTCCATTTTCTTTTATTCATAGCGATGTTTTAGGACCGTCTACATTCCAAATATTTCTAGAGATCGTTGGTTTGTGTTGTTTGATTGTTGCACTTGCATGTCATTTTTTTTTATTTTTTTTTTTGCTGAAACATAAATCTGATGTTAGTTCTACCATTCAAACCTTTTTTTATATAATAAAAAATAAATTTTGAGTTGACATAAAAATGGTTGGAACAAATAATGCGAGGAATTTTTTTAATCAAAATCTGTCCACCTTATTTCAAAATAAAGGCATCATCTATGAATCCTCATATGTCCATACCCTACAAAAATATGAGGTAGCAGAAAGAAAGATAAGATATATTCTAGCTGTTACTTGAGCCTTATTGTTTCAACAACATGTTCTAAAATATTTTTGGGGCATAGCTACCTTGACTGCTACTTATCACATCAGTCTGTTACATGTTGACTAAAGTCAATGATCCTAGGAAATATAGTAACATGTTAACTATGATCACCAGGAATGAAATTGTGTCACCTAGGTGGATTAGAAAAGATGAACTCGCATGCTATTGTATAAACATGTCTTCCAAAGTTTCAACTAGGTCTAATGGATTTGGTACATCTATAGGGGCTCATGCCTCTCATTTATTTGGTTGGAATTGACCCCATGAGGGGGGCTCAAGCAAAGAGACCAAATTTGCATTATTGTTACGTGCAAAAATTTGATTAACTTTATGCTTCTTCATCAATTGCTTGAGATTCTTGGTTGCACACATATATGCCTATATGTTCTTTTTTCATAATAAGTGTGCACCATTGCTTTGCCTGTAATACATGTCATATTTTGGTTCAACAATGCATTTTTGGATTAGGAGAATTATTTTTGGGAAAGTATATTTAAAGACCTATAATTTATCTCCATGACATGAGAATTTTATGACATGCTTAAATTGATATGCATGAAATGTTGTTTGATTGCTTGAATATGCAAAATATGTGTGAAAGCAAATGAGAAGACTAAATTCAATAAGGATTTTGTATCCATTCAATAAGGATTTTATATCCAAATTAGTCTTCTCTCTCTTCTTAAAGGTATAAATAAGGCTACTATTATACGGATGTTTCATCCGGAAATATCAAATAGGATTACATATATTCATGTTTTGGTTTGCTTTTATGGTGCGTTTGGTATACAAACGGGACATGACCAGACATAACAGTTGTTCCATATTGTGTTCGTTGTGTCTGGGATAGAACTGTTATCTGTTTTGTTTATGCATTTGGTATGGCTAGAACAAGACAGTACAAGAGGTTCAAATGACTAGAATGCCCCTATTGTACTGTCTAATGTTTGATACCACATAATAGTGATAAATGGGACAGGATAAATCAGTATTTATTTGATTTTATTAAATAAATATATTTATATATCATATTTAACAAAAATAATAATATTGTGATCGTAAAATATTCTTAATTAATAATTTTACACGATTAGTGTTGACAATTTCCTCGTTTTATTTATATTTTTTGGTAAAAAAAATCCATATTACCCAAACCTGAAATTCAAAGTAGAATGATTTTTTTTATTTTAAATTCATCTACTTATCATTAATTAATTTCATTTTCTCACTTACTAACTTCACATTTTATCTTTTTAAAAAAACCTTCATATTTTATAATTTAAATGTTGAAATCAAACTATAATGTGGAAAAAATAAAATTCTCTAGATCTCATAATTATTTTCTTCACAAAACTTCCACTGCAATGCAATGTAAATTATCTAACAAATCAAAGTTCAACAAGGAATAAGCTCTCTAACAAATCAAGGCTCTTCATTTTTCTAATAAGATATGCAAACAATTTTAATTTAATACCAACACTATAGTCATAGAGAATCAATAATACCATCATCAATCATCACTAATCTAGTGCCTTATCAAACACATTGACACAACTCACAAGGCTATCAAAATTTTCGTTTCCTTCAATTCGCAAAAAAATAATACTTGTATTGATTTGATAAATAGTAAAAGTTTAACAAAATTCTCTATAGCAATTGAAACAAATAACCATTACACATTGAAACCAGGCAACATCAGCAATTGATTCAATGTTTTCACTTTGACTATTTCATCTTTAACTTTGAAGATAAGTGCCACTTTAGAGAATTGCCAGGCAACTGTGAGAACAATCATCACTGAGAGAAGACACTATGTTATCAAATTCTGTCTCCTCACTTTTTTAACCTTATTCACTATCACTTCTTTTCCAATCTTAGCCCCAAAACGATTGTTGCTTTTGCATGATACAAAGGTGTCCAATTGTGGCTCTGACACTGTATTTACACACATGTACAGACCAGAAATCACCATATTCCAATAGCATATATTAATTGATTTTGGACTCTAGTTGTATCACATAGTTCACAAGCACAATTGAATTTAATCAAGCTAGAAATGGAAACCGATAAGACATATGTTAAAACTAGTCACATAGGCCATATCTAAGAGCTTTAGATGGATCTGTGAACCAATGTTGTTTGTATGAAAAATGAATGATTGGGGCAAAATGATGAAAGGAAAAGATACATATAAGTATTGTCAGCGGTCTCCCATGCCTAAACATACAACTATGGTTTCATTTCCTTGTAAGTATGCACGATGAAAGACTAATAACAGAGAGCAGAGAGCAAAGAATAATTCAATGCACTAAATATGATATAAGAGAGAAACAACATTGATAGACACATAATTGTGAGAATGGTTTTGTAAGATGGTCAGATTGTCAGAGTGACATATAAAAAAAAAAAAAAAAAAAAATCAAATCTTCAAGCTTATATGCAATATGAATTCATATGAAACAGAAATATGGATGTTAAAAGACAAATGCAAGCAGCGGCCTCCAATTCATAACTTCAAACCACAGTTACCATATATACTAGTATTGTTTAACATGGTTATTGACTTATTTCACATACATGTTACTTGAGTAAAAGACCAAAACTTCAAGCTTATATGAAAATTTGTCATATGAAGCAGAACAGTACATGCTAGCCTAAGAAGTAAGAAGCAACAAATGAGATGGTCTCAATTTGAATGCTAAATGCCAAATACAAGCAGGTGCATACAATTCAAAACTTGAGAAAATAATTAATAAACTAACATACATATTGCGGGTAACTACTTTAGGCAAGGAAAAATGCAACTTCATATCATACTAACAATCATGGTCATGTCACTCTAAAACACAACTCAAGAGACAAATAAATGCAATCAACATTTGAAATTAGTAACATGGTCTTCTTTGCAGAGAATTTACTACAATTGCTCTCATTTGCTTTCAAATTCAAAAGTGATAATGTAAAATCAAATTGAGACAAAACACATCAAAACATATAACTAGCTACCTTCTGAGACTTGTCCAAGTCTATTTGGGACAGTGATACTGTGAGAGGATCCATACCACTTTGCTCAAGTTCCTCCACTGTTTCTTCTGGTAAATTAACTAATTAATATGTATTGTTCGGGTCGAATTGTTACAATTTGCATTCACATTTCAAAAAATTACTTAAATAGTTTCAGTTTTCAATATAAGAACAATGTTTACAAATTTGACAACTAAAAAAACTCTTGAAAAGCAAAATTGAGGAGCAAAAAAAAAAATCTATGATTGCATCACTATAATAACCTAATTCAATTTTGAATCGATGAGTTTTCTCTAAACAACAACTAAATTACTTCAAACAAAGTTCTAGTTCTAATCAAGCGATTAATTTAAAAGCCATAAGAGGATAAAAATGAAGTTAGGGCTTTGAATTTGGCAAAATAATACCATTAATTGGATGTGCTATCTAGCTCTCTTGACCGAATGAGCCTGAAATTGAAGAAAGAGTATGTCCACGAGTCTAACCCTAGATCAAATTTGATCTAAATAGAGAAAAAAGAAAGAGATTTTCGTTAAATCAAAGCCCGAAATTGGATTAAGAGTAGATTACATACCTGTTTGTTGAAGATTCGAGCTGATTCAAGAACAAGAAGAAGATTCAAGAGGATTCCAGCCACCGGCAACAAGAACGATTGAGAGAGGTGATGAGCGTTGTTTGTGTACTCAACAAAATGATATTTAAATGTGATCTTTTAGAAAACCAATTTTTCACCACTTAGATAGAAAATTAGTAAAGTGGGAAGTGAGATTCGTTCCACAGGGAATTAGAGTGATTAGTTGAATAAATTAACTAATCTATATGCAATAAAATAAATCATAAAAATATGGATGAGTGAATGGGTTGTCAAGCCATCAAACATACATGAAAAATAAACCTAATAAACTAATAAAAGAGTACTTAACAAATCTAGATAAGATAAATGGAATTAAAAATTAAGAGAATAGCTAGGGAATTAATGGGATCACAAATGAATTATGGGAAATGCTTATCAAGCTACTTTAGTGAACAAATCTCATAAATGTTAACCAATTGATTTCTAAAATGCATTTAGGCCATTATTATGAACCCTAAACAACTTCCCACCGCAATGCCTAACCGATTAAGGAAAGGGGATCACGGCGGGATCGGTTCATTACAATTAATGGTTTAGATTATCGCGGTCGATATACCCTCCGATAATCTATCCTAGTCACTATGTTCTCAATCCATCAAGGTTGTCAATCCAATCAAGATTATATAACAAATTATCCTAAGCAAGATTATAATCAACTAGTGGGTATACATGTCAATTATATAATGCAAAGAATCTAATTATAAAATGAATAGAACACAAATAGAAATTAATAGATATTAAAGCTTAAGCAAATCCCAATCCAAATATTCTCACATCAAAACCCTAGAAAGGGGTTTAATTACACATATTACAATCAAAGGGAAGGCAAGTAAAAGATTAGGAAATCGCCAATGGGCCACCTTTTGTATGTTTGATCCTTTCCTTGCCTTTGATGCTCCTTGTGTAAAGAGTGGATGATGAGGATGTGTCTAGATAGGTGGAGTCAAATGGGAAGTGACTAAGGAGATTTGTGGAGAAGATGGGAAGAAAAGGAATGATTAGGGGAGGTAATCTAGATGTTAAGTTTAGGTAGGAGAGAAAATGGAGAGAAAAAGAATGGTGGAGAAAGGAGGTTTCTTGGTGGTCAAGAGTTGTCAAGAGTTAGCATAAAATGGTGTATTTATATGTTAGAAAAGCTAGGGTATGAAATGGGCATGAAAGGACAAGAATACCCCTCAAAAATGGCTTGAAAAACGTCCATTTTGCTGCTTCTAAAAAGTGGAGGTCACCATGGCACGCCATAGGGTCGCCATGGCGACAGGGAGTGCGCAGCAGCTACGAAAACGGGCATAACTTTCTGTAGAAAATTCGGAATCACAATCCTTAAAAAATGCTGGAAAGTAGACTTCCGGGCTTTCCGAATATATGTAATCCAAAATGTGGTTCGATCTGAAGAGAGAGATATGCCTATTTGAAGATGAATGATCTGCACACACTTTTTACAATTTCAGCCCCTTTTGCCACCAATATTACTCCAATGCCTCTGAACTTTATAAATACCTGAAAACACTTAATTCACACCATTAAATCATGGGATATTGCCCGAGAATCAAGCAAAAAGAGAAGGAAGTGAGGGTCAAAATCATACCAATTTTGGTTCGATCAAATACCCCCAAACCTATCTTTTGCTCGTCCTCGAGCAAAACAAACAATAAGCACCAACGGACATGTGTTTAATCATCAAAAATAAATAAATTATTAAAACACCAACTCTTTGTGAATGACTCAAAAGTCAATATTCGACTTGCAAAACCAATAAGTGAAGAGATTAAACTAACGTTGTGCTCATTAGGAAATAATGCATGTAAGAGATGCTAAATAAAGATTAAAGAAATGTCACTCTAAGTAAACATTGCACGCAACGCGATTCCATATTCAAGATGCTTAAGCTTCAAAACTAAAGTGCCATTAGGAAAAGAATGTAATTCGCCTCGACATCTAATCCTTACCGGATTCTCTCATTTTCACACAGATTCCTAGGCTTCACTCACAATCCATATGCAATATGAGTTTATGTTCAAGATATCAAATTTAATTGCACATGATTATTTAAAAACACAATTTCTTAAAATTTGTCTCATGAACGGAATTAAAAACCATGAACCGGAAAGAACATGCATCAACCAAAATTTTCAAAGTGGACATCCCTAAAGATCAAATAGGTCTTTCATTTGGTTGTAATGGGGCCAAAGGTGAATGGTGAGTCAATAAATGGGAAAAATTGATAGCAATCACCCAATGGTCACACTAAGGCATACATTCTAAATTAAGCACAACTTGCTCATTACAACCTTGCATGTTCCACAATTTAGCGTCCAGGCTTACAATTAACTTTGTGCATTTTTCTACTCTTAATTTTTGTTGAGTAGCTCATTTGATTTCACAAAATTGATCTAGGCACTTAGTGCCTCATTCATTTTCTTTTTCTTTTTCTTTTTCTATGCTTTTCTTTTCTTTTCTTTTCTTTGCTTGTCTTTTCTTTTCTTTTCTTTGCTTGTCTTTTTCTTTTTCTTTTCAAGCATTGCATTTCATCTTTTTCATGTGTTTGCACATACATATTTGCCTAGGTACACGCCTTACATTTTAATACACCTCAAAGCTTACATTCAACCCCTAAGCCTTAGCAAACCATTTGGTAAAAGGTAAGTCTAGTGTTTAGGCTATATGGTTTATGTTGATGTGGTTCATGAATGAAAAGCTTATTTGTGTTTGGCTTCAAATGGGCTATGGAGCACACACATTAGAGGGATAGGAAGTATTTAGGCCAATTTGGTGGTTTTTACATGCATTGCCTAAAATCATTTCTAAAGATTTGTCCACAAAGTCAATCAAGGCATCCACAAGCAGTCCATATGTTCTATGGAAAACAACATTTAAGTGCGAATGAGACATTTTAAATATGTATAATATGTGTGTTTGAATGAGTGTTTAAAGAGTAAGAATTTTCCCTCAAAAATACGCTTTTTAAGGCCGTGTTTGTGAACCTCACGGGAAGTCTCCACTATTAATTCCTAACCTTCAAGCACAATTGAATATTCACTCCAACATCAAGAGAAAAGAACTAGCGCGTTTTGAGCAATGCAACCCTAAATGGCATGAAGTTAATCTAAACTAAGCAATGCAAAGATACACAATTCCTTACTTGCACACACAAAGGCACAATCTCAACAAGCAAAATATGCTCAAACATGGCATTTTCACAAGATTTTTGAAAATTTTGAAAAATTTAGGCTCAAAATGTTTTTGCACATAATTGCAAACAAGAGATGATATTGCGCACACACCCCCAAACTTAAATTAGACATTGTCCTCAATGTATTTGGGGCATATACCAGTAAGTTCGGCGCAACATACATCCACAATCAAAGAGTTTAACTACACATCAATATCCATTTTAAAATTTATCCCAAAGAATTAAATCAAGTGCCTCAAGAATATCCTATATGTTGATAATCAACTCAAGAGATATATCAATGCAAATTCATCAAGAGTCATCATCACAATCTATGTGGATAAAATATATGACCATTCAAGCATAAATCCACTATCACAAACAATCCACACCCTTATTCTAAACAAGAAACTAAAAAGCAAGAAAGAAATTGTACCTAGGTGGGGTGCCTCCCACCTCCGGCACTCCAAACTCCAAAATGTTGCTTTTCTTAGGCTAAGGCTCTCGCCCTTTTTATGAGCACTCTTGGCTTGCTTGTCCCTCCAAGACTCACAAGTTGTCTTTGTTTCATCCCAAGAGATAAAGAAACCTTGCTTTAATGCACAAGCAACACAACACACTTCCTCAAGAAGCAATAGAAAATCTATACAAGCACTAAGCACATTAGAAAGTTCCGGCAAATAAATATATACTCAATACATGCAATTGCCAAAAAAAGAGCTTGGAAAACCATTTATTTCTCTAAAAGAAACAAATTTAACCAACTAAAACACACAATGCGAAAGAACATCTATATATGGAGGACAAAATTCCAAAAACTGGTGACTTTCGAATTCGACCAATGTCCGCTCTTCAATGCATATTTTCAAAATTACTCAATACAACCTTCTCCAATTTTGGAACAGGAAAATAGACATGTAAATGTACACTTTTCATGTAGAAAATATTTCAAAATTCAAATTAGAAAAGTGTGGAAATGGACTTCGAAAATGGTTCATGTGCAGAATTTCAAAACAGGGCATTGCCCATGACCTTTGGTCGAAGAAATGTTCATAACTTTTAAACCGCCACCCAAAATTTTACGTTCTTTATACCGTTAGAACCGTATCGAAAAATTGAAGAATGAAACATGGGCAAAATAATTTATTTCCTCACCAAGAAGTACAGTTTTAATGAAATATTTGGCCTCAAAAATTTCAAAACAGGGAACTTTCGCAAAGGTCAAAGAAAAACTTGAAAAAATAAAATGAAAAATGACTCAAATAATGAATCCACACCCCTAAACCTAATCTAAACATTGTCTTCAATCTATATATGACATTGAGATGCATGGACAATGAATAAACGAAGCATGGAAGGCAAGAACTCAAACACTACCCTAGGCACTAAACACAACACAACTTATTCTAAACAAAAATGTGAAAACTAAAAAAGAAAAATAAAATGAGCAAAGAAAGAGATTATACCTAGGTGGGGTGCCTCCCACCAAGCGCTTGGTTTTACGTCCCCGCTAGACGTGTTACTTGGATTAGTCAACCAAATTCCAAGGTTTTGAAGATACGCCGACGCGAGATTAGATCTTGGAAATATTTGGTGCGCATCGGTGTGTTCCTAATCACAACAAGCGAAGGCAAGTAAAAGTGCACTTGAAAAAGATGTTTTGAAAATTTAGAAAACAACCTATACCAATTGCTTTTGTGTAGGCGGCATGAACGAGCAATGGGAGGGACATAAGGCATGAACACCTCGTATAGGAGCGGTGCCTCAAAAGAGACGTCATCCGCTTCCTTCGCTATATCTTCTATCTCATCCTTTTCTATTTCCTTTCCTGAAACACAAGGCAAATCATTAGAAAGTTCATGGCCAACTTCGGTTTCGACGTTTTCACCATTCGAAGGGATGATGGTAGCGTTTTCCTTCTCCGGATTGCTCGAAGACTCTTCATGTACCATACTTTGCATAGCTTCGGCAATAATCTCATAGTGCCTTTCCATTCTTCTAATTGAGACTTCCATCCTCTCATCTCATTGTTGCCACATTTGATCTTGTTTTTGCCATCCTTGTTCGTTGGCATGTATGTAAGCTTGAGATCTTTGTTGGAAGGCTTGAGCACTTTGAATAAAATCATTCAAAGTCTCCTCTTGAGATCGCACATAGGCATTAGCTTGAGTGTCTTGATCTCTCCTCCAATCCGGCTCATACGAATCAGCACACCATTCATAGCTAGACGCCGGATTGTCGAAATCATCACATGGTTCATGCAAAGGCCATGAATTGTAGGAATTAGGCGCTTGGGCTTGTCCTCCATCATTAAAAAGCTCTCCTCTTAAATGGCAACCCCATGTCTCGTGCCCATACATTCCACAAAATGGGCAAGCTATACCCTTCGTTTGTCCTATTCCCGAAGTCCTCGAAGCAAACAACTCCATTTGCCTCTTAAATTCTTCCAAGTGCATAGTGAAAGGATCCATTGCTCCTGAAAAGAAAAATAAAAGAAAAACGAAAACAAGACCAAATAGGAAAACAAGACTAGAAAATCTAAAAATAACAAAAACAACAAACAACTAAAAAAAATCTAACTATAAAAATGAATAACAAAATAAATATGAAGAATCTAAACTACAAAGAAAAGCTAAGTAATTCAACAGTCGCTTTAATTCCCCGGCAGCGGCGCCAATTTTGATGAGCGTCGTTTGTGTACTCAACAAAATGATATTTAAATGTGATCTTTTAGAAAACCAATTTTTCACCACTTAGATAGAAAATTAGTAAAGTGGGAAGCGGGATTCGTTCCACAGTGAATTAGAGTGATTAGTTGAATAAATTAACTAATCTATATGCAATAAAATAAATCATAAAAATATGGATGAGTGAATGGGTTGTCAAGCCATCAAACATACATGAAAAATAAACCTAATAAACTAATAAAAGAGTACTTAATAAATCTAGATAAGATAAATGGAATTAAAAATTAAGAGAATAGCTAGGGAATTAATGGGATCACAAATGAATTATGGGAAATGCTTATCAACCTACTTTAGTGAACAAATCTCATAAATGTTAACCAATTGATTTCTAAAATGCATTTAGGCCATTATTATGAACCCTAAACAACTTCCCACTGCAATGCCTAACCGATTAAGGAAAGGGGGTCACGGCGGGATCGGTTCATTACAATTAACGGTTTAGATTATCGCGGTTGATATACCCTCCGATAATCTATCCTAGTCACTATGTTCTCAATCCATCAAGGTTGTCAATTCAATCAAGATTATATAACAAATTATCCTAAGCAAGATTATAATCAACTAGTGGGTATACATGTCAATTATATAATGCAAAGAATCTAATTATAAAATGAATAGAACACAAATAGAAATTAATAGATATTAAAGCTTATGCAAATCCCAATCCAAATATTCTCACATCAAAACCCTAGAAAGGGGTTTAATTACACATATTACAATCAAAGGGAAGGCAAGTAAAAGATTAGGAAATCACCCATGAGCCACCTTTTGTAAGTTTGATTCTTTCCTTGCCTTTGATGCTCCTTGTGTAAAGAGTGGATGATGAGGATGTGTCTAGATAGGTGGAGTCAAATGGGAAGTGACTAAGGAGATTTGTGGAGAAGATGGGAAGAAAAGGAATGATTAAGGGAGGTAATCTAGATGTTAAGTTTAGGTAGGAGAGAAAATGGAGAGAAAAGGAATGGTGGAGAAAGGAGGTTTCTTGGTGGTCAAGAGTTGTCAAAAGTTAGCATAAAATGGTGTATTTATATGTTAGAAAAACTAGGGTATGAAATGGGCATGAAAGGAAAAGAATACCCCTCAAAAATGGCTTGAAAAACGTCCATTTTGCTGCTTCTAAAAAGTGGAGGTCACCATGGCATGCCATAGGGTCGCCATGGCGACAAAGAGTGCGCAGCAGCTACGAAAACAGGCATAACGTTCTGTAGAAAACTCGAAATCGTAATCCGTAAAAACTGCTGAAAAGTAGACTTTCGGAGCTTTCGGAATATATATAATCCAAAATGTGATTCGATCTGAAGAGAGAGATATGCCTATTTGAAGATGAATGATCTGCACACACTTTTTACAATTTTAGCCTCTTTTGCCACCAATATTACTCCAATGCCTTTGAACTTTATAAATACCTAAAAACACTTAATTCACACCATTAAATCATGGGATATTGCCCAAGAATCAAGCAAAAAGAGAAGGAAGTGAGGGCCAAAATCATACCAATTTTGGTTCGATCAAGAGGCAGACAAGGGAACGAGAGAAGAGAAAGGGAAAACAGGTTTGGGTTTTGTTTTATAGTTTGTAATTTTTGAAAATGTTAAAGGGATCAAAAGTCTTTTTGAGACTTGTTCCATGCATGGGACAAGTCTGGTCGAGGGTTTTGGGTGGGACAATTTTTTGTATTTTTTTATCTAACCTTATCCCGTTCTATCCCACATTAAGGACGTGCCAAACATGGGACAACAGAAAGTTGTCCCACCTTGTCCCGTCCCGTCCTGCGTACCAAACACACCCTTAAGGATTGATTTAGTTGCTCTTAACTTGCTAATGATCTTTTGAAAAAACTATATCTTACTTGTTTATGACAAAAGGGTACAAATTGGTTTGAATTCTTGTGGAAACCCTTTTGATGTTTGCTTTGCCAAATACCATTGCTTGAACTTTAATGTTATATGTCTTGCATGCAAAGCAACATTGTCACACATTTTTCTTTAAATAAAACTCCTTTGAATCTCTCTCAATCACTTTCGTGGCATAAATTTGGCGTATATGATTGTGTGATGTGATCTTGCAAATAGCTCTATTTGCTAATGCAACCATATATAAGGACTCATTTGCCTATCTCATGACAAAAATGGGAAGAATTCTTGAGAAATGTAAGGTGAGGATTGTTTATGCTTTAAGGGAGAAATCATGAGAGAGAGTAACCTCTTAAGGGGAGCATTGCAATGTATTGCTTTGTATTGCTTTGTATTGCTTTGTCATTATTGAGTGCAAATGCTTTTTATATTTGTTCACCTCACATGCATTTGCTCTTTGAAAGTGCATTCTTGATATTGTGTGTAGGTATGATGATCTACAAAGAGATTGAAGATTTTGAAGACTTAGTATCTTAGGTATCTCTTATTGTAATGTAGAATGAATTTTTGTTGACCAATAGCTTAATTTTTGTTTTGTGAGGAATTTTTTGTGAGTGGTGATTTTGTCATGAAATAGCCAAAGAGGGAGATTATAAGAACCTCTATTTTATAATTGGCTTATTTCATGACAAACTACATTGGAGATGTTTTTTGTAATGGGTAAATAAGTTCTCCAAGTGTGGATTCTCGAAGACAAGCTTCCAGACATCTCATAAGCTTCAAAAGGTAGTTTACATGACTTTAACTCTTAAAGAGATTAGGTGCACCCATACATTTACATGCATTTGTATTGACATGCATTTGTACCTTATTGCTTGTGTGTGTATTCTTTTCACATTTCACTGCAACTCATTGTTAGATCTAAGTGTGGTTTTGTGTGGTGTAATTCGTTTTCGGTTGTGTGATCGAAAATGTTCGTGCTTGCATGATGGTTTGCTTGTCTTAGCGTGATGTGTGACCATTAGAGAGGTCCCCCTTTTCCTCTCTTGGATTGATCTTGGGTCACATGGTCTTATACCATGAGTTTGGGCAATCTTGTTGTTGTCCAAATCTGACATTTGGTCACTCTAATGACCATATCTCTTTCTATAGATATTGAAATCTCATTTTTTTTTAAAAAAAAAGGAGTAGAAAGTATACATTCATACCTTTCCAACGGTATATTATAAGAAAGGTTTCAATATCGTTTGATCATGGTTTGGGGCGCTCGAATCTTGAGCTATCGTGCTGTTGCTGCTATGCACCCTTGTTGTGCTACTCGTCAAGCGCATGTCCTCCAGTCATACTACGCTAGTAAAGTACTAGTGTTGCACTATTTGACCAATGCTTTTGTTCCAGCAACCTTGTGCTAGTAAAGTGCTAGTGATGCGCTACTCGTCAAGCATAATGCTTCGCCCTTGTTTCGTAATTTGGCTATATCTCACTAATTTGGGGTCCGATTTAGCTCATTTTTGAAGGGTAATTCAAGAAATTTGTACGGCTATCATCTAAACACTATAAGGGCTTGTTTGGTACACTCTTTTGTATTGTATTGTATTACATTGGATTTGATTGTATTGTATTGGACTGTATTGTATTGGACTGTATTATTGTTAGTATAATCATACGTTTGGTGATAGTGTATTAGACTGTATTAAATAATACACTGTTTGGTAAGTTATTGCATAGTATTGTATTGTATTTCATAAATATTAATGATTATAAATTAATAAATTTGATTTTTTAAAATAAAAAATTATAATATTAACATTAAAAAGTTAAATAATGAATAAAAATGATTTGAAATTTTAAATATTTTGAATATGTATGAATTAAATAATTATTTATATTTAATGATAAAATTATTGAAAATACGATAAATATTTTTATATTGAACAAAAAATGTTGTAAAAATAAAAAGCATAACATAATAATAAAAATTCCATATTTACACCAGTTATAATTTTATCAGGTATTTTTTTTCTTTTTTTTCTTTTTTTCTTTTTTTCTTTTGAAAAGATTTTTATAAGTATTTGCACCATGCAATCAAATTAAAAAATAAAAAATAAAAAAATCTTACAACTCCAAATTACATTAGTTTAAACATAATAATAATAATCATAATCATACCATAGACACTATAAACTTAATATTTACATATAACTATAGAATTTGTATAAATATATTCGGTTACAAATATAACACAAGTTTGTTATATTTTTCTTACATAACCACTACTTACAAAGTAATATGAATATTAATCTAAGAGTATTAATCTTTACTTACAAAACTAACTTGGTCTTTAGTTACAAAATCAACAAAAGGTTAGATCATAAACATAACATAAGTTTGAGACATTACCTAATTAACATGAACATCATCATAAATTTCTTACACCATGCCAAGAGAGACATCACAAGAAACACAAAACAAAAAAAAATTCAAAGGTCGGCTATCAACATTAATCATTAGCTTTGTCTCGAAGAAGTTTCTAAACACAAGCTAGCATACGTTCAACTTTGAGTGACATGAAAGCTGAGGTATGTGATGGTTTATCCAATATGAGAGTTAAAGCATCCAATTCTTTATCTAGATCAAATCCCATTGTTGCAAGCTCATCTGCAATGTCACTTCTATCTTCATTTTTATTGAAGATATTTGCAGCCAACGTCTTCATTTCATTACAAGATTGTTGGAAAACATTTTGAATCACACTTTCAACTTCTTTAAATCCCACATTTGATGTGTATTTGGATCTTGCCCCTTTTTTTTGCACTAGACATTTCAATGTTAGGATTCAAAGTACTCATTTGTGTAGAGATTTGAGAACTAGCTATATCAATATCATTGTCATCAAATTGCATCGTCTCTAGGTTAACCCTGTCTAGCATTTGTTGTGATGTATCTGTATCTGCCCATTGTCCTGTTGCACGATCTTTACAAATATATTTGCAAGCCTCTCATACAATGGGAATGACTTATCTCTCCATCCTTCTGCATCTTTGTAAGTCTAAAGCAAAACCACAAATAAATTATGAAAGCATAACTGTAATATATATACATATATGATGAAAGCATAAATGTAAATAAATACTAACCCGCACATACACTTCCCAAACATCATTGTTATCAACCTCCACACATTTCTTTATATCATTCCTACCAAACCCACTTACATTCAGCATGTCATACACTATACCGTATTGCTTTTTCCATAATCTCATTTTCGAATCAATATGTGGATTAACTCTCAGTCCAGAATCTGGCAACATTGTAGTTGGAGTCTTTTCAATTTGTGTCATAGTTCCAGCTTTAAAAGAACCAGTATCACAACGAGCCTCATCTTTAATTGTGTTCTCCAATACAGTTAACAACACCTCTTCAACCTTACTCCATGCACATCTATTTCCTTTTTTCACAGGTTTTTCCAATGCTTGATCATTATCACTTGTATCCATTTTGAAATACCAACATTTAAAGCAAAAATTAAAGTATAAGCTATTTCAATATAGCATGATTTTATTTAGGCAAATTGCATGATAAGATCCACACCACAATAAATATTACGAAGCATAGTACGTTATATATATATATATAATTTATATCACGACCATATATTTTGGCAAGTAACTAAACAACTTGTATTTATATCAGTAAATTACAAAAAAGGTTATTAAGTTGTCATCAAATAAAAACAAGGGGCAATTCAAAAAGCACATGGCCAAAATAGACAAAATAAGAGCCAAAAAACAACTTGAGGCCAAATAGACAAAAGAAATATCACAATCATCAAACCATGACATAATCATCCTAGACTTGCATCGCTTCCTTGTTTTAGTCGGTCTATAATACTAATGGCTTTTGTTTCCCCTCCATTCATCAAACATATCCATTGTCAAATTGTTTCTCCACATATTCCATTCATCTGATGAGTCAAGTGTGCCTAGAGTCTCAACATCTTCATCCTCAAAATCATTTATCTCTGTAACTTCATGTTCTAAAAGATCAATTGACATCTCCATTCTGATCAAGTTGTGTAACAAACAACATGTAGTAATTATACGACATTGAGTTTGTATATTATAAAAAGACGGAATACGTAAAATTTCCCATCGCATCTTAAGCAAGCCAAAACATCTTTCAATAACGTTTCTCGCAGATGCATGTTTCATATTAAAATACTCCTCCTTATTTTGAGGCATATATCCATCCCTCCATTCTGAAAGATGGTATCTTGTCCTTCTGTATGGTGCCAGGAAACCCTCACCATTTATGTAACCAGCATCGAAAAGGTAATAACATCCTAAAATTAAAAACAAAAATTAATAAATAAGGAAAATGAATGGTTAGTCTAAAGAATAAAAATAAATAAATGACACACTAGTTAAAAAAAAAAAAAAAAGCTCACCAGTGGGAACTTTTAACCCTGTGGGTTTGCTTAATGCATCACGAAATACCCTTGAGTCTGAAGCTGAGCCTTCCTATCCGGGATAGACAAAAATAAACTTCATATTTTGCGAGCAAACACCTAAGACGTTTGTTGCAATCTCGCCTTTTCTTGTGTGATATCTTGGTTTATCATTTTCAGAGACACATATCTTAATATGAGTCTCATCTAATGCCCCTAAACAATTTTTAAAGGTGTAAAAATGAACACACTTTAGGACATGATCAATTAATTGTAAAGTACATAAATATGCACTAAGAATATTTAATACCTTAAACCACTTCCATTTCGCATAAGTGCAATCCTCTGGTACATGATTTGGCTTATGTAACAAAGAACCTTGTAACCGTATTACTCCAAGTAACACAGAATTGAAATAACTACTAATTGTTTCCCCTGATCGATTGAACCTATTACTAATTGTTCGGTTCTTGACATGATAAGCAAGCACATGTAAGAAGAAACACACTTGCTCCTCAACTATAACCACACCATATGTTTTTAATTTTCCATCGGTGCGAATGAGTTCACATAATATACCAAAGGTTCTTTTGTCCATTCTAAGTTAATTGATACAATCTATTTCTCTACCACCTATTATACTATTCAAGTAAAGTAATCGAGTCTGATTGTTAGTATAAGAGCATTTTCGAAGCATATTCATTTCATATTGTCGCTTGACTAAATCTAAAGTCAGAAACATTGTCAAAATAACTACACCCATCATTTCTAAGTGCCACTTTTTGAACATGAAGTATAGCATAATCATCTTCTTTTGATCCATATCTAACAAAATAGCACAAATAATGGAATTGACCATATTAGAAACACACCCAGATTTCATGTTGTAAGAAAAATAGAAACCAAAATAAAAATAAAAATTACTCAATCAAAATTACAATATCTCAAACAAATAATGTACAATATTGATGATATATATGGGTTCAACTATTCAAGCATTATACTATTTAGCCGAAACATGTTTGTAATAGAACATGACAAATGAACTATAAATTTATGGAATGCAGAGCAAAAATAAGACAAGTAATTTTTTTTTCCTCAACTAGAAAGCCCATATAAAAACTAACAACCCACACATTAACACATAAAATTGCAATGATTGAAAACCAACACATAAAATTTCTTATGGAAGAGAAATTGATAACATGTATTAATAGAAAAAAAGAAAAGAAAACAGAGGAAACAAGAATATAAAATCAAACACCATCTATCACCTGGAAACAAGAAAAAAAGGAAATAAAAAAATCACTTGATGAGAAAAAATCAACAGCGGAGAGAAGATTGACACTTTCACTGTCCACAATCCAAATGAGTCTTCACAAGATAGGTTCTTTCATTGTCAAAAAAAAAAGAAAAAAAAAAAGAAATAGCATATATTAGACATTTTCTAATATTATTTTAGATCTAAAAAAAGTAATGAAAACTAAAATGAAAATTTTAACAAACATTACAAATACAGAATCGATTTCGTCAAATTTAACATAAAAAAGAAGATACATTTCTTGTTCATTTAGAAAACTATGAATTTTTTTTGGCAAGAATGTTTTTGGTTTAAATTTGAGTTTTTATTTTCTTATGTAAATATAAAAAACAATTCTAGTTAAAAATAACATAATTAAGGGATAGTTATCATGATTTGAGAAGAACTTTCAGAGACTTGAAATTAAATGGGAAAATGGAAAGCTAAAATCTAAAAGCCAAAGGAGAAAAAAAAAAAAGCTTAGATGATGTAGACACTTTTTTTTTTTGTAGATAATAGAGTGCATTTGATAGCATTTGTTTTTTGGGAAGTGTAGAAAGAAAAAAGATGAACATAGCTAATACATAGAAAACACGCCTCTCACCATTGTATTGTGTAATACATTGGCAGGTATATTAGATGAGTTATTATGTATTAGCTTGTATAATACATAAGCCAGTGCCAAACACATGTATTGGATAATATAATACATTTTTAAATATGTTATCCAATACAATACAAGCAAACAAACATGCCCTAAATACATCTCTTTCTCATCATTTGTCTTCATGAACTCAATCTACAAAACCCTAGAGAGAGATTAAGAGTTCCCTAGAGAGAGAGAAAGCTTCTTTGACTCTCAAAACCCCAAAATCCATCTTCATCTTGCATCATTATGCATCATCATGCATGGGTCTTCATTAATGTCTTCACTTGGTAAGTAGAACAAACATTTCAACTCATTTATTGTTCTATTTAATCAAGACATGTTTTTTATTGTTTAGGTTAACAAATCTTCACATTAATTGCATATCTAGTGAAGTTATGACATGTTTGGGGTTTGTTTGGGAGAGCTTGCATGATTAGGTTGTTTTCCTAAATAGATAAGCCTTGAATGTTCTTGTGAGATTATTTGATGACTAGGTTGATATATTCATGTTTGTTTATATAGGCCCAGTTTGGCATTGTTTCCCCAGCTGCTTTTGGGGCTAAAAGTGATTCCGGACCAAATATAAAGTGTTTGGTAAAATCATGGGGAAGTGCTTCTAGATTTCAGTTTTTGCTTCTCCAAAATGCACTACAATGTTTTTTAAATGAAATTTTACAAACTTTACATTTTACCCTTGCCTTTCTCCAAAATCATTCTCTTCAGACAACAACCTCTCCTTCTCCTTCAATTTCTCTCCTCTCTCGCTTCGATCAAAAAGCAACCTTTCTCCTTCGATTTCTCTCACTTTCAGGTTTGATTTATCTCCTTCTTCTTCGTTATTGCATCCTTCTCCTTCGTTCATGTTTTAAGGTTTGATTTTGAATTGGAGTTTTGGGATTTTTATCTAATTTTAGGGTTCTAATTTCATTTATTGCAGGTTGAGGATCCTTCCATCCCTCCATCTTAGTCAGTTCTAGCTTCTTGTTCTCTCTCGGCCTTGCATTACACAGCCAAAAGGGTATATTTTTTCTTTTTTCTTTTTTCTTTTTCAATCTCTCGACCATGTAATTGTTGGGGAAAGTGCCCTAAGAACAAGTGTTGTTAATCTTTTGCTGAATTAATAATTAGATTGACATTCTATTATATAATTGTGTGCATTTAATGTTATTAATAGTGTATTAATAACATAAAATTCCATGATTATTGAATGTAATATTAAACCTAGTGTATAATTCGTTATATACATGAGGATTATGTTTAATATACTAATCTTAATTGTCTGTAATTGATAATTAAAGTTGGGATATTTAATTAATTAAAATTACTAGTACGGTTCATTCCCATTAAGAATGGAACAATTTTTTTCGAACTGTTAATGTGGTGACATTAAAATGAAGGTATTTTGTATAATAAGATTATATAAGACGTGGACACAATAAATTGGAATCTTTAATAATCTCCGTCTTGAAATAAAGTATTCCCTTTTATCAATCAGATGGTCATATATGGAACGATCTTAATCCTGAGTATTTAACAGACTCCTACTTATAAAGTTGTGTCTTTTGACTTACTTGGTATGGTTTGCTCTAATTGCCAAACCTAAAAACCTTGTATCTTGGAGACATGATAATATCTTAGCTGAGAATGATAGTATACAAGATGGAATCCATTCCTTCTTAATTGAAGTAGACAAACAGTTCTCTTGAGTAAATGATTCAGGTCTTGAACAACAGAGCGCTCAATTTATGATAAGATCATAAATAATTGTTCATTAGAGAATCATGGGCACTCAAGGATAAAGACGTAATTGAGAGGTCAACGGATTTGAACCTAGCTCATAATACGAACTGTTTATGGATGATTGATCTATATGTAATGATTATATCAATGGACTATTCGATTCCTATTCGAATAATTAATTCTATAATAACAAGAGTGTAGTTCCAATTTTTTAGTGGAATAAATCTGGAATTAATAAATCTAATATTTAATTAAAGAGTTTAATTAAATTTTGAAGATTTATTGGAGCTTGAAATTATAGGTCCATGTGTCCCCATACCATCTCTATAACAATGTATTGAACATTAAGGTATAATGAGGCTTAGTGATTAATTTGGAATTAATCATCTATACATAAAGAAGTTTATGTATTGTTTTATTAATTAAATAATGTTTGATTATTTAATTATATATATAATAATATTTTGATTATTTAATCATATATATATTGAAAATATAAATATATATTGCTCGTATGTGTCTAAAACAACCTGGGGGGGTGAATGGGTTGTTAATCCGATTGGTTACCAAATTTACGAATTAGTCAATATTTAAAAATAAACCAAATTTAAAAAACAATAAAATCAAGTATGAATTGTGGAAATTAAAGAACAATTGATTTTTACGTGGAAACCTTCGACAGGGAAAAACCACGGGCTGATATGTGCGTCACACATGATCCTCGAATCCACTATATGTAATGATGATTATAACCCTAGGTTGACATCTAGTCACACCATTCTCGGTTACTAATCCACCACTACTATCCGCACGCCTTTTATAGCGAACCTAGACCAAAATGTGCTTGAGCATTACACATCGGTAGTCACAAGACTTAACTCTTAATGAAGAGATTAACAACCTATGTGAATATGATAATATTCTAAATGCAAATAATGCTAAGCTACACTAAATGCTTAACTAGATGTTATTATGCAAATCAACACTCTAGTTATCAGCAATGCCTACATGCTCATATATGAGGACTCAATTAGATGCAAAGTGATTCTAGCAACCTAATTGTCAACAAACAAGGCCAACTCAACACAAGTTGTTAATAAACATGACAATGACAATAAATACAATTAACAAGTGCAATCAAGGAATTGTCAATCAAAAGCCAATCAACACAAGTTGTCAATGAATATGGCAATGACAATAAATACATTTAACTAATGCAATTAATGAGTCCTACATATCAATGTTTTAATGAAAACCATATAGACTTAGCTAGATATTATCAATCACACAACAATCCTAGCTATTAACAAACAACTCATCTCAACCAACAATCAAAGTCTCAAACATGTTAGGAATAACAATAAGCAAATGAGACATGCATTTAATTAACAAATAAATACTAAACCTAGGCAAAAATGTCATAAGAATGAAATAAGAAGATCTAGGACATGTAGAAGTTACATAGTCAAAGAAAACAAGAAAGCTCATGCTTGAATGATGCTAGGAAAATGCTAGATGCTCATGGGAAGGTGTTTGGTTGAGTAAAAGTGAGTTCTTGGAAGCTTCTCTCTCTAGGGTTTGAGTTTCTCTCTCTAAGTTCTTATTTTGAGCTCACAAAAACGAGCTAGGAAGAAGATGATACTTATATAAGAGCCCTAGATAAATTGGTGTCGTTTTGGAAAAAAAACATTCCAAAACTCGTCAAGTGCGCTGGTCCAGTAGCGCACAACCAGCGCACTCCAGCTGACCCAACACACGTACATGACAACTAGCGCAAATGACCAACGCAAGACCAGTGGTAATCCTCTGCCCACGTTGCACTGGTGTGGCACGTGACGACCAGCGCAATGCGCGGGTGATGCATGGGTGCTGTGCGGGTAAGAGAACCAGTGCACACCACAACAATGCACATGGAACAATAAAAAATGTGCAAGTGTAAAGAGTGAAATAAGTACACACAAAAAGCAATGAACATGCATGTATGCAAAAGAAGTGTGTGTGTACAACTAATCTCTTCAAAAAGGGTTAAGTACAAGTGATTATACCTTCAATGAGTTCTTGTGCTTGAGGGCTTGAAATCCAAATAAGCTTGATCACGAACAACGAAGCCCTAAACTACCCTTACATATTAAGCTCCACAATGTGGTTTGTCATAAAATAAGCCAATCAAAATTAAAGAACTTACATATATTATAATAATATTGATTATTTTAATATATATATATTACATTATTTTTGGGATGGTAAATCGGTGGCTTTATTATTGTTATCAATAGTCAAAAAACTGGGGTGGGTTTATTATTGTTATCGATAGTCAAAAAGAACGGGGTGGGTTTTATTATTGTTACTAATAGTCAAAATTAGGGTGCACGGCAAGCAAGTTCTCTTGCTTTCCAACTAGTGCAGTTTTTTTTGTTGGTTTTTTCTTCATTGCATTAAAAGCAATGTGGAATATTAGCTCTCATTCTATGCTTCTATAAATCACCCACCCTAGTACAATTATTAAAAACATAATTTTCACCACCCAAGCTCTCACTCTCTCATGTGTTTGAGAAGCATACAAAAGAGTATTTTTATTTTTTGAGTTGAT